>WOXC01004877.1:0-495670 GCA_011680675.1 Gymnobelideus leadbeateri
GAAAGACTGAAATTTACTAGCCTAATTTTGACAAAATCTTTTGCATAATTGGTAGACGAGAATGAAAAATGAGTATCATAGGGGTGGCGAGGTGGTGCAGTGAATAGAGCACGAGCACTGGCCCTGGAGTCAGGAGGACCTGAGTTCAAATCCAGCCCGAGACACTTCACATACTTACTAGCTGTGTGACCTTGAGCAAGTCACTTAACCCCAACTGCCCTTCCTCCCCCTCCAAAAAAAAAAAAGAAAAAGAAATAAAAAAAAAGAAAAATGAGTATCATGATTAAGTAAGGGCACTCAGTGATGCACTCTTTCTATTTGTGTATACACACACACACACACACACACACACACACAGATCTTTCTGAGATCTCTTTTTCTAGCTATGACAGTCATTGAAAATTAAGTTTAGAAATCAACTAAACTTAGAATCTGAATGGTTGCCTCCCAAAATGTTCAACCAAGCTTGTTTTTTTTTTTTTTTAAGCAATTGGGGTTAAGTAACTTGCTCAAGGTTACACGGCTAGTCATTATTTATGTGTGGGTGCTCATTTTCTGAGGCCGGATTTGATCTCGGGTCATCCCAATTCTGAGGCCGGCGCTCTTACTCACTGTGCCACCTAGCTGCCCCTTTTAGGGAAATTGGGGTTAAGTAACTTGCCCAAGGTCACACTGCTAGGCTTTTTTTTTGTTTGTGAGGCTGTATCCGAACTCAGGTCCTTCTGACTCCAGGGCCAGCACTCTACTCACTGCGCCACCTAGCCACCCCAAAGCTTGTTTTTTAAATGTAGTATATTTAATCATCATCTTTCTCACTAAAATATCATTGTTAATATTTTAATGAGAGCAAAATAATTTTATACAATTAACAAATAAAATATTCTTTTGAAAATGTTATTTAATCTTCATTTCATATTTTGAAAATTTCTATTTTTGGGTAATATATACATACATACACAATATACACAAAAATCTATTAGCATAATGAGGTATTATATATTTTAATATAAATAACATTGGGGGTTCATGGAAAACATTTTAATACTAATAGGATGTGTGATGCAAAAAGTTTGGAGGTCAGGGGTTTAATCTGTCATATTTCTATCACCTTTCCTCTTTTTAATTCAACAAACATTTGAGTATGCTTTGTTTATGGCAAATCATGCATGGCTTCTGAGGAGAACATTAATATATGTCAGATATGATTTGTGCCTTTAAGTAATTTCTTCCTTTCTCCTCCAGTTTTCTTGCTCTCTCCTTGGTTCACATCTTTCTTAGTTGGACAGTGGTAGAGAAAAAGCATAGTTATGGGCAATCTGATTGGCCTGGGAGACAGGGGAAAGGTGAAGTGGGGAGTAAGAACTCTGATTTAAACTTGTGCAACCATCTGCCTAGCCTGAAGGCTCCTGAGGGTCTTTCAGCTATATGTAATGTAAATCAACAGAGGAACTAGCTAAGAAAACCAGAGTTGAAAACTCACTCCTTCTCTGCAGATAATTTACTTGTGGTTAATGGAAAGCTGACTGAATGATATTATTCATTTGAAAGAGATGCATACCTTTTACTTAAAATACATGTCACAGTTTGGTTGTTTCCATTTTCCCATTCTTTAAAATCCTCTCACAGTATGGAAAGATCTTCCCTGGGATAATACCTTAGGTATTATCCCTAAGATAATATCTACAACTCTCCCTATCTTTGTGTCATCTGTGAGTTTTGACACAGTGCATATCAAACACATTTCTAAGTCACTAATATAAATGTTAAGTAGAGATAACTCCAGGGAATCCCACTTGTCATTTTCAGTCAGAAGGATCCATTATAATTTATGATTATGCAGTTATCTATGCATTCCACAGGTCCACTATTTTAATTTCTCACTATTTAATTTCTCCTTTGGAAGTTTTTTTTAATGAATATTTGCCTAAAATTGATATAGCTTAACTAGCTAGCTAGCTAAAGCATTTATTAAGCACTTACTATATGTCATATGCTAAGGGCTAGAGATAAAATTACAAGTAAAAATATGGTCCCTGCCCTTGAGGAGCTTACATTCTTATAAAGGAAAGTCACATATCCAGAGGAAGTAGAGAGGGCAGGGAATGGCACAATGACCACCTGGGGCATGGTATAGAGGTTCCAGAGGAATGATTAATATAAATATCTAATTTATTTACTCTTTCTATTTTGATGAGATATTTTCTTTTACCAGATTCATCCTTATACCTACTTAGCATCATTCTTCTTCTCAGTATTTCATAATTCCTTTAATAATAATTGACTCTCATCCCCAATATGAGAAAAGTCGATTCAATTGTAAGGGTGCAACCTCTATTCTCTTAATTAATTTAATTTGTTTTCAAATAGTTCTTTGAAAAATATTGGATCCACCATCTTAATATTTGATCGAGATATTAATAATACTGATAAGACTTTATAATTAGTTCTTTTAGTAGCTTTGTTGAATTTGAACCTTAGATATAATGATACAGACTACAAAATCAGACTTTCCTTAATTATACAGTGTTAATCCAGATTAGGGCTGCCAGAAGGCTCTAAGCAATGCATCTTTTCATTCTGCTGGTTAGTCAGGAACTACTGTGTCAACAACATCTGGCATTGTCTGGCTTTCATTCCCTTTGGAACTGGGAACTCACATTCTCCTTGGCTTTTCCATCTAATATTTTACAGGGTCTTATTCTATCAGATATATGTGGGGTTTTTAAAATACAGTGAGAATAACAGGATTATTTTACTTTGTTTTCAATAGATTTGGTATGCAAGATGTAGCAAATATTTCACATTATCCAAATAGGAATTTATAGTGCATGACATGCGATTTTCAAAAGATTGTTATTGAAAGCTGCATTTCTAGTTCCTCCATATTTATTTTTGTGATGATTATCTTATTCCTACATTCTTAATAACCATCATAAATACAAAATTGTACCATTATCTACATACATGTCATTACTTTTTAATAAATACAAGCATTTCAAGTAATTATCCCTACAATGAGCCATTAGCATTCTAAAGTAGCTCAGTAATGACTATGAATGTCTTTTGTTGCTTTTAAAATTTTTCTCACATTTAATATCCAATTCTTGCTCCTGTTACATAACCACCTCTTTGGTGAAATAAACAATGTTAAAACAAACAAAACACATTTAAAGAAAAACAATATCCCATTTGGAATTAAATTGAACTTCAAAATTGTGACAATACCCAGAGAATACCCAGAGAATAGGGTCTATTAAACTTGGTGGTTTGTAACATTCCAAATAGTGAAAAAACCAGTCTATTCTCCTACCTTCTACTCTCCCAAAAGTAGTTCATTTAGGAAGAACAAAGCAAAAAAAAAATCAAGATTCATTGCTAGCATGATTTTTTCTTTTTCTTTTTTTTTACTAGAATTTAAAATAGATATGCCAAGATTACTTCCCTCTCCCCATGTTCCTCTTCTCAGAATTAGGGACAAGTCTTCATACAACTGAGAAGCAGCTCGTTTGTCTTTGGAACCCTTCCACTACTCCAGCAGGGTTCCTTCCCTCCCTGACTCCCCTAACCTTCTGACACACTCAATCCTTTGTTCCATTCCTTCTCTGCTAACTAGCATTCCTAATGACTGAGGTAATAAGAAAATCTCAGTATTCTGCCTTGGTCAGACCACATCTTTGCTACTCTACTTAGTTCTGGGTACCACATTTCAGAGGAAACATTGAAAAGCTGGAGTACATTTGGGGAAGGGCATCCAAAATGATGAAGGGATGCAAAAATTATATCTTATAATGCTTGTTTGAAAGAACTAGGAATGTTTTGCCTAAAGAAGACTTAGGGAAGACATAATAACTGTTTTTAAATATTTGGAGAATTGTTACATTAGAAAAGGATTTGATATTATGTGTGGTTCAAGCATTTGAAGAATGTTGCAGAGAGAGACATTTTAACTGAGTATAGAGACCTGACTAGCAATTGGAACTGCCCATAAATGGCATTAGCTGTCTCATGAGATAGTGAATTCTCTATCACTAGAGGTGTTTAAGCAGAGACTGAGAAACCATTTCTGGGAATATTGTAGAGGAAATTCACGCATAAGATAAGGAGTTGGGATAGATGAATCAACCAAAAGATCCCTAAGGCCACTTCCTACCTAGACTTGATGACAAGTCATATGTTCAATGATAAGAATTAATGCACAATCCTTCCAAGGAATATTTTATATTTTAAAAGACTATTCAAGACCTACTGCTTCAAAACTCAAAGAAATGAAGACAATAACGATGGAATGAAAGGGAATGAAGCTGATATTGGAGGGGGGAAGTGAGTCTGGCCACCTCAAAACTGGGATTCCTTAACCAAAAATAGCATAATCTGCATCAAACATTTGGTTTTTTTTGTGTTCTTGAAATAAAATGAAACATTCGAATCTTATTAAATTCTGAGAATCTGAACATACTAAATTAAATTAAATTATAATTCCATGTTAATATACATGCCATGATATGTTTTTTAAAAATTCAAGATACTGAAAGTTTCACTTTCTCATAACAAGAAATTATGTACTTAGGTATTACTTACTATGTGCTAGGACTGTGCTAAATTCTGGAGTGTAAATAAAAAAGCATAGTGATACCTGCCCTCAAGGAACTTTCATTCTAATGGGGCAGATACTTATAGGAGCTGATAGAGAGAGAAGGGTGTTTGGGTAGGGAAAATCATAGCAATGGGGAAAGGAGGCATTGAACACTTAAGACAGTACTTTCCATAAGTGCCATTTGGCTAGAGCAGATAAGAGGAAGATGAGTGGGTGGAAGGATTTGGAATGACTGGAAAAAATAGGTAGCAACCTCTTATGACAAAATACACAAGTCCTAAGAAGCTGTCTAAGACCCAGCGAAGTAAAATGAGATATCCTGGATCACATCTGCTAAGAAATTTCAGGAGCTTCATTTGAACACAGTTCTGCTTAGCTCAGGTCATTATTTTTTCCACTAAGCTGTGTTTTTTTTTTAAGTTGTTACTTCAAATGAACCATCACACTGGGTGCACCTGGAAGTCTACTATTGGTAAGTAGTATTAATTATATTGGAATTAATGTTTCGTGCTTTACCCAGTATGGGATCACTCAATCTTCTAACAATCCTTCCACGACAAAACAGTAAAATGCTGTAAGCCTCTAAGTAGCTTTCCATGTATGTTTTAGAATGTGAAGAAAGGATAGATGCTTATACAAATGCATGGTGCAAAATCATTAATAAACAATGAAAATATAAGTGCAGCAGAGATGTCCAGCAAATTCAGTTATGCTAAAGACATTTTAGTTAGAAAGAACCTAAGAATCAGGTCTATTGTTTATTTTGAACTGACATTTGTTTTCCTTTTGTGCTTCCCCCCCCCCCCCTTTGTAAGTGATATCCTTATTTAAATAATGTTCAAGGGCTAGCTGTAATAACTAGAAGCCAGAAAGCAATGAACTGCTTTACTACATTGGTATTTCAATAATCATTTAAACAGTTAATGAAAATTCAAACCATGGGGGTATGGCTTCTCATTCTGGAGGCACGAGAAAACAACAGCGTCGTATTTGATCTTAAGATATTGTGCAATTACTTTAGTCTCAATTCTGTTTTCCTGGAGATATTTAAGAGCCATACTATCAAGTTTCATGAGTATGGACTGTGTCACCTCTCAGGGTTTCTTCTTACACTCTGATTCCTTAATTTTCAAATAGTCTTTGTTGGTAATCTTTAACACACACACACACACACACACACACACACACACACACACACACACACACACACACACACACACACCCCCTAAGCCTTGAATTCGGCAACTTCTTGAATTCATGCCTCACTGCCTGGAGGAAAATGGTACTTAGACCTATATTTTCTCTCTTGAAGGATAGATAATGAATCTTTATGAGGCATATATTATGTGCTCTACACAGCAGTAAGTTTCCATTCAAATTAGAGTTGTGAAGGCTTAGGAAAATAGCTTGGTGAAGGGACTTTATAAAAAATAATTAAGCTTATGAGCTGGAGATGAGCCCAAATAAAATCACTGTAGTCTCTCCATTTCTGTAGTACTTAAGTATTTGAAAATGAAGCTTTAGGCACTCCCATACTTTTAAAAATTCAAATCGCAGATTGTACTCCCCCAAATGTAATTTATGTCAAAGAATCCCAATATAATGATCTTGTTCAGGACACTGACTTCTCATTCTGTATTAATTCAGCTGTCTACCTAACTATTCATACCTCTACAGTAGGTCAGAACCTTTGTCAAGAACATTACTCCAAAACCAGAATAAGAAAAAAATATCCTCATTCACCGTAATAAGCCTTTGTGAATTTGAGCCTTTGGGGAAGACAAGTAATTTATTTAGAAATTTGTAAAGGATAATCTAAAAAAACTGGCCCCAAGTGACTCTTTTAAGTATCATTTCAAGGTTTACAATGTTCACATTGCATCCCATAAACTAGAGAGCTTTCTCCTAGTTACGTATAATGAGTATAAGATAGCCAATAGATATAGTAGGCCTTCAATTTCTCAGGCATTCGCAGGACCATGAGAAAAAAAAGATCATTTCCTGGATAGCCAATGCAGTGAATATGATTGTCATGTGATATTTTAACAACTAGCTCCTGACTTGGGAGGGTCTTGGGAGTACTATAATTGCTGTAGACTCTGGAATTCCATGATTCTTTTAGATGGGTTGTATTACAGGAACTCCTACCTTGAAAATGAACAGGCATTCGTTTATTCATTCTATAAATATTTATTGAGTCCCTTACCATATGTGTGTAAAAAGGTTCTGGGGTAAGTGAGAGAAGGAGATACAAAGGAATAAAAACCAAGGCTCCAAACCTGAAGGAGCTTACAATGATCAAGGCTTTGTCTCAAGGTAAGGACTGGAAAATGTTGTAGCCGGTTTGACATTTAAGTCCTAGGAATCAATTCTATTCCACTCCAAATCAGTAGGACTTATGAAAATCAGTGAGTGAATAATAAAATAAGTGGACAACAAAAAATCAGCAGGCTAACAAACTTATACCATGATTATATCACAATATCATATTTCAATAATTTTGTTCTGTTTCATTTTAAATTATAATATTTTAGAGCCACTGGACTAACAAGTACATGATTTAGTAGGATTCTATATAAAGCAAATATTTAGGTAAATAATACTTTGAACAAACCCCTCTGAGAATCAATCTCAATCCTCATGAGACCTGAATGAATTCTAGGGCTATGTAACCCCTACTCAAGCTAACTCAGCCAATGTGATCCTGGAACAGTTAATTCATTTCACATGGGTGAACAGCTGACTTCCCAAGAGTAATTTACTTTATTGTAAGATTATGTGCAGAAATAATGAGAGTCACTTATGGTATTTATTACCCAATAGAGGACAATGGAAATTCTCACTGGAGAAAAGTTTAGGCATACAAGAAAAACAGTAATGACATTTTAAAGGAGTCTACTTTTATATTCTTATCCAAATTCTTATCCTTAAAGAATCCTGTCTGTAGTACAACTTATAAACTTAGACTTTATAAATTATAGGAAATGATTTTCACCCCTTCTTAAATCCCTTATATTTTGGACCTTTATTTGGACTACTTGGGCATTTCTTGTGCATTTATTACGTCATAACTTGGGTTATAGTCATTGGTATTTTGTCTCAAATCAATAGTAAGTTCTGTGAGGGCACAACTATTTTGTTTGTGTTTATATCCCCGATGCCTAGCATTGTGATCTGCACACAATACATAATCAATAGATGTATATTCATTGAACTCAAATGATTTTCTCCCATTTAGATGAATTCTTATCTTGAGGTATGGACTTAGGTGTTCTTCCTTCTTTCCTTCCCTAATGTATAAACATTTGGACAATAGAGTTATTTCTGTAGTATATTGTTCATAAAGGGATTTAGAAAAACAGAATATTCAAACTGAAATTGATCTAACTCCTTCATTTTAGAGAGAAGGCAACTGAGATCTGGCAAGAACAAAAGAATCACCAATTAGTCATTGGAAAAGCCATGATTCAGATTAAAAGGTCATCTGACTTCAAGTCCAGAACCTTACATGATGCCATGTTAAATATTTGTTGATTGAGATCCTGAGTAAGGATGGTCAGGCAAAGGCATTGAGTACATTGATAGCAATATTTTATTTTAGTATTTCATTATTTATTTTGAATCAGTTAATGCGATTAATTATATTCAAATTCCTAAAAACAAGATAGGTCTATTATAAAGCAAACTGCAAAATTTCAAATAAAGCACTGTGGTACCAGTAGATTTTTTTTCATGTTCCCAGTGGGTGTAAATATAAATCTCTATTATTAGGGAAACTGCTTGTGTTATAGTATGTTCGAGAAACAAATAATATTTATTGATGCTTCTAATTTCCCATTGGTATTGAATGCCCCAATTTTTATTTTGCCAACATTAAAACTCAATATTACCTTTTTTCTATTGTCTGTGTTCTGAGAATTCTTTACTTTGAGAGAAGTAGAATATATGTATTTAATATAATTTGAATATAACATATGTCTGTGTATGCTAACATACATTATTACATACAACTATAAAAAAGATCATTTCTTTACTATTATGGAATATATTTCTTTAGCAGTATATTCTTAATAAATATCACAAATTCTGTTTTTGTATAGTTTTTAAAATTTTCCAAACACAGAAACACTCATTTATGTTAATAATTTTGTAGGTGGCAGATATAATGTATTCTAATACTATTAATACTAGAACTACTGTTAATAATAATAAAGTCATAGGAAAAAATAGAAGTAAATACATTAGCAGACAATATTATGGCCTCATTACTTGAGTGGAAGCACACCTAGTCTACCTTGGTAAAACATGAAGTCACATATTTTCAGGAAAATAAAAACCAAATTATTAAAATTTGAGACTCCTATGGAAACATTAACATTCTGTTGAACTGGATATATTTTGGAGGAGGGCATTCAAAACTTGCTACAGTTAAAATGTATTAGATTAATAAGACAATTATCTTGGTAATTCCTAGTTCTTTTATAGCTTACATTATAAAGCAGTTCTTTAAAATAAAGGCTATATTTTCCCATAGGTTACCATAACATTGTTGGGAGTGGGAACATTCATAGAAAATGTTATCACAAAAAATACATCACTGGACTGGGGTTTTGTCCCTACTAGAGCACCTTTCTACCTGTGATATGATATGATATGATATAATATGACATGATTATATATATATGTATTACATACTATACTATACTATACTATACTATACTATACTATACTATACTATACTATACTATACTATACTATACTATACTATACTATAATAATGGTGCTGTTTAATTCCATGTATAGCTACCAATAAAACCTCTTGGTCTGGTAATATCATTTGACTGTCAGTTGCTATCTTCACCACTACATAGTGCTAGAGTCCTTTGCCAGTATTTTCTATCTGTTGTATTGCCATTTGCTGGTGACTCCACTAAGCTTTAAGCTGTCTGTTGGTTCTTTAATTCCTGTCTAAGAAAACCCCATGCACAGGACTGGCATGAAATTATAGCACATGGGAAAGATAACACAATAACACGATAACAGCAGAAGATGATAACCAAATTGTACCCTTAACTAATATATTCTACTATGAATGAGGCTATGATAGTGGGTTCATGGACTCCAGAAGCATGGCTGACCCTATATCCACCCTACTTCTGGTTATTTTCTCCTTTTCTTCTTCTTCTTCTTCTTTTTTTTTTTTTTTGGCTTTTTATCTGCTAAACTTGTCTGCGAGATTTATTTCCTGTAGGCTTAGTACCCCCCACCTGCAGATGCCTAATCACTTAAGCCATATGCCACCCCCTGTCCACTACTGTGATGTGTCACCCCTGGACCTGTCATCAGCTGAGCTCAGGATGCCAGCTAAAGAACTGACCTCCTGGACCTGGTGTTGACTAAGCTCTAGGTGTGTAATGGCAAGCAAAGTAGTACATGATTGGCTTTACAGGATGCCAGCTAAAGAACTGACCTCTCACATAGGACTTTTTGAGGCAGGGATAGTTCTACATCCAATTTCAACAGGAAGTACTATGGGAGAAGGGGACCTTCACCTCTCACCCAAAGATTTTAAGCCCCATTAGTTTAAGGGAGGAATCATGGGGTGTTTGTGCTCAAAGTCCACCCTAATATATTGTTTTATATGCTTATTTTGTGTTATCCCTGTTATATTGTTGTAAAATTCTATTGGCACCAGTTATCCTAAATTAACCCTTAAATTAACCCTTAAATTCCCATTAATCTATGTGATGAAACGTATTGTTAATGTATTTTTGCTTTGTAAGAGACATGAAAGATCTTGGGACCAAATATAATAGTAACGGGGATTTGAATATCTTCCCTGCCCCTTAATTGATCAAAGGGATTTTGAAGATCTTCTCTGACCCTTAATACAGTGAATGTAATCACATGGAGTCTGTGGTAGGAGGAGGTTACTGAAAGGTGGAGCAGAGCCCAAAGGAAGCTGGGAGTTAGAGCAGTTGGAACTGGAGGGAGGAGAGGATGTACCAAGGAAACAGCTGGACTTGTAAGTGTTTTTTGCCCCCTACTGTGATAGCTAAGTTGGTGAGTGTTTGCTTGTGAGAAGGCTAAAGGATTGTATGACTCCCTGCTGTGCTATGGTATATTAATTTCTTTGTTACTATGATGGATTTGCCTTTCTGGTGTTGGGATTTGGTTTTCTGGTATCTGAATAATGTTTTGCTTCTCTCTTCTATATGAGGAGTCTGTTATATTTTGAGATTGAGAATTATGCCAACATATTTGTAGTCATTGTCCATGCTGTGAATATTGTGTTGGTGCTACATGACTCTGGGCAAGTCACTTAACCCCTGTTTGCTTCAGTTTTTTTTTTCCTGCAAAATGGGGACAATAATAGCACCTACCTCCCAGAGTTGTTTTGAAGATAAAATGAGATAATAACTATAAAGCACTTAGCACAGTACCTGGCACATAGCAAGTAATATATATATATATATATATATATATATATATATATATATATATGTATATGCTATTATTTTTTTCTCTTCTTTGGATCCTTTTTACAAGAGGAGAGAACATTAGTTGTTTAGTTAATATTTGCAGAGGAATGTCCTAAGAGAAGGGCTTTCTAGTGTCCAGTGCTGTAAAGATTACTGATGGCCAGTATTCCAAATCATTTTCTATTGTTAAATAAAAGAGTACAAAATTATGATAAATTGCTCATTAAGCACAAAGTAACCAATTTTGGTATTTGGTGGATCCCTAACCTCATTGTGATGAATGATAATGAATTCAAGTAAATTAATGTCTTTCAAATTCTATTCCTTGGCTAGTGTCCCTTAATATGTCTTTTAATTTTTCTCTATATTTATTATAGGATCATAGATTTAGAATCATGGGGAATCTTCCCTGTCTCTGAGTTCAACCTACTAATTTTACAAATCAGGAAACTAAGGTTCAGAAAGGATGTGACTTGCTCAGGTTTGCACAATTAGTAAGAACCCTGGGTCCAGAACCTTACTACTGCTTGGTATCCATGTAAAGTTGGACAAATCACTTTACCTCACTAGGTCTTAGGGTCCTCATTGGTTGACTTAGGGAAGGGGAATGAAAGCACTTATATAGCACCTACTATGCTTAGTGATTTCATTTGATCCTTGCAACAACCCTGGGAGGTAGGTGCTATTATCATCCCCATTACACAGATGAGGAAATTGAGGCAAACAGAGCTTAAATGATTTGCCCAGGGCCACACAACTCGTGAGTATCTGAAGCTATATTTGAATTCAGGCCCTTCTGACTCCAGGTCCAGTGTTCTATCCTCTACGCTCCCAGCTTCTTCTCAGATGACCTTTGATGTCCTTTCTAGTTCTAGCTCTATGATTCCATAAAATAAAGAAAACACCATATATTTATGTGGTTTACTTTGGCAAGGAGTTTGCATAGCTTTCTTTGTTCCAAGGTGACAACATTAAAAGCCTCCTGTGGAGTACCTGTTCTATAGCTATTGCCACAAGATTATTGCTATTTCCCTGGCTTAGCTTTTTTGAGGGGTAGCTGGGTGATGCTGTGGATAGGGTACAGGTCCTGGAATCAGGAAGACCTGAGTGTCTAAAGTTCCAGCTTTAGACACTTATTAGATGTGTGACCCTGGGCAAGTCAGTTAGCCCTGTTTGTCTCAGTTTCCCCATCTGTAAAATGAGTTAGAGGAGGAACTGACAAAACAATTTAGTATCTTTGCAAAGGGTTGTGAAGAGCTGGACATGACTGAAAAAAGCTAAACACAAACATTGTTCCGATGCTTCACTGTTCTTTTCTTTTACTTCCTCCCTTATCACCCACCCTTACTGGGAAGATAAGCAATTCAGTAATATGTTGTACATGTGTAGCTATGAAAAACATTACCAGAGTAGATATATTATAAAAGACTGACTATATTTCCCTCCCTCCTATCCCATCTCACACTTGTTCAATTCTCTACTTTGATCCTGTCCCTTTTCAAAAGTGGGTGCTCCCAACTTCCCTCCTCCTCAGCATGCCCTCCCTTCCATCATCCCCCCTCTCATTCCCTCCCCGCTACTCTCCTGTAGGGTGAGATATCCTATTTAGTATGTATGTCATTCTCTCCCTGAACCAAATTCAATGAGAATAAGGTTTTGCCTTTTTACCTTCCTGTTCTTCCCCTCCTTTGCAACCATTTTCCCTTGCCTCTTCTCTATGAGAGAGTTTACCCCATTCTGTCTCCCCCCATCTCCTCTCATTATATTCCTCTCTCACCTCTTAATTTCACCTTTCAAGTATCATCCCTTCCTATTAAAATGGTCCTGTGCCCTCTATCTATGTATACCTGTAAACACATATACACAATTCACATATGTATTCATATGCCCATATGTCCTTCTTCAACTATTTTCATACTGAGAAAAGTTTCATCAGTTACAATTATTGTTTTTCCATGTAGGAATGTAAATAGTTCGACTTTGATAAGTTCTTTATGATTTCTTTTCCCTGCTTACTTTCTCAAGCTTCTCTTGCTTCTTGTATCTGAATGTCAAATTTTCTATTCAACTCTGGTTTTTTCATCAAGAATACTTGAAAGTCCTCTATTCCACTGAATGACCAAATTTTCCCCTGAAACATGATACTCAGTTTTGCTGGGTAGGTGATTCTTGGTTTTAATCCCAGCTCCTTTACCCTCTGGAATATCATATTCCATGCCCTTTGATCCCTCAGTGTAGAAGCTGCCAGATGTTGTGTTATCTTGATTGTGTTTCCACAATATTCAAATTGTTTCTTCCTGGCTCCTTGTAATATTTTTCTCTTTGATTTGGGAATTCTGGAACATGGCTAGGAACATGCATATTCCTAGGAGTTTTCTTTTTGGGATCTTTTTCAGGAGGTGATGGGTGGATTCTTTCAACCTCTATTTTGCCCTCTGGTTCTAAAACATCAGGGCAGTTTTCCTTGAGAATTACTTGGAGGATGATTTCTAGGTTCTTTCTTTGATCATGGCTTTCAAGTAGTCAAATTTTTAAATTATCCCCCCTGGATCTATTTTCCAGGTCAGTGGTTTTTCTCATGATATATTTCACATTGCCTTCTATTTTTTCATTTGTTTGGATCTGTTGAACAGCATCTTGATTTCTTATAAAGTCACTAGCTTCTATTTACTCCAATTTAATTCTGAAGGAATGATTTTCCTTGGTGAGCTTTTGGGATTCTTTTTCCATCTGGCAAATTTGGCTTTTTAAGGCATTCTTCTCCTCATTGCCTTTTTGAGCCTCTTTTGCCATTTGAGTTAGTCTATTTTTCAGGTGTTATTTTCCTCTGTCAGGCTGTTGACTCTTGTTTCATAAATTTTCTTGTATCATTTTCATTTCTCTTCCCAATTTTTCCTGCACTTCTCTTATCTGCTTCTTAAGGTCCTCTATGGCCTATAACCAGCTCATACTTTTCTTTGAAGCTTTTGGTGCAGGAGTTCTGACTTCACTGTCTTCCTCCTGTTCCATGCTTTGATCCTTTTTGTCACCAAAGAAGGAGTGTAAAGTTGGGGTACTCTGTTTATTTTGCTTCCTTTGCCTATTCATGTCACCACTCAGTTACTTGACCCCTGGGCTTTTTTGCCACAGTAGGACTCTGCCACCAGACGGGGAGCTTCTGTCCCAAACGCTAGGGTTTTCTTAGCTGCCAGAGGTATTAGTTTGGTGCCCTCTCTTAAGCCTCCACACACTCTGGCAAGCTGGTCACACATCCCAGGACCTCCAACCTAGACCACAATCCAGATCCAAGCAAGTTAAAGCAAGAGCGATTAACCCTCATATTGGTCGCTTTGTCCCCCTACAGTCTGCAGACCAGGAGCTGAAGCTGCAACATGGTGCCGGCTGCACTGTGGTGCTGGCTACACCAAGGTGTCTCAGAGGCTTCTTGCCCTGGGGGCAAAAGCCAACATGCTCTCCCTACTGCTGGTCCCAAAGTCCACAGTGCACTGACCTCTCACTTTGTCCTTAGCATCTATATGTTGATAATTCTGGAAATACCACAGCTGCTGGTGATCTGGAGTCCCTCCAGCCAGCTGCTGGTCAGGCCAGCCATGTGGCTAAAACCTTCAGCTGAAGGGGGGCTGGGCTTGGCTCCCAAAGTGTTGGCCATTCCCTGCCACCCTGCCAGGCTATCAGTGGGAGGTTAGCTTCTCTGTGTCATTTTGTGGGTTCTGCAGTTCCAAAGTTTGTTCAGAGTCCCCTTTTACCTAAATTGGGGAAGGTGGGAGATGGAGCTGTGTGAAAGTGCTATTTCTACTCCTCCATCTTGACTCTGACCCTTTGCTTCACTTTTCAAGTCTATCTTCTCCCTAACCCATACAGGTATAAGGATTTTATTGCCTTTTCTCCCGCCACAAATATAAATCTTGTCCAATTGTTCCCTTATTGCTGCTTCCACTTACCAACCAGCCTGAATTTCCTATTACTAGACTCCTTTTCTTTCTCCCCCTTTATAAGTCCCCATCCTTTTTTTCCATTAAAGTCCTTTTCAGATGTCTCATCATAGAGGTTACCACATATTCTCAGAGAAGGAATGGATCTCAGAGGCCATCTAGTCCAACCCATGACGGAGCAAGAATTCAAGCTATGACAAAGCCTATAGTGGTCAATTCAGACTTTGCTTGGAGACCTTCAGTGACATGAAACTTACTCTCTTCTGAAACAATCCATCCCCCTTGGGCAAGGGTCTAAGGAAGATTTTCTTTACCTGAAGTCTAAATCTACCTCCAAGGGCTTTCCATTTATTGCTCTTATTTCTGCCCTTGGGATGAAAGAACAAGTCTAGTCCCCTTTCCATGTGACAACCTTTTCAAATATTGTCATTTAGTTGTGTGACCCTGAATGAGTCAAAGTCACAAGAGTCTTTGATTTCCACATCTACAAAGCAAGGTAATATGTTATAATAGGAAGAAATTGGAATTGGAGTTAGAGACCTCAGGTTCAAATCCTAGCTCATTCACTGACTAGTTGTATTTCCTTGGGCAAGTCACTCCCCTCAGCACCTACTACTTCCCCCTATCCCATTCAAGCATTTTTGCCCCTGGTAAAAATATTCCTAGTTACAGTTCTGTTTCAAAGTACAACACAAATTTCTCTCTATATATGGATCACAACCAGGAATGATCTAAATACATGATAATCCAGAAGGAAACCAATGGATCCAGTGAGACTTCTGGAGTATATTCACTGTTGCAAAGTGATAAGCATTATAGTGTTACAGAGGATGGCAATATTTTTTATGTAAGCTGTGGGTATTTAAAGGCTAAAGAATTGTCTTTTATATTGGAAACAGAATATTATTGTGGCCAAGAGGAACCTATAACAGCTCTCCTGAATCCATCCTGTATCTTTCTCACATATCTATGAGATTTCCTTGTCAATGTTAATAAGGATGAGACCTGATGTGATAAAAGCTTTTGACAAAATATGATACCCATTTTTATTAAAACACTAGAAAGAATAGGAATCACTCAATTTCTTAAAATGATAAGTAGCCTGTATTTAAAATGATGCAAATATTATCTGTGAATGGGGATAAACTTGAAACGTCCCAATAAATTTAGGGATGAAGTAAGTTGGTGAGAACTGGAATATCATTATGTACAGCAACAATGATGTTATAATGATGATCAACTGTGAAAGACTTGGCTCCTCTGATCAGTACAATGATCTAGGACATTTCTAAAGGACTCATGGTGAAAAAATGCCATCCACCTCCAGAAAGAGAACTGGTGAACTCTGAATACAAATTCAAGTATAATTTTCTCACATTTTTTACCTTGTTTTGCATATGGAAATATGGTTTGCATGACTTTGCATGTATAATCAAGATCATATGGCTTGCCTTCTCAATGGGAATGGCAAGGGTGGGAGGGAAAGAAATAATTTAGAACTCAAAATTAAAAAAAAAAAGAATGTTAAGCATTTTTACATGTATTTGGGAAATATATAACAGAAGAAATAAAAATATTACAAATAAGGATGAGGCTTTCTTTTTTTTTTCTTTAACTTATTGGAGGGCAATTGGGGTTAAGTGACTTGCCTAAGGTCACACAGCTAGTTTTTGTGTTAAGTGTCTGAGGCCAGATTTGAACTTAGGTGGAGGCTTTCCTTTTGATATTGGTTTCTCCTAGATAAGACATGAACTCCCTTTGCCCTGGATATAGTGCAATGGCCCAGTAATATCACATTAAAAGCAACTGGCAGAGCACTGTGGGCTACAGCCCTTGAATTTGACTTTTAAATCAGAGAGCATATCCATGCATCTGTGGTGTTAGTGTGTGTGTGTGTGCGTGTGTGTGTGTGTGTATTTGCTAGTGTGCATACATTGTGTATTCTGTTAATGTTTCCATGTGCATGCTCTGTCACTGTCTAAATGTATACAGATCTAGATTAGAATATATGTGTATGTGGAGGTGGTTAGGTAGCACAGTGAACATAGCACCGGCCCTGGGGTCAGGAGGACCTGAATTCAAATCCAGCCTCAGACACTTGACACTTACTAGCCATGTGACCTTGGGCAAGTCACTTAACCCCAATTGCCCTACCTTCCTCCCTCCCAAAAGAAAAAAAAAAGATATGTGTATACACTATTCAGGTATATGTGGCTTAAAGTGAATGTGTACCTGTATCTGTATTAGAGTACACCAGTGTATCCTGAGCCTCTCTGTGTGAATGCTATATTAATCTGTATGTGTTGTTCATGCCTCTGTATGTATAGAAATGCATATGCTGTATATCTATCTATGTGCCTATCTCTTTTTTAAATTTGAATTTATTTTTTAGTTTTTCAACATTCATTTTCACAAGATTTTGAGTTACAAATTTTCTCCCCATCTCTCCCCTACCCCCACCCCAAGATGGTAAGCATACTGAATCCCCCATCCCCCAATCTGCTCTCTCTTATATCTCCCTATACTCCCCTCTTACTTTCTTGTAGGGCAAGATGGATTTTTATACCCCGTTGCCTGTATGTCTTATTTCATGGTGGCACGTTAAAAACAAATTTTAACATTTCTTTTTAAAACTTTGAGTTCCAGATTCTCTCCCTTCTTCCCTCCTTACCTACCCCCACTGGGAAGACAAGCAATTAAATATAGGTTATATGTGTGTAGTTATGCAAAACATTTCGATAGTAGTCATATTTTGAAAGGCTAACTATATTTCCCTTCATTCTATCCTGTCTCCCATTTATTCTGTTTTCTCCTTTGACGTGGTCCCTTTTCAAAAGTGTTTGCTTCTGACTATTCCCTCCCCCAATCTTCCCTCTTATCCCCTTCCCCCTGCTTTCCCCAATTGAGTGTGTATGTTGTTCCCTCCTTAAGCCAAATCCAGTGAGAGTAAGATTGCATGTGCCTATCTTTTATCCATGAATGTGTGTGTGTAACTTTTTTCATGCATGGGACATGTAAGTAGACAAGTAAATACATAATACATATATGCATATGCATCATATATATACAAAATGTACAACATCCACACATAAAACACGCATATATTTGCACTAGGTTGGTGTGCATGTATTGCCATGTATCTCTATGTGTATGATGTGCATATGCATATGTGTGTAATGTACATGTGCTTTATGCTTATCTGTGTGTGTGTGGGTCATAGGCATTTATGCATATAAAATACTATGTACATATGTACATATAGAAAACATTCATGTACAAAATACATAGGCATATAAAATTATAAAGAACACAGGTATCTGTGTATGTACATTGTGTTAGCACATTTAATTATATCTAATTATGTGTGTATACAGATTCAATACATACACATGTATGTGTATGTACATGTAAACTCATTTTAGTGTTTTCATGTATATGCTCTATATCCACCCATATGTGAGCATGTATCTCTATAACTCTTTCAGTGTCCTGATAGGTTTGTTCCATACCTACTTATGTGTAGATGCTGGCTTAATATGTGTATATTATACACACACGTGTATATATATGTACATACACACATATACACACATGTATATACATATATATCTTTGTGTCTTGTATATATATATGTACATACACACATGTATATACATATATATCTTTGTGTCTTTTATACAAATTACGTTTGTGGGCTGTTACAATGTATTTGTACATGTTCTAGTATAACTGTGTACATGCATACAGCTTATATCCATCCATCCATGTTGTTTTAATGTGCCTTGCACCTATCTATTGTTACTATGCTGCATAGATTCTGCAGGCTTGCCCATAAGTTTGTTACATCCTTGTGTGATGTGCACATGACCCCTATTCACATGTGTATTTTAGATTTACATACCTTATATTAATCTGCACATGTACAAGCTAGATGCTTGTTCTTTATGAGTGTATTGTTCATTGTATATGGATGTTTCTAAAAAACTAAATTTAATTTTTAAAAAGTACAGGGAGAACAAAGATTAACAGACTGAGGCACACAGAGACTCCCATTCCCCAAAGGGAAGTTTGCATGGCCCCAAACTGTTGTGACTCCCTCATAGATTCAGGAGAAGAGGAAACCATGTGGCTCAAGATATGGCAGCAGATGGAAGCAGCAGTTTATGATGGAGAAACTCCTGGACTTGGCAGAGAATTCCTAGACCCAGTAAGAGCCAAGGGGTTGGAAGGAAGAGAGCCACGATGCAGTGGAACAAATCGTCATCTTTCCATCAATTGTATTGCAAGCTACATGGGCTTGAGCTGTTGTTGTTCTGTTGTTTCAGTCATGTCCAACTGTTCATGACCCCTTTTGGGGTTTTCTTGGCAAAGATAGTGTACTGTTCTGCTATTTCCTTCTCTGGCTCCTTTTATGTTTGAGAAAACTGAGAAAGATAGGGTTAATGACTTGCCCAGAGTTGTTGGAAAAAGGGATAATGATCTCTAATGCTTTCTCTTTTGAGTAGAGACTCAATTCATAAATTTTATGGTTTTCTACAAGGTAAAATAAAGCAGTGTGTGTGCGTGTGTGCGTGCGTGCGTGCGTGTGTGTGTGTGTGTGCGTGTGTGTGTGTGTGTGTATTATACTGTCAGCCTAGAGCTTGAGTGGGAGCTGAGGGCCCTTTTGGTTTTCCTGTGGAGACCCAGACACCAGTCAAATTCTGATATTCCAGTGAATAAAGCAGTGGGTCCTCTCCCACTCCCCCAATGGAATTGAGCTGTATAAAACTAGAACTATGGCCCTTGGGTTTAATAAAGTAATGATATTTTAATGGAATTGGGTTCACCTTTCACATGTATGTTGAAATTACATTAGCTACCCTTTTCTTATGTCTGTCCAAAAAAGACCTAGCTCTCCACAACTTAAATACTTCATATTCTTAAAAAGCTTAGCATTGTGTCCCTAGTACTTATCCCAGTTCCTAGTAGGTGCTTCATAAATATTTATTGTGTGTTTTATTGATTTCAAAGAGGAATAGTACTGGAGTTGCACAATTTCCAGTTCAGTGTATCTTTATCCCTATAGTTCTGCTTCAATTCAATTTCTTTTTATTGATATCATTTATTTTTTGTTATCTTAATTTCCAAATATATTACTTCCCTTTCAACTCCCCAGAGATTTATCCCCTGTAACACAAAATTAAAAAGAAATAGAGAAAAGGTGCTTTTCAGCAAATCTAACCAGGTCTGATGGTTATGTTCCAAATCCATAGTTTCCCACTTCTTCAAAAAAGGGAAGGAGCTACATTTGTTCCTTCATTCTTTGGGCCCAGCCTGATCACAATAAGTTAAATTTCAATCGCATTTTTTTCTCTGTTGCTTTATACTTTTGTTTTAAGCACATATATTATCCTAGCAAATCATGTAATCCTTCCTTCACTTTGTATCACTTTAGATAAACTGTCAAACTCTGCAAATAAATGAAGTGCATGCAAGGCATTTTCTGGGGTGCAAAGATTGATTCACTACAGGCCTTGCTCTTGAGAAACTTAAATACACTTGCAGGTAGAGGCAGCTTGCTGTGGCAGTCCAGAGTCAGGAAGACCTGAGTTCAAATCCAATCTCATACACTTAGTAATTGTATGACCCTGGGCAGCTCACTTATCTGTTGTTTGCCTCAGTATCCTCACCTGTAAAATGGAGATAGTAACAGCATCTACCTCCCAGGTTGCTGTAAGGATCCTATAAATTGCTTTTAGAGTGTTTAGCACAGTGTTTGCTGCATATAAGGTGCTTTTGTTGTTGTTTTTTAATTGTTTTCCATGGTGTCCAACTCTTGGTGACCCTATTTAGGGTTTCCTTGACAAAGATACTGGAGTGGTTTGCCATTTCCTTCTCCAGCTCATTTTACAGATGAAGAAACTGAGGCAGACAGGGTTAAGTGACTTACTCAGGGTCATAGATCTAGTAAGTGTCTGAAGCTGGTTTTGAATCTTCCTGACTTCAGGCCTGGCACTTTATCTACCATATCACCTAGCTACTCTAGAAGGTGCTTAATAAATGCTTATTTCCTTCCTTCCTACCTTGTATGATTCAAATTTCACTTTAACCTGACAGAAAACATTATGGAAAGCTATACATGTACATAGGCAATCTATGTACTATAATAGAACCTACAAAATGTTAGAAAACGTAGAGGAAGACATTTAAATTATTAAGTCCTATCATTATTATTAAGACCTACTAAATTATTTACCATCTATGGAGACTTTATGAGGAAACATGGAAAAGATGACAAGGAGAGGATGAGCTGATATCTGCACTACTAGAGGGAGAGGTCGCATTGATGACATCCTGGTTCTATTTGAGTATTGAAGTACAAAGCTGAAGCCAATGGCAGGAATAATGAGGCAAGTCTATAACGGGTTGTTATTGCCTATGTACATGTACAGCTTTACATAACAGAAAGGTCCTTAACGTTTTATCGTAATATTCTATTTCATAGTGATTTGTGTGTAGTAGATTAAAGTGCAAGTTGGGGAAAGTACTCAGGCTGAAGAATCACAAAAATATCAAGGAAAGCCTCTGGTTTACACTGGGGAAACAGGAAATCTTACTCAGATACAATGGCCATCCCTATTGGACAAAAGCAAAAGATTCTATCTCCTTAAACTGTTCTTTCATTTTGGGGGTATTTTTCTGGTGTTGTAAGTAAGCCTGGGTGATGGTGTAATTGGAAGTAATCAGCAGCAATCAAGCTTATTGGACAACAACAAAATAGGGTACAATTTGCAACATTAATAATTATTTAAATGTTGTCATTAGACAACATTAGCTCTATAATAATGGCTAATGGTGCTCACTCTGCCAGTAGATAAGGGTACTTACCCCCTCCAAATCCGTGAGCTGAACTAAAAGGGCTCTACTTTGAAGAAATAAGATATAATTATTCAGTTGAGAAGAAATCATGCATTCTAGTCATTAGAGGGACTTCTCCATTAACATGAACTTTGTAAGGTTAATATAGAAATGCGCCATCCAAGGCTGAACACATCAGGATCAATAGCAGCCATGTGACTAAAGAGAACTATCTGCTATTCAAACACAGAGTTCGGCCTTCAAGGTGGCAGCTTGCCAAATCAAGTGCCATGCTCTTAAAATTTCTCTTTGTATTTTTCTTGCTGACATTCAGCACCAGTGCTTCAATCATTCTCTGGTCTCAAGAGAGCCCATGGTGATGCAGGAAAGGTATGCTAGAAGATGATGAAGTGAGTCATTGGTTTTATAGAAATTCACATTTTGTAAAAATAATCATTTATAAAATGTAAGAAATAATAAAGATCAACTTTTCAGCCAGCCATTTAGTAAAACAGGAATTCAAGGTGAAAACTTTGCAGAGTTTAGTTGTGTGCTTCTCCGCATCTAGCAGAATGGTAGTTAAATGCAAATCATTTAAAGCCCCTAAACTAGTTCTTTTTTTTTTTCATTTTTTGGTGGGGGGAAGGCAGGGCAATTAGGGTTAAGTGACTTACCCAAGGTCACATGGCTAGTAAGCCTAAACTAACTCTTAATTAAAGACCATATACAAAAGATCATGCTTAAAGATATAAAAGATAAAGAATCAGAAGAGGGGCCTGGGCTTTGTCATGGATTCTTTTTTTTTTCAAATTAATTTATTAGTTTAGTTTCAGTTAACAAGATTCAATTCCATAGTTCCTTGATTTTCAAATTTCCTTTACTTCCCTCCCCCCTCCCGCCACTACAGCATATAGTCCAGTATAGGATCTGCAAATACATTCAAATTAGACATTATTCCAATTAAAAAGGCGTATTCTACTAGGTGGGATGAAGGATGGTAAAGAAGAAATAAAACCAAACAATGAAAAGAAAAAGATCATTTAGTTTGCTTCCATCAGGATTCAGGCTCAGTTCTTTCTAGTTATATCTCTGGATGGAGCATTTCTCACTTTCTTGAGTCTTTCGGGATTGACTTATATCACTGAGTTGCTGAAAAGAGTCCAGTATGTCATAGTTGGTCATCATAGATATGGTATGTCGGTGATTGTATACAAATTTCTTCTGATTCTACTCTTTTCGCTCAGCATCAGTTTGTATAAGTCTCTCCAGGTAATGATGAAATCTGTCACCTCCTCATTTCTTATAGCACAATAATATTCCATTACATTCATATACCACAACTTGTTTAGCCATTCCCCAATTGATTGGCACCCCTTTAGTTTCCAATTCTTTGCAACCACAAAAAGGGCTGCTAAAAATCTTTTTGTACATATGGGTCTTCCTCCTACTTCTATGATCTCTTTGGGATATAACCCTAGAAGTGGTATTTCTGGGTCAAAGGGTATGAAATTATTTATAATCCTTTGGGCATAATTCCAGATTGCTCTCCAGAATGGTTGGATAAGTTCACAACTCCACCAGCAATGTATTAGTGTTCCAATTTGTCCACATCCTCTCCAGCATTTGTCACTTTCTTGTTTTTTTCATCTTAGCCAATCTGACTGGAGAGATGTGGTATCTCAGAGTTGTTTTGATTTGCATTTCTCTGATCAATAGTGATTTAGAGCATTTCTTCATATGCTTATAGATATCTTTAATTTCTTTCTCTGAAAACTGCCTGTTCATATCCTTTGACTATCAATTGGGGAATGACTTATATTCATATAGCTTTGGCTCAATTCTCTATAAATTTTAGAAATGAGTCCTTTATCAGAGACACAAGTTGTAAAAATTCTTTCCCAATTTCCCACCTCCCTCTTGATCTTGGTTACATTGGCTTTGTTTGTACAGAAGCTTTTCAATTTAATGTAATCAAAATTATCCATTTTGTATTTTATAATGCTCTCTAATTCTTTTTTAGTCCTAAAGTCTTTCCCTCTCCACAGATCTGTCAGGTAAACTATTCCTTGCTTTCCCAAATTGCTTACAGTATCATCCTTTACACCTAGATCATGCACCCCTTTAGACTTGATTTTGGTATATGGTGTTAGATAATGGTCTATGCCCAGTTTCTGCCATGCTGTATTCCAGTTTTCCCAGCAGTTTTTGTCAAATAGTGCATTCTTATCCCAAAAACTGGGGTCTTTGGGTTTATCACACAATAGATTACTATATTCATTAACTGGTGGGTCTCCTGCAACTAATCTATTCCATTCATCCACTACTCTACACCTCTGCCAGTACCAAGCAGTTTTGATGACTGCTGCTGTATAATACAGATTAAGATCTGGCATAGCTAGTCCACCTTCCCTAGCGTTTCTTTTCATTAATTCCCTTGATATTCTAGACCGTTTGTTTTTCCAAATAAATTTTGTTATTATTTTGTCTAACTCTAGAAAGTAGTTTTTTTGGTAAATTGATTGGTATGGCACTAAATATATAGTTTAATTTGGGTAAAATTGTCAATTTTATTATATTAGCTCAACCTAGCCACAAGCAATCAATATTTTTCCAACTATTTAGATCTGCTTTTATTTGTGTGAGAAGTGTTTTGTAGTTGTGATCATATAGATTCTGGGTTTGTTTTGGCAAGTAGATTCCCCAATATTTTATAATGTCTATAGTGACTTTAAATGGGATTTATCGTTCTGTCTCTTGCTGTTGAGTTTCATTAGAGATGTACAGGAATGCTGAGGATTTATGTGGGTTTATTTTATATCCTGCAACTTTGCCAAATTTATTTATTGTCTCTAGTAGTTTTTTACTTGATTCTCTAGGATTCTTTAAGTATATCATCATATCATCTGTGAAGAGTGATAGCTTGGTCACTTCTTTACCTAATTTGATTCCTTTGATTTCTTTTTCTTCTCTAATTGCTACTGCTAGTGTTTCTAGTACCAGATTGAATAAGAGGGGTGATAGTGGACACCCTTGTTTCACTCCTGATCTTATTGGAAAGGCTTCTAGTTTATCCCCATTGCATATAATACTTGCTGATGGTTTTAAATAGATGCTATCAACTATTTTAAGGAAGGCTCTATTTATTCCTATACTTTCTAGTGTTTTTAATAGGAATGGATGTTGTACTTTGTCAAAAGCCTTTTCTGCATCTATTGAGATGATCATGTGGTTTCTGCTAGTTTTATTGTTGATATGCTCAATTATACTGATGGTTTTCCTAATATTAAACCATCCTTGCATTCCTGGAATGAATCCTACCTGATCAGAGTGTATTATTTTTGTGATAAGTTGTTGGAGTCTTTTGGCTAGTATTTTATTTAGAATTTTTGCATCTAAATTCATGAGGGAAATTGGTCTATAATTTTCTTTCTCTGTTTTATCTCTTCCTGATTTAGGAATCAGTACCATATTTGTGTCATAGAAAGAGTTTGGTAGGACTCCTTCACTAATTTTCCCAAATAGTTTGTAGAGTATTGGAATCAACTGTTCTTTAAATGTTTGATAGAATTCACTAGTAAACCCATCTGGCCCTGGAGATTTTTTCCTAGGGAGTTTGTTGATGGCTTGTTTGATTTTTTTCTGAGATGGGGTTATTTAGGTAATTCACTTCCTCTTCAGTTAATCTGGGCAACTTGTGATTTTGTAAATATTCATCCATTTCACTAAGATTGTCATATTTATGTGCATACAATTGGGAAAAATAATACCTCATTATTTTTTTTATTTCCTCTTCATTGGAGGTAGATTCACCCTTTTTTATTTTTGATACTCATAATTTGGTTTTCTTCTCTCTTTTTTTTATCATATTGACTAAGGGTCTGTCAATTTTGTTGATTTTTTCATAAAACCAGCTCTTAGTTTTATTTATTAATTTAATAGTTTTCTTAATTTCAATGGGGAACCCTCAGCAAGTGACAATCTTTCTGAGAGCTGGTTTCTTGATCTGTAAAATGAGAGAGTTGAACTCAAAAGCTTCTAAGGTCCTACTCAAGTCTAAATCTATGACTTCATAATACCATTAGTCCTCCAACTAATATCAATCAATCAATAAGCATTTATTAAGTAACTACTATGTGCCAGGTGTTATTATGCTCTACACTATGGATAAAAATAAAAAATACCAATAATTTCTACTGTTAAGTTCTATTGGAAGGCAATATGTAATACAGAATAAATACAATGAAGTTAAATACAAGATGGTTTAGAAAGATGGGCACTAATATTCAGGGGATTAGGAAAAGCTTCATGCAGAAGGTGGGGTTTGAGCTGTTTTAAGCTCCTTAAGAGGAATATAGGGATGCTACTGAGACTCCTTAAAACCATGGCTAAACAAAAACTCTGGATACCATAGTTCAAAAAATCATAAGTTAAAGCAACCAAGAGGATCTATTAATACCATAGTGCAAAGTGAAAATAGGAGGAATCCATGAGTCACCTCTTTAAAGTCCCAGAATAAAAACTCTTAGGAACGTCAGAGCCACCAACTTCTTTGTAAATAGGATGATGGGGGCAGGAGGGACAGAAGAAGTATAAAAGGATATGATGGAGAAAAAAATGTTCATACAAGACAGATACTGTCAATGAAATAGATAAATATTTAGAAAAAATACAGAATGACTATATTATCAGTATAAGAAATAAAGAACATAAGTGACACAGTCACAGAAAAAGAAATTGCAGAAACTATAAACTAACTCCCAAAGGAAAAAAAATTATTAGAACTACAGGTATTTTTAAGTAAATTCTAAAACTGAAAGAACAATCAACTTCAATCTTATATAAATACTTATAAAATAGAGAGACAGGGCGTAGTTAAGATGGCAGAGTAGAAACAGCAGTTCTATGGAGCTCCAGCCCACACCACTTCAAAATTATGTTATAGGGAGACTCTGAACGACCTCTGGAGCTCCAGAACCCACAAAATGACACAGAGAAGCTAACCTCCTAGTGAGGACAGCCTGGCTGCCCAGCAGGGAGCAGCCAGCACAGCACTCTGGGAGCTGAGCACAGGACCAAGTGAGTCAGAGGTTTTCGCCCCAGGGCAGGCTGACCAGCAGCCTGCTGGAGGGACCCCATGGCGTTTCCAGAATTACCAACACATAAATGCCATAGACAAAGTGAGAGGTTAGTGCCCTATGGACTTTGGGACTCATTAGTTAGGAGACTGTGTCGTCCTCTTTCCCTGGGGGCAAGAAGCTGCTGAGAAGCTTCAGCACAGCCAGAGACACATGCGGCAGCTTCAGTTCCTGCCCTGCTAACTGTAGGGGGATCCAGCAATCAGTCTTGGGGGTAATCGCTCTTGATTTAACCTTTTTGGATCTGGATTGCAGTCTGGGGTAGAGGTCTTGGGGTGTGTGACCAGCTTGCCAGAGCATGTGGGGGCTTCAGAGAAGCCACCCAACTAATACCTCCAGCAGCTGAGAAAACCCCAGCCTTTGGGATCGAAGCTCCCCTGCCTGGTGGCAACAAAGACCCAAAGTCAAGTAATTGAATGGCAAAGGAAACAAAATAAACAGAAAAAATAAAACAAAAATAAACAAAATAAACAGAAAAAGTCAACATTAGACTCCTATTTTGGGGGCAAAGAGCATCAAAGCATGGAACAGGAAGAGGACTTGGAGGTCAGAACTCCTGCACCAAAAGCCCCAAATGAAAATATGAGCTGGTTAAAGGCCATAGAGGACCTTAAAAAGGATTTTGAAAATCAAATAAGAGAAGTGGAGGAAAAATCGGGAAGAGAAATGAAAACGATGCAAGAAAGTTATGAAAGGAGAATCAACAGCCTTACTGAGGAAAATAACAGCTTAAAAAATAGACTAACGGGGCGGCTAGGTGGCGCAGTGAATAGAGCGCCGGCCCTGGAATCAGAAGGACCTGAGTTCGGAGCCGGCCTCCAACACTTAATCCGCACAAACAAAAACCTAGCCGTGTAACCTTGGGCAAGTTACTTAACCCCAATTGCCCTAAAAGGGGCGGCTGGGTGGCGCAGTGAGTAGGAGCGCCGGCCTCGGAGTTTGGATGACCCGAGATCAGATCCGGCCTCAGAAAATGAGCACCCAGGCATAAATCAAATGACTAGCCGTGTAACCTTGAGCAGGTTACTTAACCCCAATTGCTTTAAAAAAAAAAATAGACTAACTCAAATGGTAAAAGAGGCTCAAAAAGGCAATGAGGAGAGGAATGCCTTAAAAAGCTGAATTTGACAGATGGAAAAAGAATCTCAAAGGCTCAGAGAAGAAACTTTCCTTCGAATTTAGAATGCACCAAAGGGAAGCTAGTGCTTCAGATCCGAACAAATGAAAGAATAGAAGGCAATGTGAAATATCTCATGGGAAAAACCACTGTCCTAGAAAATAGATCCAGGAGAGATAATTAAAAAATTATTGGACTACCTGAAAACCATGATCAAAGAAAGAACCTAGAAATCATTCTTCAAGAAATTCTCAAGGAAAATTGCCCTGATGTTTTAGAACCAGAGGGTAAAATAGAGGTTGAAATAATTCACCCATCACCCCCTGAAAAAGATCCCAAAAAGAAAACTCCTAGGAATATTATGGCCAGGTTCCAGAATTCCCAGATCAAGGAGAAAATATTACAAGCAGCCAGGAAGAAACAATTTGAATACTGTAAAAATGGAATCAGGATAGCACAGGATCTTGCAGCTTCTACACTGAGGGATCAAAGGGCATGGAATATGATATTACAGAGGGCAAAGGAGCTGGGATTAAAACCAAGAATCACCTACCCAGCAAAACTGAGTATTTTGTTTCAGGGGAAAATATGGTCATTCAGTGGAATAGAGGACTTTCAAGTATTCTTGATGAAAAAAGCAGAATTGTATAGAAAATTTGACATTCAGATACAAGAAGCAAGAGATGCTTGAGAAGGTAAACAGGGAAAAGAAATCATCATGAACTTATCAAAGTCGAACTGTTTATATTCCTACGTGGAAAACCAATAATTGTAACTGATGAAACTTTTTTCAGTATGAAAATAATTGAAGAAGGGTATATGGGCATATGAATACATATGTGAATGTGCCTGTATACGTTTACAGGTATACATAGATAGAGGACACAGGTTGAATGTAATAGGAAGGGATGATATTTAAAAGGTGAAATTAAGAGGTAAGAGAGGAATATAATGAGAGGAGATGGGGACAGACAGAATGCAGTAAACTATTTCATATAGAAGAGGCAAGGGAAAATGGTGACAAGGGAGGGGAAGAACAGGAAGGCAATAAGGCAAAACCTTATTCTCATTGAATTTGGATCAGGGAGAGAATGACATACATACTAAATAGGATATCTCACCCTACAGGAGAGCAGGGGGGAAGGGGATGAGAGGGGGGATGATGGAATGGAGGGCAGGAGGGAAGGGTAGGAGGGAAGCTGGAAGCACTGACTTATGAAAATGGACAGGGTCAAAGTAGGGAATAGACCAAGTGGGAGGTGGGATAGAACGGAGGGAAATATCATCAGTCTTTTACAATATATCTACTATGGTAATATGAAATGCTTATCTTCCTGGTAAGGGTGGGTGACAAGAGAGGAAGGGAATGAATCTGGAATTCAAAGTTTTAAAATCAAATGTGTAAAAATGTATAAACACTATCATTAATACTATTTTGCATATAATTGGGAAATAAGTTGTACAGGTACTGGGGCATGGAGATTCACCTTGCCCTACTGGAAGAGTTGAGGGGGGTATGGAAGAAGATATGGGCGAGAGCAGATTCGATGAAGGGATATCCTGTGGGACTGCTATTCTGTGGTGGAGGTAGGGAAAAAATGAGGGGAAAAGTTGCAACTCAATATCTGGCAGAAATGAGTGATGTATACCACAATTTAATAAAGCATTTGAAAGGAAAAAAAAGAAAGGGAGCTATGGGGGAGGATATAAAAGAGAACAGATTGGGGTAAGGGATATTCACAAGGCTTGCTATCTTGGGGTGGGGGATAGGGGAAAGACAGGAAGAAAATTTGTAACTCAAAATCTTGTGGAAATGAATGTTGAAAACTAAAAATAAATAAATTGGAAAAAATATAATAGAAAGACAAATAGAGTGCTGTTATCTAAACCACGGAGAGACAAAGTCAAGAAAGAAAATTTAGAATAATACTTATGAATATGTAAGCAAAATGTTGAATAAAAAATCTTCAACATGTTTACAGAGTTAGTAAATTTATAGCAAATATTATTTATTATGGTTAGATTGGATTTATACTAAAAATTCAGCATTGGTTAAGTATTAGAGAAACTATAAATATAATTGTCCACATCAGAACAAGACCTAAATTCAAATCTGGACTCAGACGCTTACTGGCTGTGTGACCCTGGGCAAGTCATTCCACCCTGTTTGCCTCACTGTCCTTATCTGTAAAATGAGCTGGAGAAGAAAATGGCAAATCACTTCAGTATCTTTGCCAATAAAGTACAAATAGGGTATAAATAGTTGTGAAATGACTGAACAACAACAACAAAATAACAAAAATGCTAAAATACCTTTATTTATCTCAATAGATGAAGAGTCTTTCGAAAAAATGTTAACACCCAATGTTTAAAAAAACTCCACTATAAGTCATAGGACCTTTTCTGCTTCTTTGTGAAGAGGTGGTAGATTGTAGGTATACAACAACATTTTTAGGTAAGATTAGTAAATCCCAAATAAATTTTGTTATGACTATAATTATTTGTCAAAAGTGAATATTTTTATTTGAAGGTGGTAGTGTTAGCTATACAAAGAAAGAAACAAAAAAAGAGCATCAGTGAAATTTAAAAATGCACAAAAGAAAGCATAATGAAGTTCAGAGGGGATACAAACAACTATGCTAAAAGTAACGTGTGCATTAAGAAAACAATCTCTGTGTAACAAATTATAACTTTCGAATATGGAAGTATTTGTGTTTATGATTTTCTACTTCAGAATTTTAAAAAATTTAATGCTAAGCTGAGGAGTTTCTGTTTTGCCCTGGAGAGATAATATACTATGGGGCAAGGATAAAAAGGAAGTTAATTGTCCTGCAAAAATTCTATTTTGGTTAGGTCATCTGTTTCTAGTTGTGGCCCCATATTTTAGGAAATACCCTGCAAATTGGAGTGTGTCCAAAGAAGGACAAAAAGTATGATGAGAGGACTGGGAACCATGCCATGAAGATATTCACTGGAGGTATTTGGGATGTTGAGCCTTGAGAAAAAAACAAAACAAAACAAAACAAAACAAAAAAAACACTTTAGGGGAACTTGATTTAGTTCTTCAAATATTTGAAGAATTCTCATGTGGAAAAAGACATCGAAGGTAATTAGAACTAATAAATAGAAGCTAGTAGGCAGTAGATAATGATCATCTCAGTATAGGCAAGAAAGTTATAATCAATCCAAAAATGGAATAGTCTGCTTTGGACATGGAGAGTTTTATTCACTTTTGTTCTTTAGAAGATGAATGATTCCTAGTAAGATATGTAGTAGAAGGGATTCATGTTTGAAGTAGAGTTTGGATTAACATGCCTCTAATAATAGCTGGCAACTAGGTAGCTTAGTTGAAAGAAGACTGGCTCTCGATCCAGGAAGACGAGCTCAAATTCAGCCTCAAACACTCACTGGCCATGTAACTGTGAAGGCCCCCAGTTTGCCTCACTTTAGCATCTGCCTCCCAGGGTTGTTGTGAGGACTGAATGAGATGAACTGTAAAGCACTTAGTACAGTATTTGACACACAGTAAATATTATATAAATGTTAGTTGTTTCTATTATATTATTATTTCCCCTCCAAATTCCATATAATTCTATGTGAAAATGCTTCAAAAGAACAAAGTGTGATACAAATGTAAAGCATTATTATCATTTTTAAAGGAGGTGAGATGTAATACCTATGGTGAAGGATGCATTTAGACCATCAAATTACAAAAAAGTGCAGTTAGGCAGAGCTGGGCCACCTAAAATAACAATAAAAATGAAACTGAGATGTAACATTTTCCTAACAGAAAGCAGTTAAATTGCCTGGGGATGTGAGCAAAGGAGAAAGCATGAAGTCTTCAGAAATAAATATGGGAAAAGAAACAAAGTTAGATTTTAGCTGATGATAGAAAAAAAAGGCAAAGGAAAATACATAGAAGGAGTTGTTAGGGATGAAAAACAGTTGCATTAAGGAAGCAGCGGGGAGAAGATTGCTCCTACTTATGGCCTTGTCTTCAATTCAAAGAGGGAAGAAAGGATGAGAAGAACGAGGGAAAATAAAAAACAAGGAAGAGAAAGAATAAAGAGGGCAAAAAAGACAGTCATCACCACAGAGAAAGCTTCCAGGTGAATAGGAAGGGAGATAGAGGAGGAAGGGGTAGAAAGAGAGGAATCGATCAGAAAAGGAAAACGGGGAGCGCCAAAAAAAATCAATGCAGACCTAATTAAATCCACATAAAGACGGAGCAAAGCCTAATTGAAAGGACGAATGTGTAGAGAGTCTAAGGACATCGAAGGTCAGAGATACAGATGGCAGAGCTTCGAGAAAAGAGCTAGGAAGCCATGAGGAGATCATGAGAATGAGGGCTCATGGGAGTTTGTGGAACCTTGGGATGTGACTGAATGTTAATGAATCTTTTTTTTTAAACAAATGCTTTATTAACTTCTGTTTTACATCATTCGTTTCTGCCAGATTTTGAGTTACAATCATTTGCCCCCCGTTATTCCCCTACCCAACCTCCCAGAATAGCAGTCCCACAAGATATCACTTCCTCCAATCTGCTCTCTCCCATACGTTCTCCCATACCCCCTTCGACTTTTCCATTAGAGGAAGGTGAATCTTTGTGTCCCAATGCCTGCACATCTTATCTCCCAATTTTAAGCAAAAGAGTATTAATAATAGTATTTATATATATTTGAAACATTTAATCTTAAGACCTCAAATTTCAGATCCATTTCCTTCCTCCCTTGTCACCCATTCCCTCTAGGGAGATAAGTAATTCAGTATATGTTGTACATGTCTAGCTATGCAAAACATTATCATAGTAGATATATTGTACAAGGCTGCTTATAATTCCCTCCCACTCATCCCACCCCCCCATCTGGTCCATTCCCTACATGATCCTGTCCCTCTTCTATAGTGGGTACTTCCAACCTCCCCTCCCCCCAAGGATGCCCTCCCATCAATCATCCCTCCTCTCATCCCCATTCCCCCTATTCTGCTGCAGGTTGAGATATCCCATTTAGTATGTATGTCATTCTCTCCCAGAACCAAATTCAATGAGAATGTGGATTTGCCTTTTTTTCCCCTTCCTATTCTCCCCCTCCCTTGCAACCACTTCCCCTTGCTTCTTATACATGAGATAGTTTACCCTACCCTGTCTTTCCCCATCTCCTCTTGCCACTTTCCTCTCTCACCTCATAATTTCACCCCTTCAGTATTCTCCCTTCCCAATAAATTCAACCTATGCCCTCTATCCATATACACACACATTCACATATGTATTCATATGACCACACACCCTTCTTCCATTATTTTCATAGTGAGAAAGATATCATCACTCACAGTTATTGTTTTTCCATATAGGAATGTAAATAGTTCAACTTTGATAAGTTCCTTTTGATTTCTTTTCCTGATTACCTTCTCAGGCATCTCTTCCTTCTTGTGTCTGGGTGTCAAATTTTCTATTCAATTCTGGTTTTTTCCTCAAGAATGCTTGAAAGTCCTCTATTCCACTGAATGACCATATTTTCCCCTGAAACAAAATGCTCAGTTTTGCTGGGTAGGTGACCCTTGGGTTCATTCCCAGTTCTTTTGTCCTCTGGAATATCATATTCCATGCCCTTCGATCCCTCAGTGTAGAAGCTGCCAGGTCCTGGGCTATTCTGATTGTGTTTCCACAATATAGAAATTGTTTCTTCCTGGCTGCTTGGAGTATTTTCTCCTTGATCTGGGGATTCTGGAACCTGGCTATAATATTTCTGGGAGTTTCCTTTTTGGGATCTTTTTCAGGAGGTGATCGGTGGATTCTTTCAACCTCTATTTTGCCCTCTGGATCTAAAACATCAGGGCAGTTTTCCTTGAGAATTTCTTGAAGGGTGATTTCTAGGTTCTTTCTTTGATCATGACTTTCAGGTAGTCCAATAATTTTTAAATTGCCTCTCCTGGATCTATTTTCCAGGTCAGTGGTTTTTCCCATGAGATGTTTCACATTGCCTTCTAATCTTTCATTTGTTTGGATCTGCTTAACAGCATCTTGATTTCTCATAAAGTCATTAGCTTCCATTTTCTCCAGTCTAACTCTGAAGGAATGAATCTCCTCAGTGAACTTTTAAGATTCTTTTTCCATCTGCCAAATTCTACTTTTTAAGGCATTCTTCTCCTCATTGCCCTTTTGGGCCTCCTTTGCCATTTGAGTTAGTCTATTTTTTAAGGTGTTGTTTTCCTCAGTCAGGCTGTTGACCCTCATTTCATACTTTTCCTGCATCCTTCTCATTTCTCTCTCCAATTTTTCCTCCACTTCTCTTATTTGATTTTTAAATTCCTTCTTAAGGTCCTCTATGGCCTGCAGCCCGCTCATGTTTTCCCCTCGGGCTTTTGGAGCAGGACTTCTGACCTCACAGTCCTTTTCCCGCTCTATACCCCCAAAATAGGAGTCTAGGGTTGCATTTTTCTGTTTCCTTTGCCTTGGCATGTTGCCGCTTAATTACTTGACTTTGGGGCTTGTTGCCACACTATGGCTTTAAGGCCAGATAGAGGAATTTTCGTCCCAAACGTGTGGGGGGCAACTTCCATTTCTGGCAAGCTATAAACCCACCCACAACTTCCACCCTAGATCACAATCCAGATCCAGGGAGGTTAAAGCAGGAGCGATTACCCCCCAAGACTGATCGCTGGATCTCCCCACGATTTGTAGGCTGGGAGCCGGATCTGCCTCTGAAAACTACAAAATGGCATGTCTCCTCAGTGGCTTCTAGCCCCCAGGGGAGGGAGCTGACGCATTCCCCAAATACAGGTCCCAAAGTCCATAGGACACTAACTTCTTACTTTGTCCTAGGCATGTCTATGTTGATAATTCTGGAGTCGCCACAGCTGCTGGTGTTCTGGGGTTCCTCCAGCTGGCTGCTGGCCCTGCCACCCTGGGGCTAAAACCTCGGCTCACATGGACCTGGGCTATGATCGGCTCCGCTTCCTGTGCTCTGTGCGTTGCGCGCTGCCGGCTCCCAGACCGCTGTGCTGGTCCTTCCTGCAGGGCTGCTGGGTTGTCCTCAGCGGGAGGTTAGCTTCTCTGTGTCGTTTTGTGGGTGCTGGGGCTCCAGAAGTTGTTCAGAGTCCCCTTTTACATAGTTTGGGGGGAATCTGGGGGCAGAGTGGCTTGGATGAGCTGTTTCTACTCTGCCATCTTGGCTCCGCCCCCATGTTAATGAATCTTTGTAGGTTTGGAATGGAGTAGAAACAAAGCCTTTTTCCCCTGCTACATCGTGGTCTCTGTCTGTTTTCTTCCCTGGAACACAATAGAGTTGGGCAACCTTGTGGCCACTCTTCCTCATTTTCTTTAAATTTTCTGAGGCAACCCTAAGTAGTTTGAATAATCTTTGCAACATGAGGCATTTCTGTGGATTGAAAGACAACTGGTGAGAGAGTAAGATGTTCCTTTAAGCCTCCAGACCAGCAGGAAGTTCTGATGGCATTACGGTTGATACTTATTATATCTGTGAAATGAAGGTGTTGGACTAGTGTTTAGCACAGGTTCTGGAACATAGTAGGCACTTTAACAAATGTTTATTGATTTATTCCAAATGGTCATTTATTGACCAGATGACCTCAGAGGTCCCTTCCAGCTCTCAATTTATTTTCCTATAACTAAGTACCGGGGATAGGGAACATGGAACTGTCGTGAATAACCACGATCCAACATGGAATTAGGGGAGAGAGATTTGCTTTTAAGTAGCCAGAATATATTGACCCTGTAGATTCCAAAGGCTTCCTGTTTTTTAGGCCATGTCACTGGAATTGCAGCAAAAAAAAAGGCTTCAAAGATATAGGCTGGTTGAGATTGTAGAGGAGAGTTTGGGAAAGGGAATGAAGGGCGGGAAGGAAAGCTACAGAAAAGTATTTACTGTGGACACCAATCACATGAGACACCAAAAGTCATTTGCAGTGGGGAACCTTAAATCTTTGCCATCCTCTGGGAGCTGAGGAGAACTGCAGGAAGCATGAATTATAGGTGGATAAATGCACGATAGTGAAAGAGACCTGTGACAGGAATCATCTACTGAGAGCAGATGGAAACTAAGAGTGACAGAAAAACAATGTTGTGCCTATATCCAGAGGAGCATCTATATGGGGCTCAACTGGGTTACTATGGCAGGGAACTGCTGTAGGTGACTGAGACCATAAGGGTCTTTAGGGAAGGGCTGCTAACTAATGGCTATCATCATTTTCTATGGGCTCTGATAGGAATTCTGTTTCCCCTAACCTTTAAATAAACCTGTTCATGTTTTGAGCTTTGTTAACCAGTATATTTGTAATGGGATTTAGTGATTGCACCCTGCTTGTGGAAGAATATTGGAAAGGAAAACTTACAGATTACTTGAATAGAAGCAATGTGCTAGGGATGTGAGTGAGAATATCCACTAGTGTGGAACACATATGCAGAGCTCTGGAAGTGTGAGTGTGTGTGTTTGTGCACATATGTGTATATATGTGTGTTTGGGGGAGAGGGAGGATGCCCATCCTTTTTGATCCTTTTTGATAGGACTGCTCTTCATGGCTTTTCTACAATATCACTTTTTTTTTTTTTGAAAGGGGAAGGCAGGGCAATTGGGGGTAAGTGACTTGCCCAAGGTCACATGGTTAGTAAGTGTTAAGTGCTTGAGGCTGAATTTGAACTCAGGTCCTCCTGACTCCAGGGCCAGTGCTCTATTCACTGCACCACCTAGCTGCCCCTACAAATATCGCTTTTAGTACAGCTCTTGCTTCCTGACATTCTCAGAAGTTCACTTGTCATTTTTTCCCATCAGAATATACTTAAACCTTTAGAATTAAGAGTGGATCTCTAATATAAGCATTGCTTCTAGAATGCAGACTGTAGCAGCAAGCACCCCAATATCCCCAGGGTGACTGCCAGCACAAGTTCTTAGATCTGCTTTTCAAAAGGAAAGCAACTCAAAATGGGTTAATAAGCTTACTTTAATCAAACAAACATATATTACCTAGTTCAGGGGAAAAAGGTCAGCACCCCAAACTTCAGAGTTACAGAACTTACAGATCAAACAGACAGGCTTCCAAACTGTCCAACCATTATATCAATACCAAATCACAGTTACCAGAGAGGGAAGCATCAACATCTGAGTTTTCAAAGCCGGGGGGCTCTCAACAACGGCTTCCCAGAGTCTCATCTGGTCAAATCACACAACACTTCTCAAAGTGAGCCCCGAAGCAAAGCCTCTCCTCAGGGCTTATATAGCCTTCTCTTGGCTCAGAGAATGTAACAACCTCCTTGACCCACTGCCCAATCACAAAGTATCAAGGTGTGGGCTTTCCTGAAAAACAAGCCTCCCACCACAGGCTCCAGGTGCACTTAAGCTAGGGGCAGGGAAGATCTTTAAATTTGCATTTCCATTACACCTACATAAAGGGATCTACCTACCAGAATAAGATGAACATCCCCTATGAATAATGGGTGCATTCTGGGAAAAAGTCAACATGGTAAATCAGCATTGAGGAAGAAAAAAAAAAGATGCTGTGGGAAAAGATCTAGGGCTCAGAAGATCAAACTAAAAGCAGAGGTGTCAGACGACCTTACTGAGTGCCTTCCCAACCAGATTAAAATGTAATTGGGAAATATTAAGCAAAATAACAGAAATATAATTAAACATATGTAACATTACATTTTAAAACTTAATCAATATGTAGCCTGCTTTACATTGTTTTACAATGTAATGCTTTACATTGTTAAATCTAAATCCTTATGTACAGATTGGTGGCCCCTTTTCTATTTGAGTTTGACTCCACTCCACCATATGATCTTTAAGGCCTCTTTTGATTTTACAACCTGATGATCTTGTGAATCATAGCAAGGAAGAATGGAATAAAATGAGAATTTACAGGAGGAAGAAGACAAATAATACCACGGTTACTCTTCATCTATTTTACCTCCTAAAAGGGGAATAAGGCTATGTAACCAGAATTGTATATGGAGTCTGCTGATGATTTCTTGAGAAAATATTATCCAATGTGAGAAAACAGACTGAGAATATCTATAGAGCATTCAGACAATTACATTCTGGCAAATAGCATAAGAAGGGGCACAAATATTTAAATATATACAAGTAACAAGAAAGAGGAAAAAACATGAGAGAAAAGCTGGAAATAAGAGTTAACAAAGAGCAATCTCATAAATTTAAGAAATGGGAGGAGAAATAGAATAAGCTTTTGTATAGTACCTACTATGTGCCAGGCATTGTGTTAAATAATTTTTACAAATATTATCTCATTTGGCAATTATTATCACAAATATTACCTCAAAAGGACTATTGTAGGGTCAAAAGCTATTCAGTATTGGATCTACTATTATAAGTTACTGACATCGAGTTTAAAGTAGGAAGAGATGCCCCCATCCTCCAAAACAGAGGCAATTAAAATAAACAAAAAAGCAAATGTGGGAAATGTCAAATTTCAGATATTTTGAGAACTACTCTCTCAGTATTTACAAAAATAGTACCACCTCAAGCACAGGCTTTTTCTATATATGCTTGGTCTATACTAGCTTCTCTTTACATCCTTGTTTTATTTAATGACATTTCTACATTTTTATGTAGCATATTAGATACTGCTATTAAATCCCAAATCTGTTAACTACTTTTATTAATTGAGAAAATAAGTATAGAATATCTTATACACACACACACACACACACACACATATATATATTTTAAAGCTGACTGTTGTCCTTCTAGTTTCATGCATGCTTAAACAACTCTGGGTGGTTTAATTAGATTTCATCAAGATTTTTTTTTCTAAATTTGTTTTTTTTCCACTTCACTGTTTCTTGATGTTTAATGAAAAGATACTGCTCACAATTTTCCATTATCATCCTCTGTAAGATTTCACAGATAAATTAATATTTTAAATTAGCATTGCCCTTGGCTGCCATATCTCCCTGCTTTGCACAGAGATGGAGTATTTGATGTGTCTAGGCTGTTTTGCTCTCATTGTTGTAACAGATTTACATTGTTAAACTTACTTAGGAAATGGGGATATCTGTATTGATATTTGTTGTTTTATCCATTTCCCCTCCTTTTTTTCACTCATCAAAAAATTATTAAAATAGGGCAGAATCAAGTTGTCTCAGTTGTATCCCATCTTTTCCTTTCATTTTTATATTTCATAGTTAGTACTGATTTTTACCTTTGTCCTAAGAATTAAATGGCCTGACTGAATACAGACAATTGATTCAGAATGGACTCCTTATTAGTAATTAGCCTTTTCCCATTTGTTACATTATAATCAATTTCATTATTTTTTGATGTTGTTTGGTGTCCATTATGTTCTACTCTTTTTTTCTTGGGGAAAAAAGTCATGGTACATATGGTAGCTTCTCTAGGTGACGCAGTGAATAGAGCACCAGTCCTGGAGTCAGGAGGACCTGAGTTCAAATTGGCCTCAGACTTAACACTTATTAGCTGTGTGACCTTGGGCAAGTAACTTAACCCCAATTGCCCTACCTTACCCTCTCCAAAAAGCAATATATATATGTATGTGTGTTGGGGTGGGTTTTGCCACCCTCTTTTATTCCCATTTTTATACTGATGTCATTGAATAGTAGTTATTTTTATGAGGGGGAGGGGAAGGAAGATGTATATGCATACACTTGTTACATTTGAGAGTTTTTATCAAGATTTATGAACTTTACCATATTGTCTTCTGTAAACAGATGTTAACAAATAAGTTGAAAATACTTGTCATGGGCACTACAATACAAGATCCCAAGAGCTCCATGGAATGATGTTTGAATGCCCAGTAAAAAGAACCCTACCAATTGCCTCTCCAAGGATAGCCTGGGAGCCATCCTACTTGTTAGCTGTAACTTCCTTTTGTTTTGAGACAACAGATAATTACTAACCAATAGCAAAACATTTTCATAAAAGTACATTCTGTGGGGGAGGGGGCAGGTCAAATCAGCATGATGATCAGTTGTTAATAAAATAAGAGATATAGTCTTTAACTTTGACAGATTTGGCATTACGATCGACTTTTGTAATTGATAAGTTGTGTTGCTTCTCCATGTTGACTTTATTTCAACTGTGTATATTTCCATTTTTTTTTCTGTTTCTCTAAATTCTTTATAGTCATCATTTTTTAATGCATAGTTGAATTGTATTAATGTGATAATTTGTTCAGCCATCCCCCAATTGGGCATATATTTCATCAATTTTCTATACATTTTGCATGTTAGGCAAATCAGTTATTTAAGAAAATATTTTCCCTAATTTTATACTAGTTGCATTCACTTTAAAAAATGTTTTTACAATTTACATTATTAATGGAGGTTGAGATTCTCTATTTTGTTTTTTTCTGATATTTAATGTCTTTTGTCCAGTTACATTTTTCCCATTCATCTCCATTCATAACTGTAAAAAAACCAAACCAAACCAAAAAACAAAAAAAAACCCTAATTGTCCTCTAAGTGTTTTCTTATATGACTTTTTACATTTAAGAAGTTAATCTGTTTGGAATTTATTTTTTGAGATAAGGGGTAAAATGCTGATTTAAATCTGGTTTTTCATCAAACTGATTTCCAGATTTCCTAAGAGTTCTTGTCAAATGAAGCATTTCGCTACTAGTTTATGTTCTTTGATAAACACTAGATTGTTAGGGACATACTTGTTGTGCTTTTCCAATCCTTTTTCTAGTGATAGTGTAAATCAGAGGTATCTAACTCAGATAGAAACAGAGACCACTAACCTGTATATCAAGGACCCTGTGAGGCACATCTTGACTTAGAAAGCCACACATTAAAAAAAAATTTATATGTTAACACATTAAAATCAAATATGAAGTACATTTTGGTTTGGTTTGGGCCACACTTTGGAGTGTTCTGGACTGCGTGTGACCAGCAGCCAGGGCATTTGGTGTAGATAACTACTTTTGTGTAATGCTTGCCAATCACATTTCTTGGTAAGGTACACCTGGGATTCTTCTAAAGATTAAGAATCTCTGCTTTGCTCTGTAGTTCTAGTAATTGTAGACAATTCTATAATTTCTTGCAATTCAGGTTTTTGTTTCATCTTGTTTTTCTAGAAGACTAAGTCTTTTTACATTCCCTTTTTTAGCTCTTTTCTCCAGGTCAATTTTCCTTCTATGGATAGGTTCATGTATTCTCCCAATTTTCCTATCTTTTGATCTTGCTTTACGATTTGTAATATTTGTAGTTGTAATTTTGTTCCTTATATATTCCTTCAATTATTTTATGAAATCTAGCTACTCTAGGTTTTTTGTTTGTTTTGTTTGGGCTTTTAGTACTCTCTATCCCCACTCTGGCATTTTCACTGCAAAAATAGAAGTGGAAGTGGAATGCATTGGATTGGGGGCCATTTTGTATTTGTCTTAGGTTATGTTACAATATAGGTTGTGACTTTTTGAAACTGAGTGGCCTACTTATTGATCTTTGAATCATTCTACCTATGCTTTGAAATACTTGGGAGGGTCAGACTATTTCAGTTCTTAAGAAGGCAAAAACAATTGGGGAACAAATTTCTAATTTTATCTACTCATGTTGAAAGACTGGTGGGAGGAAAGCAATTTCCATAAAGGAAAATGAGTTTAATAAGCAGAAAAAGGCAAACCATTATAAGGATCATTGCTCTAGAGCTTAAAGTGATAGTATAATAGTGGCATTAATAATAATAACTAGCACTTCAAGGTTTGCAAAATGCTCTAGAAATATTATTCTTTGGATCCTCAGAGAAACTGTGGAAGGAAGATGCTATGATGATGATGATGATTTTGCAGATGAGGAAACTAAATCAGACAGAGGTTAAGTGACTTGCCCAGAATTACACAAGTGTCTGAGGCCTAATTTGAACTTGTCTTCCTGATTCCAGGTCCATTGCTCTGTGCACTGTTTTCTGGAAATGTGCTTTTCAAAATGCTTTCACATCCATTCTCATTTGATGTAGTTATTATAAATTTATAATATATATGCATGTTTATAATCTTTCTCCTTAGAGCCTTTAAGGTCAGCTTGTTGAAGTCTTACATTTTGAAATTGAGGGAACTGAGGCCCAGAGGTGAAATGACTTGCCTAAGGTCATATAAGACTTAACTGTATTTGGACTTACGTTTGGTGATTCCAAACATAGCTCTCTTTTCACTATTCCATGCTGAAAGTATGATAAAGTGGAAAAGCAGAGGTTAAAATTTGATAGTCTAGGGAGGAAATCTAGGAATGAATTATACAGACATCAAAGACAGCCTAAACTTTATATAAAATACAAATTGATTAACTTGGGAATGAGGGCATTTCAAAGATATTTAATAGGTTTGGGGGAACAAATCTGGGGTGTCATGTCTGATGTTTAAAAGTGCTCATTAAAACCAATGAAAAGGTCCAGGGCAGGGGATATAACACCTGCCACAGATTTTAAGGAAGAAAGGACGTAGCAATGTCAAATCTGTGAGTAAAGACTTCTAAAGCCAGTTAACAGATAATAATGGAGGCGGAGGTGGGGAGAAAAGAGTAGACAAGCTACAGTTACAAAGGGGAAGGTGTGAAAAAGAAGAATAATAACTTCATCTTGTAGGCAAGAAATTTTGAGGTATATAAATGCCTTTGTTTTAAGGCAAGACATCTGGGCTGAAGAGAAAAAGACATCTTAGGAAGCTAAAAGGAAAATAATGAATATTTGGCAGTATTGGATTGACAATAAATTGCTATTTAATGGTTGGGGAATAATTATAAATAGGCACATATTTTATAATTTATAATAAAATTAAATCAGCTAAGAAATAATGTGAAAATGTGGGAATTATGGTATGTTACAGAAACATTAAATGATGGTGTTACTAAAGTAAACCATCAGTCTTTAAAAAATAAAATCAGTTTTGTTATTGTCATGATACAGTGGAAAGGGCTCAGGAGTTGGAGTTGAACAACCTGGGTTTAAAGCTTGGTCTTGCAATTTCCCGGCTATGTGAACTTGGGCCAATCATTTAACCTCTGTGGGCTTCAGTTCCTCATCTGTAAATAAGTGAGTTGGACTAAATGACTTATGAGATCCCTTCCAACTCTAAATCTATGATCTTATGACCTATGAGCCATAATGGATATGAAGTGATAAGACAGAATTATGAACAAGGTACTGTGAAAAAGTCAAACTAACAGGTTTAAGGCCAAGCTAATTATCATCCTTATCCTTCAATCTCTCTACCTTTTGTTCCAATTAAAAACAAAACAAAACAAAAGCAAGAGAACTTTGGAGTCAGAGGTCCTGAATTCCAGTTAGTTCTCAGCCATCAATTACACATGCAACCTCAACCACGTTATTGTCCCTCTCTCTAGGCCTCAGTTGAACTAGATGCCCTTTACAGAAGTCCCTTCCATCTCTATGCTTGTCCAGCAAACCTCAGCAGGAAATCAATTTCTTATGATTTAGACGAGGCTGTTTCTGATTCACTTTCAGCAATCATCTGATTCCACAGCATGATTGCTACTTCCATGGTGATGACAATATACTGTACCCTACATTGTTCTGGAATAAAAGTGGTGTAGGTGGAGAACAAGCTGTCACCTTTTAAAATCTGATATTTCTTTAGCTTTCCAGCTAAATCACATTTTGTATTGTGGGGCAACACCAAATGAAAGGGGTCAAGGAAATACAGATTGTTTAAGAAAAAAAAAATTCATGGCTAATCCTAAAAATAGCAAAGGCTGGACAGGTAGGGCAGTACAATACATGGACCCTTGCAGTGTTGTTTTTAGCTAATCCAAGTCAAAAAGCCTGCTTCTTACCTTGATAAACTGTTCTCAATAGGTCAAAGGCAGCAGCTTTCCTTATCAGCACCAGGAGTTTAAATGTCAGCGATTAAGCGTTTCCATGGAGATCCCTCTGAGTTTCACAAATGTGGGCACATTATTTACGCCCACACTCTGGAGGATAAATGATAATGGCAAAGCATTTTGTTGTACCCTATCATCCCCAGCACAAGCCGTGCAGCTGGACTCGGAAATGTGGCAGCCGAGAACTGTGCTAGATTTCAATTAGGAGATGAACACCTGTTCATTTTGATTTCCACAAATAGTACCTTGTAGGATACACAGGGAGGCTTATCCGGAATATATTTTGTTTCAACAAGATTCAATAGAGGAAGGCAAGTACAGGTGAAATGCATTAAGTAACGACTTCTTCCCAGGCCATGAACTGAGCAGGACAGCACCTGGCTGACCTTCACTCTGAGAAACAGTTGCTGGCTTACATAACCTCAACCTGTGAGTCACAGGCATTTTAGCTAAAATGTTTTATCTAGCCAGAGAGAATATAGATAATCCTCTTCTCAGTGCACCCATTCCTTAAGGTTGTTTTCCATGATAGAATCCAATTTTTAATAAGAGTTTTGGTGGGCAGTTGTCATTTGTGTCAATGGTTCCACTGCTGGGTAGGCAACTGGATATAATATGTGGCAACTCCCTATATTTCTATCAGTCTTCACCACTTAAAACCCCTCTTTCACATTTTTCATATTTGTTATGCACTGTTGGGTGATTTAGAAATAGGTCTTTTTAGTGCCATATCGCTATTGGATCAATTAAAGGAAAATATTCTCTACTATGTTGTCCTCTAGTAATGTGTGGTTGACCCTGGATTTTTAAAATCTGTGCCAGTTTCTACCAAAATACCTATATTTTCAGTATGAGCATGGGGATGTGCTCTAATTCAGCTGAATTGTGACTTTGTGCCATAGAAAAAGAGATAGATTTGGAATATGAGGACCTGAGTTTAAATCTTGCTTCTGCTATTTACTACCTGTGTAACTATTTTTTAGTCTCAGTTTCTTCATTTATGGAATGAAAGAGTTAGAAGAGAAGACTTCTACTTTTAACTGTAAAAGCATTCCCTTCAAGGATGATCCTATCTTGAATTTGGATTAACTTAGCATCAGAAGGCTGGCTACCAGATATTAATAATAGTAATGACAATTAATATTATATTTTTTTGCCACAACTCATGGGGATATAGAACAGTCACTTCAGTTTCCCAGATCTCTGTTTAATATGTAAAGATGAAGAGGTTACATCTGATGAATCTTTTGCAGCTGTAACATTCAGGGATACTCTGAGATATGGAGGAATTGTAATCTGGGTCAGGGGCAGGATAATACCTCCTGGGATGAGATTGTTGAAGTCAGGGCAGCAGGAGGTGTTTCTCTTTCTCGGGTCTTATGGTATGAAACTCTACACTGTGATAAAATAACTGTTGAAGTCAGGTGGGAACCTGGTCTTTTGCTCTATTAGGGAACAGTACCAAGACTGTATGGTGGCAAAGCCTGCTCAGTCTTCTCAAATAATACAAACATTTACACTGTGCCAAGTGCTTTATCAATATGATCTCATCTGATTCTTGCAACAACTGGGAGGCAGGTGCTGTTACTGTCCCCATTTTACAGATGAGAAAATTTGAGGTTAAGTGGCATGCCCAGGGTCACCCAGCAAGCACATGTCAGAGGTGCTATCTGAACTTGGCTCTTCTTCTTCTTCTTCTTCTTCTTCTTCTTCTTCTTCTTCTTCTTCTTCTTCTTCTTCTTCTTCTTCTTCTTCTTCTTCTTCTTTTGCTTCTTTGGAGGGGCTAGATAGGGCAATTGGGGTTAAGTGACTTGCCCAAAGTCACACAACTAGTAAGTGTTAAGTGTCTGAGGCTGGATTTGAACTCAGGTCCTCCTGACTCCAGGGCTGGTCCTCTACTCACTCCACCACCTAGCTGCCCCACCACCTTTTCTTCTGGTGCTGTATTTCATGTCCCCCAGAAACGCTGGGCCAGGAATTTAAAGGCATATTCCATGCCAAACCTTGCTAATGTCAGCAACTCCTTTGAGGTTTATTCCATTCAAATGTTTCATCGTATCCACATCTTAGTGGCTATTATCTACATCAGCTCTTCTCCCCTTTCTCAAGGGGTTTAGTACTTGGCACACAGTCTTTATCTCTAGTCCATCTGCTGGCCTTACACTTGGGAACTTGAAAATATATGTTGATATTAAACATCTTGACTTCTGAGGTCATCATCCTTCTAAAACAATCATCAGTTACCATTTATTAAATGTGTGCCAGGCATAAAATAAATGGGAAAAAAAAGACAAAAATAAAACCATCCCTGCTTGTAAGATTCATCATGATCTCTCAATAGAAATACTGTTGGTTTATTGAGATGATCTTACTATTTTTGGAAAAAAATATTATCAAAGCATGAGAAAAGGCTACTGAAGGTAATACAAAAGATGGTAATTTGAAGATATTCCTTGCCCCTTAATAAGCCTAAGGGAATTGAAGACCTTCCCTGTTTTGGAAATATGCTCTTCTCCCTAGTAGGCTGAATGTAGTCACATGGAGTCTGTGGTAGGCGGAATTTGCTAAATGGTGGAGCAGGGTCCACAGGAAGCTGGGAGTCAGAGCCAGACTAGATGGTTTGTGAGTAAATATTGGTCGTATTGGTTTGTGAGAAGGCTAAAGGATGCTGTGACTCTCTGTGCTGTTATGGCTTATTAACTTTGCTACTATAATGGAATCGGCTTACTGGTTTGGGGATTTAGTTTTCTGGTATCTGAATAAATGTTTTGCTTCTGTCTTATATATGGAGTCTGTTATATTTTGCAATTGCACACCATGCAGGTATATTTGTAGTGATCATGGGCACTGTGAATGTTTCATTGGTGCTACAGAGCTTCATAAATGTTTATTGATTGACCAGACATGTATGAATAAAAGTCCCTTAAACAACTCCCTAAGACATGAAGGGGTTTCAGACATGAAACCTTCTCCATCCAAAGCTGATGCAATCATAGTTACTTGCATACTCACATTTTAGTGATAATAACAATAGTGACAATAATAAACAATAACATTTATAAGGTTCGGATACGGACCAGCTATTCTGCTAAACTCTTTATAATTATTAACTCCTTTGATGATCACAACAGTCCTGGAACAGTGAAGGGGGAGGGAAGAGTACTATTATTATCTCCAGTTAATTAAGTTGTTATTTGATTGATGGTTCCTGCCTGGTCTGTTGACGGGGGCTGGAAGCATTGATTGGGGCTGATGCTAAATATGAGCCCCCATTTGGAATCCCATTAATGATAAAATGTCATTATGAATGGGATAACCATATGCATTAAGGGGAAAAGAAATGAAATCTTTTATAATAATACAAATAAACCAGATCATTATTTTTATTGAGATGAATTTAATTCTAAAAAAATTGAATTCTAAAGCATTCTAATTGCTAAGAATTTGAGGTTTTGTTTTGTTTTTAATTGGAAGCATTAGAAACTTGGACTAAGAAAGTTGTGAGGGATGCCAGTTTCAATCTTTCAATATTTTGGGTGTTAGCAGGGCCCTACTATCTAAGAAATAATACCGAGACATTGTCGTGTCTCTCTTTGCCTGGAACAAATTCTGATGACTGCATTGGCCTCTCTAAGGCCCCTGGCAATCATGGAGATCCCAATGCCAAGTTGGATTGAACTTGAGAGGATGATGTTTTCAAGAGCAACGCTGTGTTTCCTGGAATTGATATGTCAGTCTTCACTAAGGAGCAAGCAGGATCCTGCTCTCCCAGTTTTATCATTGCTTTTCAAAATGTACCTTGCAATGAGCTGCAGTCACTAAGAGAGGGATGAATGGCTGACATTTTGTTCTGACCCAGACTTTAAATAGGAATTAGGGCCTCAGATATTCTGTACCTGTCCTGACAAATGACAAATGCCTCTCTTCTCATTTGTAAGGCAGGAAGCATGGAGCTATTCTTGATATTTTATTAGATTTAATGAAAAAAAGAGCCTCATGAAACCGCTTTGGGGTGGAGATATGATAGAGGTTATTTTCATACCAGTGTGGTCTAATAAAGCACTCCACAATGAAATGCAAGATCTTATAGGGGGGTTTCATCTCCAGAAATGATGGAATAGAATTGCTCACTTCCCTAAGTTAGGCCAGAAAAAATCAATAAAGTTGTTTTAAAAGCACTTTGAGTTCAAAAGAAGAGACCTACAAAAACAAGTTCTAACGCGTAAGAGGCGTTTCCAGAGACAGTGCAGTTCAGGGCTAAGCAGCTGGCAGCGTTATCTGCACGTCTTACAAGGTCCTGAGTAGGAGAGACCATGGGGAATCCTCCCTTGAAGCTTCTCTTCATCTTTCAGATGAGAAAGCCGAGGCTTAGAATGCTGAAATGACTTACCCAAGGTCATGCGTGTGTCAGAGGAGGTTTGGGGATGCAGGTTCTCACCACATCACATCTGGACTATTTTAATAGCCTTCTGGTTGGTTTCCCTGCCATGAGTTGCTCTCCACTCTTCACTCAGCTGTCAAACTGATCTTCCTAAAGTACAGTTCTGACTATGTCATCCTCCCTACTCAGAAAACTCCAGTTACTTCATATCACATCCAGGATAAAAAAAAAAAATTACGTTTGGCTTTTAAAGTCCTTTTAACTTTCCCTCTCCTTCCTTTTTCCCATCTTCTTATACCTTGAATTCTTGGTGCAGTGACTGTGGCTTCCTTCCCATCTCTTGACTTCATGCATTTTCATTTGTTCTACATTTCCTCTCCTCATCTCCATCTCCTGACTTCCCTGGTGTCCTTCAAGGCCCAGATAAGAGTCCCACCTTCTACAATAGCCCTTCTGTATTTCTCTATTCTCCATTTGTTTCCTTTTTATTCTGTTTATACCTTGTTTGTACACAATTGTTTGCATGTAGTCTACCCCCATCAGACCCTGACCTCCTGGAGAATAGGGACTGCCCCTTACCTTTCTTTAGATCTCCGAGTAGTAGGTACTTAAAAGTGTTTATTGACTCACAAATGTGATTATCTTCTATGGAAAAAGATTGGTCTTTTGTTTTTTATTATCTGTGGTTCCTTCTATTTTAAGGAAGGAGGGGAGGAGTCAGGAAGGCCTGAGTTCAAATTTGGACTCAAGACTTGTAATAGATGTGAGACCCTGGACAAGTCACTTAACCTCTGTTTGTTCCATTTTCCTCTTCTAAAAAGAAGGGATAATAATAGAACCTATTTCACAAGGTTGTTATGAGCATCCAATTAGATAATAAATAAAAATAGCTTTGCAAATCTTAAAAGATACATAATATGTACTATATGTAGCTAGGTATCTGTGTACATATACACACATACATATGTACATATGTATTCACATGTACATATACATAAACAGATATCTAGCTGTGGCTATATACTTATTTATGCATATATAAAAATAGCTAGCATGTAAGTATAAAATATAATCATAAAATTGTATAATGTCCCACAAAGCATTTTAGTCTTTTAAAAAATATTTTTAAAAACCTGCAAAATTTGTATGGAAGCCACAGTAGCAGCATGGGCTGGATCTGGAGTCAACTTTGAGCTCTATGATGTGAAGCCTGTGTGGCCTTAGGCAGCTTACTTAATTTCTCTGAGTTCATTGCAAAATAAAGTAGTTGGACCCCTAAAGGTTGAACTGGCTCTAGACACGTGATCTTAAGCTCCACAGAAATAAGACTGTGGCTTGTCATAAAGTTCATTAGTGATCACAATCAGTCTGTTTTTAGGCACAGGGACCAAGATGAAATAGGAACATGGTACCCTGTACACTAACAAAGGACATTCATGTTAGGAGGGATGATTTCTAGGGGGTTAGGGCAGGTGTGATGATGGTGCTGCTGGTGGTGGTATTAGCAGAAATTTTAGGTATGCAAACGAGGCATCCAGTAAATACACAGGAAAACAAAAAGAAGTATGAAAAGAGATAAATAAAGCAATTTGTCACTAAGCTGTTAAATTATATATGTGATTAAGTATGCATTTCTTTAAAAAAACTATCAGTTCTTCATATACTTGTTCTTTGTATATTGAAATTTCTATATGGGTTATTTGTTGTTGTTACTCAATCATTTTAATCATTTCTGACTCTTTATATCCCCATTTGGGATTTTCTTGGCAAAGATACTGGAGTGGTTTGCCATTTCCTTCTCCAGTTCGTTTTTTAGATGAGGAAATTGAAGCAAACAGGGTTATATGGCTTGCTCAGGATCACAAAGCTAATAAGTGTCTGAAACTAGATTAGAACTCAGGTCTTCCAGATTCCTGACCTGGTGTTCTATCCACTGTACTACCTAACTACCATATAAATACATACATATAATATATATGTATATGTACATATATGTATATGTATATATGTATGTATATACATATATATGTATAGGTATATATACATATGCCTACATATACACATATACGCATGTACACACATTTTATATGTGTGTGTATAATTTACTTTGCAATAAAAAAAATAAAAATCCCATTAATGCATTATATTCTGCTAGTTTTGAGACTTTAGGCAAGTCCTATAACCTCTCAGGACCTCAATTCCCTCATCTGTAAGATGAGTGTGTTGTCTTTATAAACCCTTCCTGCTTTAAATTTATATGACAGTATTGGTCTAACAATGCACAGGACAGCCTTTACAAAGAGTCTAAGTGTAATATCCACTACCATCCCTTCTGAGCCAGGCAGACTTAGATTCTAGTCTGGACTTTTAACACTCTAACCCACAAGGTTTTTCTCCTAGTGTGCTCCCCATTAACAATCACTCAGTAGATTCATTTAGCTTTTAGCACTAACATTTACTAAGACAGCAAAGTAAAAAACAAAACAAAAACAACAGCTTTAAAACATTTTTCCCCAGCCCTATTATATATTCTTCCACAAATACATATAGAATCCATGGAAAGAGTGGGTTCAGAGTACAATGACAGGGCAACATATGTGCAGGATATATATGTAACAAAGACATCACAACTCCTGGTCCTTCAGGGTCTGTCAGTCCTTCATCTCTTCATGAGCTGATATGAGCACGTCCAGCTATCTTGTTATGTGCAGACTGGGTTGCCAGTGTCTGTTTAGAGTGACTCTCTTTTCTGCTGCCAGGGGTTTCCTCCTTCCTTGAATGAAAGTCTCTGCTTCTTTGATTGTGCCTTGAGATTTCTAGAAATGACAAACTTGGATTGATAGGTAGGGTGTGTGACTGTTAGTAATTTTCTTGTAGGCCCTGTGGGCAATAGAGAGAAGAGGTCTTCTCCACAAAATATTCCTGAGGATATATTTCTCTGCAACCCAGTTGTCCCTAGTCCTTAGCTAGGACTGAAAAGGTATGTCTGTTTTTTGCTTGTCCAATAAGATTACTTCCTTTAATTTTGTCAGAGAAAGTAATTTATATATTATAAAGCAATCAGGGCCTAGATGAATATTAAGAGTTAGTTTAATACATTATTATCATCCTGTGATTAGATTCTAGCTCTTCTGGCTTCAGGGCATTCAAAGAATAAGCCTTCCCCACCCTGCCCACCCTTTCCCCCCCTCCCCACCCTCCTTTTGCCAAGGAAGATTTCATATAACCATTTATAACTGTTCTTCTTCTGTTGGATTAAACTAGGGTAATTTCAGGAATTTTGAATACAAATTCTGGAAAATAGAGAAAATTGGGAATAGTTTAATTCTTTTCCATGGAGATTGGCTAGCCCAAGGGTAATTAGATACTTGCCTGGTTGAAGACAGAGTAATCTCTGTTCTTTGTATTTTTCCATGGAGCTCTGAGAAAGCATTTGGAGTCCTGCTGCTTCTGGAAACACTGCCCAGAAACTGGCTGTTTTGGGAAGTTGCCCAGCTTGATATGAGGAGGCGGCCCTGCCTAGTGTAACTGATAAGTATATGGCAGTGATACAGCTTAATAATGGATAACTATAACTTTGTGCTGGTTGTGCATCAAACTGAGATAAGGTTCTTCCTGACACTCTGACCTCATAGACAGCCTCAGGGAAGTCTAGAACAACTGAGACTTTAAGATGGCATATGCTTGGGTTATAGTTGTTGTTTAGTTGTTTTCAGTTGTGTCAGAATCTTTGTGACTCCTTTGGGGCTTTTCTTGGTAAACATACTGGAGTGGTTTGCCATTTCCTTTTCCAGCTCCTTTTATAGATGAGGAAACTGAGGCAAACAGGGTTAAGTGACTTGCCCAGGGTCACACAACTAGTAAGTATCTGAGGCCAGATTTGGAGATGAGTTTTCCTGACTCCAGGCCTGGCACTCTATCCACTGTGCCACCTAACTGTCCATGTGTTATAGTTGTTTGACCAAAAAATAAAATAAAATAACATAAAAAAGCATAGATTCTATCTGATTTCTTCCATTTGTCCTCTGTTTCTATTGATGAGACTGGAGTTAGTGATAGGTAAGCCTCATGCTCACCTCCTATTTCCCATCCTTCATGTGTTTGCTTTATTTCTAGCCCCCCTAGCTCATATGAACTGCCAAACCCAGAAGGCAGAAGCTGAATGGGTGGAATAGATTCCCTTGGTGTATTAGTTCTATTAGTATGAGCAATCCTGGTTTGGTTATTTCACTAACATTTACTTTGTACTTTTATCAAACTCTTTTGAAAAACATTTAACGCCCCTCCCCATTCAAGCAGATGCAGCCTCAGGTGAATTCTGAGAAATTCCTAGTTCATTTTTATAGGATGAAATGAAATAGGCTGGGATTCTTTTTTTTAATTATTTTTTTTCTTCACAGAGGTCTTTTCCATCTTCTTAACCATAGTTAGAATGTGCACAATGCTTGGTAGCTGAAAGTGGTCTAGGAGCCAGAAGGCCTGGGTCTTAGTTATAGCCCTGTTTCTTGTTAACTGTACTATTATGGGCAAGTAACTTAGCCATTCTAAGTTGATTCCTCATTTATAAAAGAGAGTATGTCCACATTTAAATGATGTTTTAGAATTTATAAAGTTTTCACAAGCTGTTCCTCCCAAGCACCCTGTGATGTAGCTGCTATTATCTCAGTTTGCATAAGACTTGCCCAAACAGTGAGCGAATGACGAAACTACAACTGAAAGGTCTTCTGCACTAAATCCAGCACCCTTTTCTTTTTTCCATGATACTTGTCTCTGATATTGCAAAGAAAAGATGAAACAATAGATTTGTAAATGTAATGTAAATTCTTAAAATGTATTTTGTTTTCATAGGTCAAGATCCAACTTCTTACCCTCCCATCCCAATCCTTCCCCACCTCCAAATGAGAACATAAGAAAACAAAGCCCATTATTACAAACTTGTATAGTTGTTTTTTTTTTCTACATTGGTATGTCCAAAAAACCATATGTCTCATCCTGTATCCTGAGTTCTTTGCCTCTCTATCAGGAGTAATATGTTTCATCGTTAGTCCTCTGGAATCCTGGTTGGTCATTACATTGATAAGAGTTCAGCACAGTACTCCATCACATTTATATACCATAACTTGTTCATCCATTCCCCAATTTATAGGTACCCTTTCATATACCCATTCTTTGCCACTTCAAAAAGAGTTAACATATTTTCTGTACCTCCTTAGTTTTCCTAGAACTAATCTTCCTCTTAATTTACCCTTCCTCAACCCCTAGTCCCTTTCTTTCCTTTCTCTCTAATTTCTCTGTTGAATAAAATGCATTTCTGTACCTGACTCTGTGCATCTGTTTTCTCTTTTGACCAGTTCAGATGAGTGAGGTTCAAGTGTCAGCCACTCACCTTCAGCAGCCCTCCTTATTTGAATAGATATCTATTTGTGCCCCTGATTATATGAGACAATTTCCTTTAACTTTCCTTTCCCTCCACCCCTCGCAGTACATTTTGTTCTTCCCCTCTCTTTCCATTCTTTTCTTAATATCATCCTGATATAAAAGAACCACTTCTTTTTGTTTTGTTTTTGTTTTTGGAGGGCAGTTGGTTAAGTAACTTGCCCAAGGTCACACGGCTAGGTTTTTGTTTATGCATGTTAAGTGTCTGAGGCCCGATCCGAACTCAGGTCCTTCTGACTCCAGGGCCAACGCTCTACTCACTGCGCCACCTAGCCACCCTGAAAGAACCACTTCTAACTCTTTTCTAGTTCCAAGGTGGTTCATGTATCATCTCTCTTTTTGAATGTAAGGAGATTATCCTTGTTTAGTCCCTTATGATTGCTTGATCATGTTTACTTTTTTATGTTGTTTTTTTTTCCTTCCTGTGTTTGAATTTCAATGTTCCTGAATAACTCTGGTCTTTTTTTTTTTATTCAGGAATGCTTGGAAAACCACTATTTCATTAAAAGTTCATTATTTCCCATGTAGTTTTCCCATGTAGTTCCCATACCTACTTTTGCTGAGTAAGTTGTCCTTGACTGTAAGTCCATATCCTTGGCATTCTGAAATGCTGCATTATAAGTTCTCTATTCCTTTATAGTGGTCGGTGCTAAATCATGTGTGATTTTTGTTACACAACTTTGACTGGGCCCTCACTGCTGCTAGGCAATTCTATTATACCTTGCTTATTTACTCTCTATTCCATTCTCCACAGTGGCTCTTCCAAACTTTTTTATCTCTCTTCAAATTTTCCATGATTTCGGCTAAGAACTTTGTCTCAAGTTTCACAGAAAAAAAAATGAGGTTTCTCCTTGACTTCCCCTCTCTGCCCGCCTTCCTAATCTCTTATTACTCAGATGCTTCCTGGCACTATAATCCTCCTCTGCAAGTTCCTGACCTGGGTTTGGGTCTGAGCAAAAGTTGATTGCTACTGGACTCTACTCCTATTAGCCAACTGGGAAGTTCTGTTAGTTCAGAGTAACAGAATTATAGGCTCCCCTTTGGTCTGGGATTCCTGCCTTGGTTATTTCTCTGCAGGTGGGGTGAGGTCCTGATTTATGCCTGGGGTTTGCTCTTCACTGTCTTTCGTTTTGGCTTTTGAACTTCCACCTTTCTTTAGTACGCCAGGGTCTCTCTACCTGAGAATGTTACTCCTCTATGCAGACTTCTTCCTCCACCTGGGACTGGGTAGTGGAAACAAAGCTGCCAGTTGGGACATGTCCCTGTTTTATTGCCCCAGTATAGGTTTGGGTGTCTGGGACCTCCTCTAACCTTGGTACATAGCCTCTTCCTAAGGGTTAGGTGCGCTTTGGGTTTTGTTCTTCTGGCTGATCCCCATCTCTAGTGTCTGCAAACTTTCTTGACTCTCTCCCTGTGCCAATCTAAACTGAATAAATGACTCACTGTGATTTTTTTCTGGATTTCTCCATTAGTATTCTATTTGATACATTTTCTAGATCTGTTTGGAGAAGTTCGAAGAGTGGAGCTTCCTACCGCTCTGCTATGTTATTTACAGACTCCTGCATTATAAATTCTAAAGAATTATGTCACTGTCGAGTATCATTAACATCATTCTCCTCTATTCTGGCTGGGCAAATTGCAAAGTTATTTGTCCAATAATATACATTTCTCTCACCTTCTTCATTGCTGCTTCTGTGTTTAAAATAGATTGTCTATATGTGACTATATGCCTATTTTTTCTATCACAGTATTGTTATGGTACCTATGATTATTGTCATCCTCTAAAGTCATACTTCAATGCTTCTATATAGAATCAAGGTGACTCTTGATTCTTGATAGCTAGACTTGCAAAGTACATGTGCTGTCAGATCCTTCAAAATGTAAATTTACAAAATTACATGAAAGTACCCCTTTTCCATCCATAGCCTTTTCTCTCTAATTTTATTGTCTACTTTTATTTTTCCTGAAGGTACATATTTTTGAGGTAAATTATAAATAATTCAAAGTTATATAGCACTTTAAGATTTACAAAGGTTATGTAAGGATCAGAGAGGCTAAGTGACTTGCCTCAGGTCCTACAACCAGTTGATAAATAGAACCAAATTGAACTCTGTATTTAAACTATTGCTTATTATTTTTTTAGGCATGGTAGAATTGGGGTAAGACAGTAACAGAGAATTCTGATGCCACTTTACTAGGGGGGAAAGAAATAATTAGGGAGGATATGAGCACAATCTCTGTTGACTTACAATACACATGATACTGTAGTTGAATTTTCCCCTTGCCTTTCATTAACTTGTCTAAAACATCTTTTTGATGTCCCACCAAATACCAAGAAGGCAGCTATACAGAGCCATACTCTCTTACACATTTCCCTGTATACCTCAGGCTAATTCATGGCCAATGTAAATTATTTCTTTCTAGGTTGGATTTTATCATGTAGTTCAATCACCCAACTCTATTAGATTACTCTACTTTCTCATGTTTCACCATCATTTTTACTAACTTAATAAATTTGTGTCAGCAAATTTTACCACCTCACTATTTACCTTGTCCCCAAGATCATTAATAAATACACAGTACATCACTGGCTTCAGTAATATTGTGCCCTTGGGCATTCATAGTAATAGAAATTTCACATGTTTGGTTGTTAGCTATTAGAGTTGAGATGTACAAAATATGAGCAGTCGACTACTATATTATTCAGAGGATGATTATCCAATTGGGGAATTATCCTATGCTACTTCTTTTCTACCTCCTCCTACCTTTTAAGCATTATAAGGAAGAAGATAGGAAGGAAACAAGCATTTGTTAATTGCCTATGGTATGACAGAAACTGTTCAATGTACTTCATAAATATTTAGTTTGATCCTCACAATAGCCCTGGGAGGTAGGTGCTATTATGGTCCCCATTTTACAGTTGAGGAAACTGAGGCAGTCAGAGGTGAAGTAACTTACCCAGGGTCACACAGCTAGTAAGTGTCAGAGACAGAATTTGAAATCAGGTCTTCCTGACTCTGATTTTTATCTGCATTTTATCTAATACACTGCAAAGCTGCTTCATGTGTAGGCACAGTTAGAAGTCAGGTGCTATAGTTTTTCTTATTTGTTTTTTATTTTTTTGCTTTTCACATGAGCATAATAAAGCCAAAAATTGAAACTTTTGAAACAAAGGTGATTGAGGTAGAGGGAGGTACCTTCAAAAACTCCATCTAAGGATTATATTCCTTTGTCTTCCCCCATCTTCATTCATTTACATGGAAAGTCAAAAATATTCCCAGGCTTGAGAAAACCAGAGGCCCTTACACCCAAATAGTCTTTGGCAGTTTGTTGTCTAGTATCAGCCTCTAGAATGATTCTAAATGGATGGAGTTTAGCAATTGGAAATTAGGCATTAGTTACAAATGCTTTCTAACCCTAAGCCAGTTAAGAGGTTTGGAACAGATATATTGTCTTTGGTGAGCAGGAAGTTGAGTTTTGAAAATAGTCTAAATTCCTATGACTTTGCTGACTAACAGTCAGTACTAACATTGTGTTCCAAAAGAGCTTGGCCAATGGAAGAAATGCTCTCCTTTTGGAAAGGAAAAAGTCGATTGGAGCCAAGGCTTTGACAAATGACAGACCTTCCTCCACGGAAGAAAACAGCTAAAGGGTTTTTTTCCCTTTTCCCTAGTCTGATACTGATTGTGTGAATGCCCTGTCATCCTAAAGGAGCTAAAGCTCAAGCCCCTGGGATGTAGATTAAAAAAGACAAGGGAGAGTCAACTGTTTCTATAATGAGGAAGAGATAGCCCCTCAGTCGAACATCTTAGCCCAAGTTAAAAGCTAGAAACAGAGAAGCTCTATAACCTGGTTCCCAGAAGACCTGGTAGCAATCAGTGTGACCAAGTCCCCAGTAATCAGAGGACCAGAGGAACATCATCAAACAGTGATTAGGCATGACCAGCATGGGGCCTTATCATACCCTTACACCTGGCAATGTTAGAGTTGCCCTTTTTCATGTTTTTTCTGTCTACCCATGTTATCCAAATATGTGTCCCTCCACATCTATGCTCTGGCTAGGGGTGTTCTCTATCTGTATTCCCTAGGTATACCTACCTTTTACACTCATTAAATATTAAATACATTAAATACACTCATTAAATATGTAGTTTGAAAGGGGTGTACCCTACATGTATGGAGCCAATGTTCCTATCTTTCTTAGCATATATTTTCATTAAATGTCTTTTGCTTTGAATTGACATGTTTCTTGGATGATTAGTAAAAGTTAACACATTGGTAGGGGTACATTGGCTAGTTTTTGAGTATATAGAATATATTTGGCTACATAGAAACATAGAGGTTCACGTCTTGAACCTAGAGTAGCCTGTCAGAGGCTCCACACTTTTGGAAATACTACATATACAAATGTAAGGTATTATACTGTTCTGGTATGCCTGGGCTTCGGAAGAATGTCTTTGATTTCTCATTATTTTCTTCTGGTATTTGATTTATTTCTACTCTCAGATTTTTCTTTACTTGACTGGATGCTGACTACAGTCTAGAGGACCCTGGCAGTAGAATGAGTGATATACTTGGAGTTAGGAAGCCCTGAGTGCAAGTCTAGCTCCAAACACTTAATAGTGAAGTGACCCTGGGCAAGTCATCCAACCTCTCTGTGCCTCAATTTCCTTATCTGTAAAGTGAGGACAATAACAGTACCTATTTCTCCCAGGGTTACTGTGTAAAGCACTTTGCAAACCTTATGATGCTATATAAATACTAGTCATTATCACTCGGGAATATTCCTGCCCTTTCTACTCTTATCTTTGAACCTATCAATTTCATTCCACCTGATCCTGACACTCAACTGTCCCTTACCATGGTACTTATATATGTAGCCAAGTTCTTTACCTTAGATCACTAAGAATTGGCTTCACCTATGGTTTTGTTTTAAATATTTGTGAAGTTGTCTGGGGCAAAAAACAGATAACTATTGCATGTAATATCATATAAGTGCATGAGAACTGCAAAACAAAATGTTATATAAGATCCAAGGTAGAAAGCCATTACTAGCTGAAATGACCAATTATAATTAAATCTTGCAAAGAGGCAAGAATACCTATCAAGGATGAATAAAAGTCCATATTTGGGGAGCCATATGATATATGTAAATAAGAACAATACAGAAGTAGTTTATTTTTATTTATTTATTGGTAAAAGACTGACTTTTTATTTTTCATTCGGTAAACAGTATTTTATTTTTTCCAGCTACATGTAGAGTTTTCTACATTCACTTTTAAAATAAGATTTTGAGTTTCAATTTTTTTCTCCCCCCCTCCTCAAGACACCAAGCAATCTGATATAGGTTATACATATGCAATCATATAAACAAATTTCCACAATGGTCATGTTGTGAAAGAAAAAAAAAAGAACAAAAGGGAAAGACCACAAAAACCAAAAAACAAAACAAAACAAAAAAAGTGAAAATAGTATGCTTCAGTCTGCATTCAGACTCCATAATTCTTTCTCTGGATATGGATAGCATTTTCCATCAGGAGTCTTTTGGAATTGTCTTGAATCATTGTGTTGCTGAAAAGAGCTAAGTCAATCATAGTTGATCATTACACAATGTTGTTACTGTGCACAATGTTCTCCTGTTTCTACACACTTCACTCAGTGTCAGTTTCAGGATTTTTTTTCTGAAATCCACCTGCTCCTCATTTCTTATAGCACAATGGTATTCCATTACATCCACATTCCACAACTTGTTCAACCATTCTCCAATCAAAAGGAATTCCCTCAATTTCCTATTCTTTTTCAAAAGTGGTTTATTTTTAGTTCCTTTGAGAATTAATCACTTCTTAGGATCATACAATTTCTCAGTTAATCAGCAAATTTATAGAAGTCTGGAAAAATAAATTTAGTGTGTTGTCTTACAAATAATATGAATTTAGTGTGTTATCTTACAAATAATACAAATCTTTGTATACAAATCATCAACATCAGCTTTAACTTTTTATTTATTTTTGTTTATTCGAATCTTAATAGAGATGCCCATCAGCCAGGAATAATTTTTTTCAGATATTTGGAAGTCAATACTACTTCATTCAACTTAACAACAATTACAGTGTCTCACAAAATATAGAACTTCAAGAGACAGTTTGGTAAAGGGAACAAGCACCTGCCCTTGGAGTCAGAAAGACCTGGGCTCAAGTCCTGCCTTTGTAGGGGAGAAGGTGTTGGGGAGGGTGGAGAGGATGGGTGGTGGGAGGGTATGGGATGGTTTCCACCACCAGAATTTCCTCACACAAGATGTCACAGGTCTCTATTCCTCTGTACCCCACCCTGCTACTCACACATAAATTATAATAAGAATCACAGCTTGTTAAAATGGCTGGAGAGCCTGGGAGCATAATTCCCATCCTTGTCATTCTTGCTGTGGGTCTCTGCGTAAATCATTTAATATCTCAGTGCCCTAGGCAGCTCACAAAGTCTCTAAATTGCAGAATAAGTGTTCATCGGCCTTGGTTGAGTGCATTTCCTTACTGGGGAGTTCCTTACATCAATGAAATAAACAATCCAATCCAAAATATGTATGTCTGTATGAATACACAGTATATATGCATGTATATATATATCCACATACATAGCATCTGTGTGTATATGTGCATATGCACATATACGTATATTTATGTAGGGCATTGATATCCAACAATGAGGAGAGAGTCCCATGCCAATGGGCTTTGGAATATGGTTATCTATCTATCCATCTGTGTATACACATATACATACACATCCATCTAATTGTCTTGCTTCATGAAGGAGGGTTTGTGTATAGTGGTTGAGAAACAATGGGGAGAATTCAATAGCAAGGCTACATTAAGACAATGAAGGAACTGGTTCTAATATGACCCAAGGAAACGGCTAGCTAAAGGTGTCTATAGAAAGAGTAGAACAAAAGCTTGCTCTCCGTAGTTTTGCCTCAGAGCTGCCCTTTTGTTGTTGTTGGTCCTTTATTTTTGAAGATGACCAATGACATCATGAGGTGATGTCTTGACTTGCATGTGAATTGGATTTAATTGAGGCAAGAGTCGCCCTAGAAAAGCAAGATAGTTTCAGTTGGAGGAGGGTGAAGGGGGTCAGGGATCTAGGTCAGGGTCTGACTCAGACAAAAACATCAAAGATGTTAGGGACTTATGCATGTATTGGTGGTAATATTTTTTGAAATTTATTTTCCAGTTTTCTGTTTCTATGGAATGATAGAATTTTGAAGTAACATAGAGATTAGAGATGAATTAACACCATCCCACCCTCTTATTGTAACAGGTGAAGAAATAGAGGCTAAGAAAGGGTAAATAAGACTAGCTTAGGGTACACACCTAGTTAATAATAGTCCCCTAAAATTGCATCTAGAATTCTGAAAGGCAAGACATATGCTCCTCTGTTTCTCATAAGACTCTTCCTCTAATGGGTACCTACCATGGGAATATGTATAAGTCATTTTTGAAACTGGAAAAATCCAATTTGGCACATACTGCTGAAAAAAAAGTATGATTTAAAATGTACTGAGATGAAAGATTATCAAAAATTTAAGTATTTCCTCCTTTAGAATATTTTATGTTTTGAAGGAGACTCCTTTCCAAGGTGAAAAAGAAAATATAAATATATAAATTGTGTTATTGTAATATTGTTACTGTTCTGTTCATACTCTTGAAGGATGCTCAAGAGTTTGGAAATATGAAACAGAAATTGGCACTGATAGCATCCTTTGATGCTTCATTAGGCCATAGGGGTGACCTTGAATTCCAGAAAGCTGTGCTTCTCAAATACAGGGTCTGGTAGGTCCCGCTGGCCCAGTGGCAGTGTTGTCTGAGCACCGACCTTGCTTAATTTTTAAGAGAGTCATCAATGGGTTAGCCACCAGGTGATAAATTGTTTAGTCCACATTCCTTTAAAGTATTGAGGGAATGCAATCTCTCTCAGTGAAGGGAGAACACCTGAGTAAAATAAAAAATATTTTCAAATACTTCAAAACGAAACGCAAATCTTCTAATATCTGACTATATAACTCATTTCCATGGCCTAAGTTTACCTGAGAATGAAAATAGAAGGGGGCTCTAGTTCTTCTTCAAATCATCTTCTTACAGGCTTAGTTGGTTTATGGGGTAGCTAGGTGGAGCAGTGGATGGAGCACTGGGCTTGAAATCAGGAGTCATCTTTTTGAGTTCAAATCTGGGCTCAGACATCTGCATGACTTTGGACAAGTCACTTTGCCTCAGTTTCCTCATCTGTAAAACAAGCTGGAGAAGGAAATGGCTATCTTTGCCCAGAAAACCCCAAATGGAGACACGGAGAGCTGGACATGACTGGATAATAACAAACCTAGCCTGTAGAGTAACTATGTTGCTATTTTTTCATAAACATTTCTTGTCAAAAGTAACCTCAACACACACACACACACACACACACACACACACACACACACACACACACACTCACTCACTCACTCACTCACTCACTCACTATGAAATGCTCCTGAAAGGCAGCTTAGCATGGTGGATAGTAGTAAGTTGCCTACAGAGCCAGAAGATTTAGGATCAAGTCTTACTGGCTCTAAGGCATTATTTGTGTGACCTGGGTAAGGGAAACACCTCTGATTGCTCTAGACAACCATATAAGACTACAAGTTGCAGAAAAAGGTGCTAACCTGAATTGGAAAAGGAAGTTTTCTCATCTGGGAGGTCCCAATACCAATGATGTCATAGATTCAGTCCATATTCCTCATGAAAGTTTGCTATATGTGACAATATATAGTAGCAATTGGCATTGGCAGAGTGAATATTTTTTACTACAAATCGTCATGCCCTTCAGAACTCTGCTCATGTAACACTTTTTACATAGAGACTTGCTTGATCTGCCCCACACCTTCCCCCAATAGAATGTCAGCTTCCCAAGGTCAGGAATTATTTCATCTTTGTCTTTACTGTAGGTGCTTAATAAATGCTTATTCATTGATGTGATTTTGACATTACATATTCTCACCTGGTTAAATGACATCGTTCTGCTCTTTTCTGATCTCCATGTTTTTGTATACTGCCCAATATCCCCTATTTATCCAAATACCAGAAACACCCAAAAAGACTTCCTTTGGGGTGAATCATTTCAAGGATAGCATATAGCTGATGTAAGAATTTGTTTTGTGTCACTATATATGTTTTTTGTCTTCTCAGTGTGTGTGAGGGGGAAAGAAGAAAGGGAGAGAATACATAGCAGCAAATAAAATAAAATTGGAAAAAATCTTATTAATAATTATAACTATCGTTTATGTAGCACTTTAAAGTTTTCAAAGCATTTTACAAATATTTTCTCATTGGATTCTCAAAACAAACCTTGAGTTAGGTTCTATTATTATCCCCATTTTAAAGATGGCAATACCATCAGACAGAGGCTCCATAGTTCACTAGGTTTACATGGTTAGCAAGTGTCTGAGGGTAGATTTGAACTCCAATCTTCTGATTCCAGGTCTAGAACTCTACCCCCTGAGCTACTTAATCACCTTTTTAATGATCCTTTTTTGCCTAGAAGAAAATGGGCAGGCAATCTAGGGAAACACCATACACAGAAGGAAGAAAAGGGAGAGTCTGGAGAGCCAAGCCTAACTGTTCTTGAACTGACAGCAGGATTCTTCATCTTACTTCATACTTCATATTTTCTTCCTCTTAGAAGATTCAACTCTTTGTCACTTTTCTCCAGAATCAATTGCCAAGTTTAGAATTTGAAACAGTTGAGTTTTATCTTTTGCTTTCTTTCACTGAAAGCTGTATATGCTAGTCTTCCTGTTGACATCCCTTTGAAAGGAGATTCCTGTTGACTTCCCTTTAAAAGGAGATCTCTGGCATTTGTTTTGACCATTTAAGATCTAGCCACTGCAGGAGTCTGACCAGGGATCCTGGTATATGAAGCAGAAGTGGCAGACTGCATAGATAAAAGTCTGACAGCCATACAGTAGCCTATATATAGCTTTTATGAATTTCATGACCTTCTGGGAAACAGAACAAGATGGTTAGCACAAGCCTAGCTTTTCATGTTAAATTTTCTAAGAAATGGAAATTACTTTTTCTATCTTTGGCAGTGGCTTTAAAAATGCAGGTAGACCCCAAATGACAGTTCAAGTAAGGAACCTTCAGTTCCCCTGGGTTTTGTATACCTATTTTAAGTTTATTTTCTTGACATCCAAAGCTCTCTTTTATTCTGGATGGCACAGGCATCTTTCCTATGAGAATCAGAGAGAAGGGCAACTTGTGTTTTTAGTATTTTCAAAGCCATAAACCTAGATTTCTCCATTAAAGACAGGCGCACACACACACAATCACATTATAAACTGGGTTTTGAGTATTATTTCTCAGGTGCCCCTGCTACACCATATGCTCGCAGGAGAGACAGGTAGACAAAAATTTGTTGATCTGGTAGAATATGTTATAATTCATTAGAGCAAATTATTTTGAAGATTTTAGATGTTCATAGAATGTAAGATTTTTTGGGGGGGTTCTGTTTTGGGGACAGTGGGCCTAAGATGTTCGTGTTTCTGAATCTAAGGACTTTGACTTGGTTACTCTGGAACCTTAGCAAGGGACGGGGGTCTTCTCACCTAGCAATAACCATCTTAGATGTTAGCTTCCTTCTTCTACTGGTGAGTTCCTCTCAGAGCTTCATTTTGGGAATCATGGGCCTAGGCAGGCTGTTCCCTCCCTGCCATGGTTGTGATACCACCCTTTTCCCCAAACCCTTCGTCATATCTTGTGTGTGTTGTCTTGCCCTCTTAGAATATAAGCACTTTGAGGTCAGGGACTGTCCTTCTTTTTGCTAGTATCTGTGTCCCCAGGTTTACCACAGTGCCTGGCATATAGCAAATGCTTAATAAATGTTTGTTGCCTGCTTAAAGTGTACAGCTGTTGGCATACCTGGCCCATTGTATATGCCTATCTATGATGGAAACACTTATTTATGTATGTCTCTAAACACACACACACACACACACACACACACCACTTAAGTTTTGCTAATAAAAGAGAACTTTTTTATATTAAATTATATTATATTATATTAAAAATATAAACTAGCAATTATGATCTCACACAAAGCAAAAGCAAAAATAGACCTAATTAAAAGACATTCCCCAGGAAATTACATTGTACTTAAAGGTACTATAGGCAATGAAGTAATGTAAAAAAATTACAGCAAGCTTCTCTGATAAAGACCTCATCTCTCAAATATATACTGAGTGTAGAACTGAATTAAATTTGTAAAAATAAAAGCCATTCCTCATTTGATAAATTGTCAAAGATATGAACAGGCAGTTTTCTGAAAAAATCAAAATTATCTTTATAGTCATATGAAAAATGCTCTAAAGCACTATTGATTAGAGAAAGGCAGATTAAAATGACTCTGAGTTACCTACCACCTCATACCTATCAGAAATGACAAATGAGGGAAGGGATGAGGGAAAAAGAGGTACACTAACAAACTGTTGGTGGAGTAGTGAACTGGTCCAATCATTCTGGAAAACAATCTGGAAGTATGTCCAAAGGGCTATAAAATTGTACATGCCAAGCAATACAACTAGGTCTATATCCCAAAGAGATCAGAGAAAAAGGAAAATGGCCTATATGTACAAAAATAGTTATAGCAGCTTTTTTGTGATGGCAAAGAATTAGAAATTGAGGGGATGCTCATTAACTGGGGAATGGTGGAACACATTGTGGCATATGACTATGATGCAGTACTACTGCGCTGTGGGAAATGATGAGGGAGGTGATTTCAGAGAACCATGGCAAGACCCATGTGAACAAAGTGAAGTGAGAACAACTGGGAGATAGTTGTGCACAGTGATGGCAATGTTGTGATGATGACCTGTGAGAGGTTTGGTTCCTCTGATCAGTTCCGTGATCCAAAACAATTCCAGAGGATTCATGATAAAAAATGAGGCTCACTCCAGATGAAGTCTGAGTGCAAACTGAATTATAATTTCCTTGCTTTACTTTTCTTGATTTTTTTGAAATATGGTTAATATGGAAATATATTTGGCATGATTTCACATGTATAATTGATGTCATATTGTTTGCCTTCTCAGGTAGTGGGGGAGGGGTAGGAGGGAGGGAGAGAATTTAAAACTCAAAATTTAAAAAGAATGTTAAAAATAGAAGGAATAAAAAGAAAAAAAATATATAAGCCCCAAATAACCCTCAGTGTCATTTTGGATCCAGACTTACCTAGCCATCTGAAGATTGACAGGATCCTGCAATGAGCAAAAATGGATGATTTTGCTTTTAATGGCTGTCTTTCCTTCCTTTTGTGAGAAGCACAAAATACGGACTGTAGGAAGAAGTGGAGAAACTAGAGACATGGGGAATCTGCAAATCAGATCATCTGCTCCTGGATACTTGAGAGTTGGCTATATCAGTATTCACACTATATTTAGATTTTTGCACTTGAATATGGAACACCTTTTTTTTTCCTATTCTAGTACAAGGTCACCCTGAATAGCATTATTAGTTTATGTTATATTTCTAACAGGTTTTTTTCTTCCATAGCATTCAAAGACATATTTTTATAAATGTTTATTAGATAAAATAATGTTAAGAAATGCCATTTCCATCTCTATAACCTTTGTAAGCCAGTGATGTTTAAAGAAAAACAATGGTTAAACTTGTTTACATATTCTGCTGATAAAGTAGTGAGCTTGATGTCCAGATAGGCTAATTATGAATCACTTCCACACTGATGTACAAGTTTAAAACTGAATCTTCTCACTTGCAACAAACCTGTAATGTTTGAAACACTGCTTTCTTGTTGGCTCTCCAAGACTCCATTCATTCTTACTCCTCGTTTTCCTCTATTTGTCTTCATGGCAATAATAGCTGGCATTTATGTAAAGTTATTAGTAGTCATAAAATACTTTCTTTACAATAACATTGTGAAGTAGGTGGTTCAAGTGTGAACAGCTCTGATTTATAAATGAGGAAAATAAGATGTAGAGAAATTTAAGTGACTTACTCAAAGTCATTCAGCTGAGAAGTCATCACTTTTCTCACCCCAAGTCCAATGCACTTTATCCTACATCATACTCTCTGTTTAAGAAAGTAAAAGTGAACCAGAAATGAACCCAAAAGAATCATTTGTGTCCACCTGCCACCTAGGGCAGCCAGGTTGCAAGAGCATAGAGCACTGTGCCTGGAGTCGGAAAGACAAGATTGAATCTGGCCTCAGACATTTTCTAGCAGTGTGACTCTGTGGAAGTCACTTAACTTCTGTTTGCCTCGGTTTCCTCAACTCTAAAATAGGAATAATAATAGTACCTACCCATCAGGGTTATCATGAGTATCAAATAAGATAATATTTGTAAAGCATTTTGAAAATCTTAAAGTGCTATGTTATTGGGGTTTTTTCATATAAAAGTAAACAAATGTCCAAATTTATTAGACAACATAATCATTAGGGTATTTGGACACTAGGGTATCGTAGAGAGAATCCTGTGATGCAAGCTAATACCATTGAGGGATATAAGCTATATGTGAAGTTTGAAATCCCTCCATCTCTCCCTAACCTATACTACTACTAGCATGGTAGAATTGAGAGTTTTAGGGACTAACTCCATTTCACATGACATTCTTTGCACATTTTCCTTCGGCGTTCTTTGACCATCTGAGGTATCCCCCAGTGGGAGTGAACGCTTTGGGTACCCAGTAAGAGTAACCAAGCAATAGGGTGGTAACCTTTGAAATTTAACCCAGCATCACTTCCTATAATAATAACAGCCTAATTCCTTTTAAATACCTGAAGCATGAGAATGGAAATAATCCAGAGTAAAACTAAGCATTCCATGTGTAATCAGCCAACAAATATTTTTTTAATGACTACTAAATACATAGAAAGGTATTCAAAAGAAAACAAAGGAAACATTAAGATAAAGTCACTGCCTTGAAGGAGTTTAGATACTCATTGGGAAAACAAGATATGAAACATGACAATCAATTAACCATGGAAAAGCAATTAAGTGCCAAAATGTGTCACCTGCTAAAAAGTTGCTTATGGAATTTAGAGAAGGGGAACTATAATGTAGGCTGGAAGGGTTGAGTGAGGCCCTGAAGAATAAGTTAATTGAGAAAGGTAAGAGGGGCAGGGAAGGCCTTCCAGGAATGAGAAATCTAGTATGAGCAAGAATGTGGGTATTGGGAATGAACATGGTGTGTGAGAGACATTCAAGAGACCTGAAGTAGGGTGTGTTAGGGAGCAGCATGGAAAAAAAAATGTACATGATAATTTTATTATATTTTTTAAAAAGAATAGCAAATTTTAGATAATAGATATGCAATTTCATGTGCAATCATCTTTTTATTATACTATGTTCTGGAAATACTTGTTTTATTCCTTAAATTAAAAATAAAATATATACAAATTTAAAAATAAAATAAGGCAGAGCATTACCAACTTGTGGAAAGACTTCCAAATTCTTTGTTGTACCACACATGCCATTAGAATTATAGGCAGATAAGTGGCAGAGTGGCTGGAGGACCAGAGTTGGAGTCTGGAAAACCTGAATTTAAACCCTGATTCAGATACTAGTTACGTGACCTGGGGAAATAATTTAATATCTTTTAGGCTCAGCTTCTCTATCTGTAAAATGGGCTCAATAATAGCACTTACCTCCCATGATTGTTATAAGGATAGAGTGAGATAATACTTTCATAGCACTTTGCAAACCTTAAAGTGCTATATAAATTCTAGCTATTATTATTATATCTGTTATCAGTTTAAAAAAAAATAACCTTCACCCTTAATATACCTAAGCGAAGTGAGCAGAACCAAGAAAACATTGTATATACCAACAACAATATTGTTTTAAGAATGACTGAATGAATAAGTCATTTTGACTATTATAAATATACAGATTAACTACAAAGGATATACAAAGACAGGTATTTCTCTCTGCATCCAGAGAAGGAACTGATAAATAGAAGTATGTATAGAATAATTATACATATATGTAAACCTTCACATGTATATATTCTTGCATGTGTATATATACCCATGTATATGCACATATATAAATATGTGTGTACACATATCTATTTGTGTCTAATGGTAGTGGGTGTGGGGGAGGGAAGATAAAAGGAAAAAGAAAAGAAAAATTTACAGGATAATCTTATTATATATTTTAAAGAATAGCAAGTTGTACATAATAGATTTGCAGTTTCATGTTCAACCAACCATCTTTTAAAAATTTATACTTTGTTATGGAAATACTTGCTAATTCCATAAGTCACAAATAAAATAAAAATTTTTAATGTCTAAATTTATTTACTTTAAAATTATAAAAATGCAATAGTCTACTAATACTTACGAAGTCATAACATGTAAGAACATAAAACTTTAAAGGATGATCCTAGAGTAATGAGGACAGCACTGGAGTTTGTTGAATAAAAGAAGGACTTGGTCAGACTTGTGCCTTAGGGTAAATATCTCAGTAGGTGTATGGAGGATGGATTGGAGAGGGGAGAGACTTGGGGAAATGGTCCAAATGAGAAGTGATGTGGCAGTGATTGTGTGAGTGGGGGCACAGACAGGAGAGATCTGGAAGCAGAACAAGCAGATGAGATTTGACAATGATTATACACATAGGGTAGGGCAAGGTGAGCAGCTGGTGATGACAGAGGTGGTGGGAACCTGCATGGCTAGAAGCATGGGTGTGCCCTCCATAGAAATAGTGGAGTTTGAAAGACCAGTGGTTTGTTTTTCTCTTTTTTTATTTTTTTTTGGGAGGAGAGGGAGATAATGTGATAACATCTATGACCTAGATCATAACCCACACGTCTTACCCCAAGTAAAAATAGGCAACACTTGTGCTCACTAAATCCTACTTTCCAATTAATAAATTATACACTCTTCAGGGATTGCTCCTCCCTCCTCAGTCCTCAAGTGCTGTTACTGCCTTTACTTTGAAGACAGACCCTTGTATGAGAAGGTGGAATAGTGAGGGAAGTGTGCCACATCTTATAGTGCCACTCTGATAAACAAGAATGCATTTATGTAATATTTTATTTTTCAAAGTCTTTCCCATTTTAAATCTATTTTTATCCCCACAACATTATTAGAAAAGAGGAATAGATTATATTTTCCCTATCTTTCACATTTTAAAAAAGCCCAAAACAAAAACTGAAAAACATATATTCACGGAGTCTTGAGGAAATCAATCAGACTTGTTAATAATTAAACCACAATTAGAATAGCAATATACCATTCATACATTTCCTGTGAGGAGAGACTAAAATAATGGAAAGTTTTCACTTTAAAAAGATAAATGAATACACAATTACAAACATAACGTATGTGTGACGACCAACTTTGATAGACTGGACTCTTCTCAGCAATCCAGGGTTGTAAGTCAACCCCAAAAGACTCGTGATGGAAAGAGATGTCTACATTCAGAGAAAGAACTGAGTTTGAATCCAGATTGAAGCAAACTACCTGCTCTTTTTCTTTCTCTTCTTTGGTTTTGTTTCCTCTTTCCCGTTGTTCATTCCATCTGGTACAATCCTTCTTTATAACCTGACTAATGTCTAATGTGAAAGTATCTGCAGATCTTATACCTGATTATATGCTGCCATGGGGCGGGGGAAAGAGGGGAGGGAGGGGAAGAAAATTTGAAACTCAAGGAATTGTGGAATAGAATCTTGTAAACTAAAAGTAAACAAACAAATTAATAAAGACCAAAAATTAAAAAAAAAGATAACTGAAAGAGGCTATGAAATTAGGAATGTTATTATGGAAGAGAGAATGTGTACTTGCTCATCAAATTCTGAAATGTTTGACCTAGAGACCAAAAAGATCAATACTCTCCTGGTTCCCCACCCCACCTCCCTCCCTTCACCACCCCCCAAAAAACCCCCAAATAAACAAACAAACCTCTTGAGGGTAGGGACTATTTTATTTTTGTCATTTTGTCTCCAGAACCTAGGGTAGCGCCCTACACATAGTAGGTTCTTAAATGTTTGTTAAATTGTTGTTTTGAATGAAAAGACTGCTACTTCCAATGACCTGGGTTTCATATCTTGTCTCTGTTGCTTAGTACCTTTGTGACATAAGGCAAATCACTTAACCTCTCTGGGCCTCAGTTTCCTTATCTATAAAATGAAGAGTTAGTGGATGGTGTGTAATATGCCATCCAATTCTAGGTCCATGATTCCAATCTCCAATCAAATTCGGTAGCATTCTCTCTCTTAGTATGATCTATTTTATATATTCTCTAGTACTATCCCCATTTGTTTCCTAACTTAATTGAAGCTGTTTCCTCCTTTTTAAAGGGGTGTGTGTGTGTGTGTGTGTGTGTGTGTGTGTGTGTGTGTTGGGGGAAGGGGAAGTGGAAAGGGGAATTTGGACTAGAAAATCTTTAAGGTGAGATGCCCTTTTGCTCCTGGTGACCTCCATGCCTCAGTTCTCCCAACCACAGTAACAGAAAGGAATTTAAAAATAAAATCTGGACATGTGTTTTACTTTCATGTAAAACTTAATTATTTAAAGGTGAGCCAAATACTCATTAGTGCAAATGAGTTGGCTGGTTTTTCCTGTGTAGGCCTTGGAGAATATAATATAGTGTTATTTCTGTTTCTCTCTAATTCTCTAAACACGGAATGATTAATGCTGAACTTTGAGAAGTGTCTCCCTTTCACTAGCAAGAATTACAGCTTTGGAATCAACACCTTGTTCTTTGAATGGAAAAATACACAGCAGCAAAATTTTCAAATCCACATGGTGCATCTGTTCTGCCAGGAAAACTTTTGGTATCCTAGACAATCTGCTTCTTGTGCAAGCCCATTGGGTAATTGAGCATTTAGCTAGCCATTTGCACACACAATTACCCAATTGGTGCAAGATAATGCCTGTTTTGTTTTTTTTTTTAGCATATGTTTTCCCTAGTAATCAGGCATGCATATGTTCTTGCTATGCATATATTTGCCCACAAGATAAGTCCAGAGACTTCCTTCAGCAGTTTAGCCCCAGGTTTGGCTTGAGCCACTATAACTCCTAGGCCAAGAAGCTGTAGCTGCTGTCATTTATATAATTTCAATGATCATATGGATGGTAAGATAGTGATGTTATTCATTTTTTCTCTGTAAATGTACAGAGGTCCTACAAGGTGAAATCTGAAATCCTTAGGGTCTACAATTTAGAACTAGAAGGGTGACAGATATCATCTAGTACAGTGGTATCAAATTGAAATAGGAGCAGGGGCCACCAAACCTTATTTAAGGGCAACATGTTGCCTTAGAAACCACATATTAATATTATCTGTGTTCTGTTGTTTTTATTTGTGTTGTTTTCTATTTCCCAATCACACTTTAACCTGATCCTGCTTCTACTTGCCTGTTTGGTACCTGTGATATAGTCCAATCTCCCCATTTTACAGACGAGGTAGCAATTTCAGGACTGAAGTTCAGCTTTTTGAAAGGGTGATAGGCCCTACAAAGATGCTGCATGTAATTGAAGAGGACACTCAGAAGAGCTATCAAACTGATTGCACAATCCCTTTCACACAAAAACTTTTTTGATACTCATGCAGCTAGGTGCCTCAGTGGATGGGATGCCAGTCCTGAAATTAGGAAACCCATCCTCCTGAGTTCAAATCTAACCTTAGATACTTACTTGCTATGTGACCCTGGCCAAGTCACTTAACCCTGTTTGCCTCAGTTCCCTTATTTGTAAAATGAGAAGGAAATGGCAAACCACTCCAGTATCTGCCAAGAAAACCCCACATCGGGGCGTCTGGGTGGTGCAGTGAATAGAGCGCTGGCCCTGGAGTCGGGAGGACCTGAGTTCGGATCCGGCCTCAGACACTTACCACTTAGTAGCCGTGTGACCTTGGGCAAGTCACTTAGCCCAGATTGGCCTGCCTTGCCCCTCCAAAAAGGCAAAGTAGAGAAAAGACAACCACGAATGGGATCACGACGAGTCGGCAGCGACGTCCGCGACGTTCTTTGGTGGCGCGTGGACAGAGATGCAATTGCTCAATCATTTACCAGGTGCTCCGCAATACAAAGGCAGAACTAAGCATCTGTCTTAAGGAGTTTGCATCCTAACACGGACATGTCGAGGAACAGGACTAGACAGCCCAAGCTGTGTGACTGGCTGTTCTCACACCCACACGGACCAGCACAAAAGCATGAGCGAACACGCGCCGCCCACAAATCCCCATCTCCTACCCCCCACCCCGCCCCCCCGCCATGCACTCCCTGTTTTCCCCTTTCCTCAGTTTGTGTCGCCGTCCTTCCCGGGCACCCGGCTATTTCCGACTTCGGCATGAGTGGTTATCATTTGGCGAGGATCACTGAAAGGCCTAGGAATGTGGATCTCAAACGGTGGAATGTCAAGGGCTCTTGGATAAAGGAGATTTCTGGGGGCAGAGGAATCATCTAAAAATCTGGCCACGCAGGTTAATGTGTATTTTACCTTTATGTAAGTGCAGTGAGACATAACGCATTAAATCACGTCCAAAGATCTAGGTTTTAGAGGCAGCTTGACATCGCACGTAGAGTGCTGGATTTGGAGTCCAGAAGGGAAGTGTTCAAACTCTGCCTTGGGCGCTTTAGACAGGCGAAGCCGTGCCCAGTCTCTTAAACTCTGCAGTTTCCTGTTTTGTAAACAGAGGGTAGTAACGCTGGCAGAACCTCTAGTCCAGGGACATCGTGGGGCCCAGATAAGATAACGGACAGGGTAGGATGCATGCTACAGACTTTAGGTACCATATAAACGTTGGATGCATGAATACTTCTACAATTTCTCTGTTTCAAACCAGAATCCAAAAGGCATTATGAAGTATAGAACATGAGGATTAAGGGGGGAATTTGGGTTATTACTTTTCTAATAGAAAGAGGAGCGGGGGAGGAGATACTTAGATCAGAACCACCTGGGGAAATTGGTTACCTCTTCCTAATAGATTAAAGCTTTTATTATGGGATATAGAGGAAAGATTGCTGCCTTTTGCTTTAGAGGACCTGGATTCAAATTCAGTCAGTGTCACTTAAAGGGAATTGAAGAGATTAGGATAATTGTTATTATCCTAATAATTGTGGGAATTGTGGAAATTGTGGGAAATGGGAGAAAATATTATTGTACTGTTTGAGCCTAATATTGTGTGACTGGGAAACTGGACAACCTCTCTTTGCTGCTTAGAGACCTTTAACAAAGGACCTACTTTGCGCTGACAGAAACCCAGTCAGATCCAAAGTGATGCAAGGACTTCCCTCACAATTATACATCTCAAGAAACCCAGATGTCTTATCTGAAAATTGGCCCTGTAATGATTACATAGTTATTGCTTTCATGTTCCTTTGATTGTTTACAGGCTCTTGGGGGGACTGGGGACCTCTTTTTCTGAATTCAGGGAATAGCACTTGTTTGTTTTCTCTCTCCTAACTTGTAAAGTCCTTAATTTTTTATCGAATTAGAAATCAGATTACCTAATATTGTATTATTTCCTTTTAATCAGTAGGTCTTATTTAATTGTTTTTGATGTATGAAGTCTGTCTCCCCCTGTATTTGGAATCCAGGCCTAAGCTGAGGAGGTCTGCCTGGTTTGTTGGGCAATCGATATGCATTGCTTAATAAATTATGTTCAGAAGATCAAACCTTTTATTTTCTCAGTCATTTTATCTTTCACCTGCCACATACCTAACATTTGTGTGACCTTGCTTGGGCAAGTCACTTAAATTCTCTTTACCTCAGTTTTCCTTATCTACAAAATGAGAAAGTTGTACTAAATAAACTCTAAGACCCATTCCAGCTCTAAATCTATGGTCCTATGATCTTTATGTGCATTGTGTTGTCATTTGAATGTTAGCTGATAATTATGTAGTTCTTTAAGGTTCATAAAGTGCTTTACGAGTATCTTATGTGAAACTCACAACTGCCTTGGTGCTATTATTTCCGTTTTATAGTTGAGGAAACTGAGGCAGACAGAAGTTACATGACTTTCTCAGGAACACTATTAGGAAGTAGTTGAGGGTGGATTTGAACTCAGGCCTTTCTGACTCCAGCCCTAGTGCTCTTATCCACTGTGCCACCTAGCTACCTGCTAGGCTAATTAATGTAACAGAACAATTTTTAAAAATACCTCATTATTTGAATATGTAATGCGAGTTGTTTTTAGTCCCTACACCTTGCCCTTACTAAATAGATATGTGAACTTGGGAAAATCACTTAATTTCTTTATCTCAGTTTCCTTACCTGTAATAAGGAGACAGCCATATGTTTTTAAAATGCCTCATTGTTTCAATGTGTAATGTCACTTGCTAGTCCTCACCCCCTGCCCTCACTAAACAGAAGAACTTGGGAAAATCACTTAATTAATCATTTAATTTCTTTACCTCAGTTTCCTCAACTGTAACAAAGTGTCAGCCAGCCATTTCCCCCTGACCTATTATTGCTATGAAGATCAATTTAGATAACATATAAAAAAGGGTTTGGAAAACCATAAAGTGTGATACCAGTGTCTGGTATTGTTGATAAGGATAGCCTAAATCGACATGTACACAGGTGACAGAATATTAACAATAGACTGAAGAGTGCCTAATGTTTGCAAGAGGGACAGAAAACACCTGGTGTGCGCTGTTACCTCATTAATCTAGAAACTGCTAATTTGGAATGCATGATCATTCAAACTCTATCTGGACTGAAGTTTACTTTTGTATTGTCTATGGAAAAAGCATTTGCTAAGCAAATTAATAGTTATAGGGTGAATATTTAGTCTACTTAACCAAGAATCTCTTTTAAAGCACTCTTCAAGTCAGTGTGGCAACAACTATTGTTTGCAGACTGGTAATGTGGGAATTTCAAAGGATTCTCAATTATTCATGAAAGTAGATACTATTTGGCAATGCTTCTTAGGCAGTTTAGGCTACTACTGTTTATAGTGAATGTGAGCAGATGTCAGGGGTTGAGGTATGGCAGGTGTGGACCACCTGTCGTAAGGAGATTGTATCCTGGTGAACGCAGGCAGCATCTGCTCTATCTAGGAAGCCTCAGTTTCTCATTGCGGTCCAGATAAGGAGGTCGCATGTCTAATTTCCCAGTTGGGACCTGCAGCTATTGACTTGAGGTTGATGCCTTCCACACATTTTTCTTATAGAATACCAAGAGACTCACCAGGTGAAAGTAGAGGTAAAGACTTTCCAAGGAGTGGTTGAAAAAACAGAGCTGGGTGTGGGCCAGTATCTGGGAGGAAGAAAGTCTGATGGTGGCAGTTGGAAGACAACAGCTGCAGCAGCTTTGGTTGGCTGGGTGTGGGAGCCACACAGCATGAGGTGGGATGCTTGAGTCCCAGGTTGACTGTCTAAGCTGATGCAGGAGAAAGGGGTATGGAAAAAAAAAATTAGCACTTTCAATACCTTCTTGTACTAAGAGAGTTTCTCTGAAACATGGTATATTTGCAAGAAGTAAAAGAGCATTTCTTTTCAATGCATTCTCTAATTCATCTTTTTCACTGTCAAACTAGCCTTTGTATCTATTATTCTGAAGTAGTGAGCTTTGTTTGGGGGCATATTCCTGTCATTGTATATGTTTTTCTATAACTGATTCACCTTCATACTTCTAGGGTTTTCATAGAGTGTAGGAAGTGAGAATGGAGTTACAAATAAAAGAGATTATAGTTGTTTCAGTTTAGTGGATATTTTTAAAAGATGAAAACAGAAGGGGTGTATTGAAGTAACCAAAGGGAACGGGAGAGAGATTGAATTATAGTATTACATCACATTGCCATGGAGATGAGAGATACAATCCCAGAATCTACCAGCTAGTGAAAATTTTGCAACTGGGATGGCTTCATGAAGATTTCTGGGAGAAAGATACTGGAAGGAGGATACTTAAAATGCCAGTTCATTGCGGGGGGGGGGGTTCATCTTGGGACCATGTGTATGGGTGTTGGGATGTCCTAGAATTTTGTTTGTCAGCTTTGCCCTTTAGAGAGAGATCAAGACTCACAGTCACTATTGCCGCTGTGACAGCTGATGAATGCTTTGTTGCTTTTGTATGAACCCTTGGTCACTGAGCAACTCAAATGCATTCTTCTAGAGAATTTTCTTATCCCTTGACACCAAGTTGGAGAAGGAAGTTACTCCCACTAATTGACTCACTCTTCTGGGCTTTTGTTTGCCTTTCTTCCCACTAGGGAAGGGTTCTAAGTACATGGCCTAGCACTGGTTTCTCATATTATCTATAAACATAGCCATTTACTTTGTTCTCTGTTCTTTCACCACTATCATTTATTTGCCTTAAAAACTGGGAACCACTAATCCTGATTGAAATATTAACATAAGCATCATGGATTGAAGCTTGAGGAAATATGAGTCTGGCTAGAAATCAAGAGATAATATCCCCACTTGGCTTAACATAGTAGCTGGTACATAGGAGGTACTTAATAAATGCTAATTGGCTGATTGAGGGCAGCTAGGTGGCACAACACATAGAGCATTGGACTTGGAATCAGGAAGAAATCTTCATGAGCTCAAATCTAGCCTCAGATACTTACTAGCTGGGTGACCTTGGACAAGTCACTTAACCCTGTTTGCCTCAATTTCTCATCTGTGCAAATAAGCTGGAGAAATTACTCTAGTATCTTTGCCAAGAAAACCCCAAATGGGTGCCCATCAATTGGGGAATGGCTGAACAAGTTGTGGTATATGCATGTAATGGAATACTATTGTGCTATAAGAAATGAAGAGCAGATGGACTTCATATTTACCTGGAGAGGCTTATACAAACTGATGCTGAGTGAGAGGAGTAGAATCAGGACAAATCTGTACACAATCACAGATACAACATATGTGTGATGTCCAACTATTACAGACTGGACTCTTCTCAGCAATGCAGTGATATAAGTCAATCCCAAAAGACTCATGATGGAGAGAGATGCGACATCCAGAGAAAGAACTAGAAAGAACTAAGTTTGAATCCTGATTGAAGCAAACTACTTGATATTCTTCTTTTTATTGTTTGGTTTGATTTCCTCTTTACCATTTTTCATTCCATCTAGTACAATCGGCTTTTGTATCCTAATGTCTAATGTGAAAAAATTTGCAGATCCTATACTGGATAGTATGCTGTCATGGGGGGAGGGGAGGGAAGGAAAGAAAATTTGAAACTCAAGGAATTATGCAATTGAATCTTGTAAACTAAAAGTAAACAAACAAATTAATAAAGACAAAAAATTAAAATAAAAAAAAGAAAACCCCAAATGGTGTTACAAATAGTTGAACATGACTGAACAACAACAATTCCGATGCCTACTATCCATACTCCTATACATAGATTACAGTAAGATCCTTGGATCACAGATCAAGAGTTTGATAGGATGTCAGATATAATACAGTCCAGACTCCTAATGTTGCAGACTCGGTAACCAAGGTCCACTGACATAAAGTGATTTGCTCAATGTCAGACAGGTAGTAAGAAACAAAGGTAGAATGAGAGCCCAGGTTTTCTGACTGTGCTCTTTCCACTGTGGGAAATACAAGAGTGGATATAATAGACTATTATCGCTCTATGTGAATTGAGAATTATGACAAATTCAGAGAAAGCTGGGAAGACGTGTATGAATTGATGAAGGGAGTAATGAGAAGCACCAGGAGAACATCTTACATGGCCACAGTCATGTAAAGGAAAAAACTCAACAAAAGAAAAACTTGAAGGACCACATAAATCTGATCAGTGACTAATCATGACTTCATAAAATGCTGATGATGTGTGTCAGCCATTTCCTAGAAGAAAGATAATGGACTGGAGGTGCAGGATGAGATATGCCTCTTCAGAAATGGCCATTGGGTTCAGTTCTTTCCCTGACTGTACTTATATTTGTTACAAGGGAGGGCCTGTATGGGTGAGGGGAAGAAGTCAGTGGGGAAAAATAGAGATGAAAACATCAATGAAACATTTAAGAAGTGCCAAGGAAGAAACAAAAAAAGGTTTTGGGGAGAATCACAAACAGACAAGGCATTTTTGTCATTACTGTGTTAAGATGAAAAGTTTTTAAAAGTCTCTATCTTTTCAGTCCTTGTTCTGCTGGGGTCTGTGCTGAATTTGCTTACCTCTCCCTACCTCCTTCATCTCCCTCCATCCTTCTCCTTATCTCTTGGTTCTTCATATTCATCCCACAGAGTAAAGGCAGTGTTCTACTCTCCACAGCAATCTCAGGATGCTTCACAAATACACAAATAGAGGGAGTGCCCTACTTTGTGTTTCTGTTGAATTAGAAGTGTCTTTGTAAGTGGATATTTTTGGTTGTCCTTCCTCCCTATTATATTGTGCATTCCTTATGGGCAAGGTCTGTTCTCTTCCTTTCTTTAAATGTCCCCTGTGGAGTCTAGTGTGATGATCTGCAATGTGGCTTTATCCTCTACACTGTAATTTTTATTTAAGAGAGATATGCCAACCAGGAGAAATTGAGTTTATAGAAAAAATGTTTATTACCCTAAAGCAATCATTAAAATACATGCTCCCCTTCCATATCCCCAATTGGGAAATGATGCATTTCTGCAGCCTCTGTGATAATATCCCTTGTTTTTCTTCCCAAATAAAATCAGCTCCTTTGTTATCTTATTGGAAAAGAAATCTTGATCTAGAGCCAATTCTCCATTTATCTTCCGTTCACATTCCATGCATCTTTTAAAATGATGGTTATGTAACAACTGATCTGCATTACATCATTCCCGTATAATGACTCTCAAAATGATGGTTTTGGTTTTGGATAGTTTTTCAATAGCTTCCTTTCTTCAGATTATTTTTTTTTGGGATGTGTGTGTGTGAAAGGAGAACTTTCTCCTAGAACTCATTTCAGTTATTATATAAATGGCCCAGTGATGTGATTGATTTAAGAAATATGATTTTTTATCCCTTGAGGTTATGTATCCTACAAAGGCATTAAGGAACTTCATCCTGCTGATGAACAATTTGAATGCTGTAATTTGCTCAAGTCTTTCTGTAATCATGGCAGAGCACTCACTCATCCTCTAAGGTCCCTTTGCTTTCTGACTTGCAGTGATATGAGGGAAGTTTTCAAATAGTGCCCATATTTTAATTTTGCTTCTTTGCAAAAGTATGTTCAAATTTTCCACTGAGATGAAGTGGGCTTTTTCTTAAGTGCCAGTGATAACCTTTATAATTTGCTCCAGAATGATGAGATAATTTAAAGAAGCAAGAATTTCTCATAGCTGGAAGTTTAAACCAGATTTGATAAAAAAGGGAAAGGAAATCAATTGTATCATGACCTTGGCTAGTATTAAAACAGGAGGTAGAGTCAATTCACCAAACACTTAGGAAACTGCAGGAACTATGTTTGGCCTTTGAACCTTATGTAGAAGTCTGTCAATCAAGAAATAAAGTGGGAGTGGCTAAGTGGTGCAGTGAATAGAGCACCAGTCCTGGAGCCAGGAGGATCTGAGTTCAAATCTGGCCCCAGATACTTAACACTTTATTTATTTTTTTATTTTTTTAATTAAACAAATGCTTTATTAACTTCTGGTTTACATCATTCATTTCCACCAGATTATGAGTTACATTTTCCCCCCATTTTTTCTCTACCCACCACCCCAGAATAGCAGTCCCACTAGATATCCCCTCATCCAATCTGCTCTCTCCCATATCTTCTCCCTTACCGCCTTTGACTTTGCCATTAGGGCAAGGTGAATCTCTGAGCCCCACTGCCTGGACATCTTATGAAACATTTAATTTTAAAACTTCGATTTTCAAATCCATTCCCTTTCTCCCTTGTCACCCACTCCCTCTGAGAAGATAAGCAACTCAGTATGTGTTGTACATGTATATCTATGCAAAACATTACCATAGTAGATATATTGTAAAAAGACTGCTTATATTTCCCTCCCACCTGTCTCACCTCCCACCTGGTCCATTCCCTACTTTGATCCTGTCCCTCTTTGATAGTGGGTACTTCTAACCTCCCCTCTCCCCAGAATGCCCTCCCCTCCATCATCCCCCTCTCATCCCCCTTTCCCCTACTCAGGAGAGTGAGTGAGGGTAAGATATTCCATTTAGTATGTATGTGATTCTCTCCTTGAGAAAACTTCAATGAGAATATGCTTTTGCCTTTTTGCCTTCCTGTTCTTCCCTTCCCCTGCAGCTACTTCCCTTTGCCTCTTCTACATGAGATAGTTTGCCCTACTCTGTCTCTCTCCATCTCCTCTTGCCACTTTCCTCTCTCACCTCTTGACTTCACCCCTTAAGAATCATCCCTTCCTTGGGGCAGCTAGGTGGCGCAGCGAGCAGAGAGCCAGCCCTGGAGCCAGAAGGACCCGAGCTTGCATCTGGCCCCAGGCACCCAACACACAAACAAAAACCCAGCCATGTGAACCTGGGCAAGTCACCCAACCCCAATTGCCCTCCAAAAAAAAATAATAATCATCCCTTCCCATCAAATTCAACCTGTGCCCTCTATCCATGTATACCTGTGAACATATGCCATGTACCCTTCTTCAATTATTTTCATAATGAGAAAGGTTTCATCAAACACAGTTATTGTTTTCCATGTAGGACTGTAAATAGTCCAACTTTGATAAGTTCCTTTTGATTTCTTTTCCTTGATTACCTTCTCAAGCATCTCTTGCTTCTTGTGTCTGAATGTCAAATTTTCTATTCAACTCTGGTTTTTTCCTCAAGAATGCTTGAAAGTCCCCTATTCCACTGAATGACCATATTTTCCCCTGAAACAAAATACTCAGTTTTGCTGGGTAGGTGACCCTTGGGTTCATTTTCAGTTCTTTTGCCCTCTGGAATATCATATTCCATGCCCTTCAGTCCCTCAGTGTAGAAGCTGCCAGGTCCTGGGCTATTCTGATTGTGTTTCCACAATATTGAAATTGTTTCTTCCTGGCTGCTTGTAGTATTTTCTCCTTGATCTGGGGATTCTGGAACCTGGCTATAATATTCCTGGGAGTTTTCTTTGGGGGATCTTTTTCAGGAGGTGATCTGTGGATTCTTTCAACCTCTATTTTGCCCTCTGGGTCTAAAACATCAGGGCAATTTTCCTTGAGAATTTCTTTAAGGATGATTTCTGGGTTCTTTCTTTGATCATGGCTTTCAGGTAGTCCAATAATTTTTAAATTATCTCTCCTGGATCTATTTTCAGGTCAGTGGTTTTTCCCATGAGATATTTCACATTGCCTTCTATTCTTTCATTTGTTTGGATCTGTTTAATAGTATCTTGATTTCTCATAAAGTCACTGGCTTCCATTTGCTCCAGTCTAACTCTGAAGGAATGAATCTCCTCAGTGAGCTTTTGAGATTCTTTTTCCATCTGGCAAATTCGACTTTTTAAGGCATTCTTCTCCTCATTGCCTTTCTGAGCCTCTTTTGCCATTTGAGTTAGTCTATTATTTAAGGTGTTATTTTCCTCAGTCAGGCTGTTGACTGTCATTTCATACTTTTCTTACATCTTTTTCATTTCTCTTCCCAAATTTTCCCCCACTTCTCTTATCTGCTTCTTAAGGTCCTCTATGGCCTGTAGCCAGCTTGTATTTTCATTTGGGGCTTTTGGTGCAGGAGTTCTGACCTCACAGTCCTCCTCCATGCTTTGAGCCTCTTTGCCCCTAAAATAGGAGTCCAATGTTGAACTTTTCTGTTTATTTTTTTTTTCGTTTGCCTAGGCATATTGCCCCTTAATTACTTGATTTTTGGGCTTGTTGCCACAGTAGGACTCTGCCACCAGACAGGGGAGCTTCCGTCCAAACGTGGGGTCTTCACAACTTCCGCCAGTTGGGTGGCCTCTGTAAAGCCTCCACCCACTCTGGCAAGTTGGATACCCACCCCAAACTTCCCCCCCAGACCATAATCCAGATCCAGGCAGTTTAAAGCAAAAGCGATTAACCCCCAGACTGATTGCTGGATCTTCCTACAGTTTGCAGACCAGGAGCTAGAGCCACTACTGATGCTGCAAAATGGCTTCTGTGCAGCTGTTTCTTCAGCAGCTTTTTTCCCCCAGGGGAGGAAGCCATGTGTTCCCCAAATACTGGTCCCAAAGTCCATAGGGCACTAACCTCTCACTTTGTCCTAGGCATATCTGTGCTGATAATTCTGGAATCACCACAATTGCTGGTGTTCTGGGGTTCCACCAGCCTGCTGAAGGCCCAGCCGCCCTGGGGCTAAAACCGCAGACCTAGGCTCGGCTCTGCGGGCTGCGCTGTCAGTTCCCAGCACTCTGTGCTGCCTGCTCTCAGAGCGCTGCGCTGGCCGCTCCCTGCAGGGCTCCTGGGCTGTCCTCAGCAGGAGGTTAGCTTCTCTGTGCCATTCTGTGGGTGCTGTGGCTCCAGGAGTTGTTCAGAGCTCCCTTTCACATTGTTTGAAATTTGTGTGGGGCAGAGCACATTGGAAATGCTGTTTCTACTCCACCATCTTGGCTCCGCCCCCCGACACTTAACACTTTACTAGCCATGTGACCTTGGGCAAATCACTTAACTCCAACTGCCCATCCTTCTCCCCTCCAAAAAGTAAGAAGAAGAAGAGGAGGAGGAGGAGGAAGAAGAAATAAAATGACAAACATTTATTAAGTGTCTACTTTGGGCAAGTACTTTGCTAAGGATTAGAAATACACTTCTATCAGACTCAGGGCCTGTTACATATACATACTATATAGAACCAAAAGAATATAAAATATAATCTTTATCATCTAAGCTACCAGTTTATGAAAACCTGACTGTTACTTCCAAAATAAACACTCATCAAGGAGCCTATGTAGATTATTTTGATGAAAAAATTTAAACATATGCTAAAGCAGGCGTATGTTTATTGGCAATAGTTATTGATGTTATTTGTCTTAAAAAAAGACAAATTAGATTTGATATTTTATTTGATTACTTCAGTACATCCCTTCTGTTATCATCTCTTAAAAATGTCCACTAAATTTAAACAACTATAATCTTTTTTATTTGTAAACCCATTCTCACTTCATCCTACCCTCTATACAAACCCCAGAAATATGAGGGTGAATCAATGATGACAAAACATAGACAATAACAGGAATATGCCCCCAAACAAAGCTTACTTCTTGAGAATATGAGACGAAGACTAGTTTGACAATGAAAAAGAGGAATTAGAGTTATTGATATTATACATTATTTTTTGGTGGTAATAATATCAGCAATGTTATTTTCTTCTCCCTCAGATACTTTTAAGAAATGATCTCTCAATGCTCTACAAATGGTGTCACCTCCCAGACTATGATTTAGTTTAGCCACTTTCCTCATCATTGTTTTCTTCAGTGCCATTTATAGGCACATTCAGTATATTATTAGATTGTAAATATGGTTGACCTCCTGTCTTTGATGGAGAAAATAGTCTGTTATACAAATATTTATAGAACTTGTCTTTCTTCTCTTTGTTTACCTCCTTCCTTCCAGTTTCATGATCTTGGGATAACTTTGGTTAATTGAATCTTTCATTAAACTTATCTTAAACTTGTTTTTCTTCAGTGTTCTTGCTTTTTTGGCTGAGATAATAATGCTCATAATCTTCAACCATAATTCTTTGTAAAATTTTACAAATTACACTCTAAATTGGGTTTTCCTTTAGCTACCCTATTCCTCTGCTTAGCAAGTAGATAAAGTATTTGCTAAGGCAGTTTTAGATTCTTTTGGTCTCCTCCTGACAGAAACTGATTTATGTCAGTCAAATTTTCACATGAATTAGTCATAATTAGTGTCAATATCCTTTTTCACCTCCCATTTCCCATTGTCTAGGGTCAATAAATTGTTTAAGTGAATCAGACTGGTTTTAATTGTGCATCATATATTTTTTTAAACAGTCTTATTCTAGTTTGCAGTAAATTTTATCTTTATTTTCAGACTCAATTGCCAGAATACAAATACAGAATAGAGAAAAGAAACAAAAAACATATCATAAACTTGAGTATTGGAACTTAAATATAAAGTTAGAAAGGGAAAGAAAGCATGTCATGTGAATGGCAGAACATAAAAGAAGATTCAAAATATTTAACAATAAATTTTCACTTCAAGAAAGTCTATATTCTAAATAATACCTGTGTTGAGAATTGTCCATCTTTTCTTTGCTTCCTTGTGAGTTTTCTTTTGTTCTCTGCTGTGCACTTTGTTATTTTGCTCTTTTTTTCCCTCCCCACCAGAAAGCCACAAGAAAGTTTAGATAGTTTTCTCCATAGCTATAGATATATGCATACACATAAACATATATAGACATACACTTTCACAAACCTATTCTACTCCTGATCTTTGTTTTTATGTTATGTGCATTTCTCTTGTTTCCTATATCTCCTGCCTACTTTACTTTACTTTTACCTACTACTTGCCCTCCTATGACTTGCCTGCCCCCTCCAAGGATCCCTTCCCTATCTTCCCATTCCCATAAATCTAAACACTCTTCTATACCCCTATTTACCTATTCCCTCACCCTCCCCTCTAAAGATCCCTCCTTTGTCCTCTCCCCCTTCCTATGTCCCTATGGTTTCATTTTTCCTGAATTTAGAAGACTTTTTTACTCTTTTAAATATATTTGTATTGTTCCCTCAAAAACCCATTCCCAATGAAAGTAAATTACCAGAACTACCAGTCCTTCTTCCCCATCTAATTCCTGTGTGTCAATTCTTCCTCTTACACATCATTTGTATAAAATAATTACTCTTTTAAGCTGTTCCTAAGTGGTTTTACTTTTAAAATTTATATCATACTCAGGTTTACCCCAATTTTCTTATGAACTAACCAATTATTAATAAGAATCTTATAAACACATTTTATATTTTACATATATAAAAAGTAAACAGTATGTCCTTATGGATCCCTTATTATAAACTCTTTGTTATGTACCTTATATTTCTATTGGTTCTTGTATCATCTATTAAATTCAGAATTTTTTTTTTAACAAAGCCTTGAAAGTCTAAGAGTTTGTCAAATGTCCATTTTTTTTTTGTTCAAGATAATACTTAACTTTTCAGGGTATGATACTTTTGGCCAGAGTCCCAGTTCTTTTGCTCTTTGGTATGTTGTGTTCCAAGACCTGTGGTCCTTTAATGTCTCTGCTGTTAGGTCTTGTGTAATTCTAATTGTAGCACCATCATGTTCAAATTATTTTAATCTTGATTCTTTTAATATTTTTTTTCCCTTCAGCTGGGGGTTTCTGAATTTGACTATGATATTCCTATAAGTTTTCCTCATAGGATCTCCTTTAAGTGGTGTTGATAGATTGTAATGGTAATATAATTTGACCCCTTTGTATTGGCAAATAAGTAGGTACTTAGCACTTAGTAATTGATCAAGCCTCTGTTGGGGAAACAGAAGGTATGAACTCCTGTCTCCTGTTGCTGATGTAACAGGAAGGGTTTGGCTGAAACAGGAAGCTAATGCTGTGTGTATATAAGAAAAGTCATAGAGAGGCACAGTCAGAATTTCTTCAGACAAGAATCTGGAGGCAGAGCAGCTATGGAAGAAGGAATCAAGAACTGAGCCAGAATTTCCTGAGAACTTGTGGTGGTGGAGCTTCTTCTGAACAGGAGCCCAGGAGCCCTTAGGCTGGATAATGTGATTCTTATTTTTTGAATGAGCTGCAAAAGACTGAGGAAGCATGACTGGGATGCTAAGACTTTGTCTGTTTGTAGCTTGGTTGAGCCTTGAATTTCCGGGAGCAGAAATTGTTAAGGATTTGAGATGGACTGGACCCTGTGAACTTCAGTGTGGAGCAGGACCTACCCAGAGAGTTGGACAAGGCACTGGGAGCTGTCTGCCATTGAATCCAGGTGACAGTCTGGTGAATTCAGGTAGAATCTGGGACCATGGAAGGGGATCCAAGGAATCTGAGAGACCACCCAGAGTCAGAGTCAAGCTGAAAGAAGACTTTACTTGGATACGGTATACTGACTGAAGGATTGTAAATTTAGTAGTGACCTAGGGGTGGAGGGTTTATGTATTCTCTAATGATTATACTTAGTGATTAATAATACTTAGTAATTGATTGTTGAATAAGTGACTAATTGAGTTAATTTAGTATGCCCCATGAATAGAAGACTTTGATTATTGTACTTTAAGATACTTTTTCTTTATTCTAAATATTGTGACCACTTTGGTGAAAATTACGTGGCCATTTTAATGATAAGCTGTTGTGAATACTATATTGTGATTTTCTGTGGTAAGCTGTAATATTGTGAATGCTGTACTTTGATTATCTGTAAATGTTTTGCTTTGATATGTTATGGAATAAATAGAGTGTTCACTGTACTGTGTAATCAGAATCTTAAAAGCTGTTCAAAGTAGCATTCTTCTGGAAAGCTGCTAGTGCATGGTGTTACATGGATTTTTTTTTTTCTGTTTTTACTTTCCCTTCTAATGCTTCAGGACAATTTTCTCTAATTATTTCTTATATTATTATATCAAGATTCTTCTTTTGATCACAACTTTCAGTTAGTCCAGTTGCTTTTATGTTTTTTCTTCTTGATCCAAAGCTGTTGTTTTTCTTATGTTTCACTCTCTTCTAGTTTTTCATTATTCATATTCTGTTCAATCATTTCTTGATCTCTTATAATTTCACTGGTTTCACTTTGCCAAATTCTAATTTTTAAGGTACCATTTTCTTCCTTAAGATTCTGTATCTCCTTTTCTAGTTGGTTGACTTTCCTTTCTACCCTTCTTGTTTATCTTGGATTTTTCTTATTTTTCCTCCAACTCTGTAATTTGATTTTTAAAGTCTTTTTAAAAGATCTTCTATGAATTCTTTTTGGGTATTTGGGTATTTGACATTACTTTTTGAGGGTTTCTTTACTTTAAAATTCTCCTCTGAAGATGGACCCCAGTCATCTCTATTCCCATAATAGGTTTCTATGGTTGGATTCTTTCTCCTTTGCCTGTGTTATTTTTGTTGTTGTTGTGATAGCTTAATTATTGTAATCACCTCTAGCCCTGAGGTGTAGGAAATGGTGCCCCTTGCTCCAGATCTTCAGTTCTTCCCTGTATCCTGAAACCAAAGCCAAACCTCCAACTTCCTGTAACTGCCTATAGCCAGGAGCTTTCTGCCCCACTGCTTCTGCACTCACCCATGCTGTGCTGGTACCTTCTCACCTCTACTGTTCTTCACAGCACAGCTGGGTCTGGTATTCCTGGTCAGAAGTTTCCTCAATCTTCCCTGGCTCAAATGCCCAACTCCCCTCTTTATTCCAGGGGTAAAAGTTCCTGTTGATAGGACCAAGGCAGCCTCTCAAACCAACTGACCCCAGGGCTTGCAGGCTTGTCGTTTAAAAAGTTTGCAGCTTGTTGTTAAAATGGAACATAGCCTGGACGTGACCAAACCTCACCTGGGATTGTTTTTCTTTTCAAATTGTCCCAGGAGGACCTAGGATATGCCCCGTCCTTATTTATCTCCACCCACACTTAGTTCCCTCTAAGATGCTATTTTAACTCTTTTGTGGGGGAAGATCTTAAGAGCTTGGAATTTTCTGACCTACTCTGCCATCTTCCCAGAATCCTATCAATTAAATTTATCTTTAAGTTAATGCTCTGAGTATATACATACACCCAATTTAGTAATGATTTATTTCCAATAAGATATAAGCAGTTTATTTTTTTCCCATGATATTTGGTGTTAGTCATGTCCAATGCCTCCAAATTATTTTCTCAAAGAAAGCACACATGAAGTATTTCATCAAGGCTTTTGTGTAGCCTACAAGTCTTTCAGCTCTCTCATTCTGTACCATATTTTCCAGCATATTATTTGCAATCCATGCCTATTCCTATTTTTTACTGAAATTGCTATGTATCAAAGTACATATTGATTTAATTTAGAGGGTCTTACTGAGTTCTTTATATAATTTCTTTACTTCTTCTGTGTCTGTAAAGGATGTTAATATACAATGTATTAGGTATGTATATGTATGTAATATGTATAATATGTATATGTATGTAATGTATAATGTATTTATATATGTATTATTGTGTCATGTATGTGTGTAATGTGCAATTATGTTCACAGTGGTCTTTTTTTTTTTTTAAAGAAAAATGCTTACCATGTGTACTGCTTTATTTAAGAAGACCAGATGTGATAGGGAGCTAATTAGGGAAGGGTAGAATCCTTTTGATTGGCAAATAAGTCTCTTCTTCAATGTTTCAAATGGAAGCCTAAATACATAAAATAAGGAAGCTAAGTATTGTTCATCTTCTAATTATCCTTCATTTTAAAAGTGGGTCAACTGTCTTTTTACATGATTTTTCCTTATACTTTAGTCCTTTATATTTTGTGGAATTTTTAGTACCTCTTCAAAATGATTGACCTCATTTTTTTCATTTTTACTATACACAGGGTTGATCTCATCAATTGCTATTTCTGTGGATTCCTCAGATGAGTGGCATGAGTTTCATAAAATGAAGGGAATCAGATTTGAAGTCAGATAATTTTTATTTTAATTCTCACAGTACCACTTGTGTGGTCTTAAGCAATGGACTTTACCTCTTTTTTGGTTCTTAGTCTCTGCTACTGTAACATGAGGAAGCTAGACAAGGTGACCTTAAAGGTACATTCTATCTCTAACTCACTGCTCTTATGATAAATTCAAGTTTGGATGAGAGTTTCTTTATGCTATTGTTTCCTTTAACTTCTAGAAGCTTCTTAGGTATCCTGTTGTTGTCTGTCATCTAGAGTTCCTAGTAGAAATATATTACAACAAGCTTAATTTCAACCTATCAAACTGCATGGTTTTGGAGGCTCAGTATTGGAACTTTGTCAACTTTTTACGATTAGGAATTACTTTTATTTATTTTGTAAAAATTATTATTTATTGGGTGAAGCCAAGATGGTGGAGTAGGAGCACAAACTTGGCATGGGCTCTGGCTCCAAACAATTCTAATACCTATAAAAAATGACTCTAACCAAATTTTAAAGCTACAGAACCCACAAAGTGGCAGAGAGAAACAAATCTCCCACTAAAGAAAGCCCAGCAGGCCAACAGGAAAGGTCTATCACAGCACACTGAGAGATAAACCAGTGCAGTCCAGCAGAAGCTGAGTGTTTCTGGCTTCAGGGCAGGTGGCCCCAACCAGCTGTGGCTGGAGCAGACTTCAGGAGAATGAAGTACCAGCAGCTGTGGAGGTTTCCAGACTTCTGAACCCATAAACACCAAAGACAAAATAAAAGGTCAGTGTGGAATTCGGTTAGAAAAGGGGGGACAAAAGAGCATGGTCCAGCCCTTGCCCCCAGGGCAAGAAGTGGTGGAGGAGCAGCAACTGCCCCACATGGCTGCTTCAGGAGCTCCTGGCCTGCAGGTTATAGGGGGACCAAGTAACCATTCAGAGGGTAATCACTCTTGCTTTAACCTGCTTGGATCTGGATTGTGGTCTTGGGTGGTAGTCCTGGGGTATGTGACCAGTGAGCCAGAGCTTGTGGGGGCTGTAGAGATGGTACCCTCCTAATAGCTATGGCATCTATGAAAACCCCAGCCATTTGGGACAAAACTCTTTCCATTCTGGAAGTGGAGTTCTACTGTGGCAAAAAGTTCAGGAGTCAAGTAATTGGTCGGCACTATGAGCAAGTACAGGAAGCATAAACAGACTATAGAATCTAAAAAGGATCAAGACATGGAGAGGAATGAAGACAGTGAAGTCAGAACTCTTGCATCAAAAGCCTCAAAGGAAAACATGAACTGATTATAGGCCATGGAGGAGCTCAAGAAGGATTTTGAAAATCAAGTAAGAGAAGTGGAGGAAAAATTGGGAAGAGAAATGAGAATGATGCAAGAAAATCATGAAAAGAGAGTCAACAACCTGACTAAAGAAAATAAGACCTTAAAAAAATAGACTAATTCAAATGGCAAAAGAGGCCCAAAAAGCCAATGAGGAGAAGAATGTCTTAAAAAGACAAATTTGCCAGATGAAAAAAATAATTTCAAAAAAGCTTACTCAAGAGAATAATTCCTTCAGTATTAGATTGGAGCAAATGGAAGCTAATAACTTTATGAGAAATCAAGATACTATAAAACAGATCCAAACAAATGAAAAAATAGAAGACAATGTGAAATATCTCATTGAAAAATAGATCCAGGAGAGATAATTTAAAAATTATTGGACTACCTGAAAGCCATGATCAAAAAAAGAGCCTAAACACCATCTTTCAAGAAATTATCAAGCAAAATTGCCCTGGTATTCTAGAACCAGTGGGAAAAATAGAAATTGAAAGAATTCACCAATTGCCTCTTGAAAAAGATCCCAATGGTCATTCAGTGGTTTAGAGGACTTTCAAGCATTCTTGAGGAAAAAAACAGAGTTGAATAGAAAATTTGACATTCAGACACAAGAAGCAAGAGATGTTTGAGAAGGTAATCAGGGAAAAGAAATCAAAAGGAACTTACCAAAGTTGAACTATTTACATTCCTACATGGAAAAACAATAACTGTGACTGATGAAACCTTTCTCATTATGAAAATAATTGAACAAGGGTATATGGGCATATGAATACATATGTGAATGTGTGTATATATGTTTACAGGTATACATGGATAGAGGGCACAGGTCGAATTTGGTGGGAAGGAAAGATACTTAAGGAGTGAAGTTAAGAGGTGAGAGAGGAATGTGGCAAGAGGAGATGGAGAGAGACAGGGTAGGATAAATTATCTCTTGTAAAACAGGCAAGGGGAAGTGGTTGCAGGGGAGGGGAAGAACAGGAAGGCAAAAAGGCAAAACCATATTCTCATTGAATTTAACTCAGGGAGAGAATGACATACATACTAAATGGGATATCCCACCCTTCAGGAGAGTAGGGGGAAGGGGGATGAGAGGGGAGATGATGGAGGAGAGGGCACCCTGGGGGGAGGGGAGATCGAAGTACCCACTGTCAAAGAGGGATAGGATCAAAGTAGGGATTGGACCAGGTGGAGAGTGGGATGGGTGGGAGGGTTTTGCATAGCTATACATGCACAACACATAGTGAATTGCCTGTCTTCCCAGAGAGAGTGGGTGACAAGGGAGGAAGGGAATGAATCTGAAATTCAAAGTTTTAAAATTAAATGTTTCAAATATATATAAATAGTATTATTAATACTATTTTGCATGTAATTGGGAGATCAGATGTGCAGGCATTGGGGCAAAGAGATTTACCTTGCCTTAATGGTAAAGTTGAAGGGATTATGGGAGAAGATATGAGAGAGATCAGATTGGATGAGAGGATATCCTGTGGGACTGCTATTCTGGGGTGGTGGGTAGGGGAAAAATGGGGGAAAATTGTAACTCAAAATCTGAAGGAAATGAATGATGTAAACCAGAAGTTAAAAAAATTAAAAAATAAAGAAAAAATATAAAAAATAAAAATATATAAATAAAAAATGAAATAAAAATATATAAAAAAAGAAAAAGATCCCCAAAAGAAAACTCTTAGGAATATTATAGCCAAATTCCAGAATTCCCAGGTCAAGGAGAAAATACTACAAGCAGTGAGGAAGAAACAATTTGTGTATTGTGGAAACAAAATCAAGATAACACAAGACTGAGCAGCTTCTATATTAAGGGATAGAAGGGCTCAGAATATGATATTCCGGGGGTCAAAGGAGCTAGGATAAAAACCAAGAATCACCTACTCAGAAAAATTGAGTATAATGCTTCCGGGGAAAATATGGTCATTCAATGAAATAGAGGATTTTCAAGCATTCTTGATGAAAAAACCAGAGCTGAACAGAAAATCTTACTTTCAAATACAAGAAGCAAGAGAAGCATGAGAAGGTAAACAGGAAAACAAAATCATAAGTAACTTGTTAAAGTTGAACTATTTATATTCTTACATGGAAAACCAATTATTGTAACTCATAAATAATATTTTTTTAAATTTTGAATAAATTAGCTTTTTATAAAAATTTGTTTTTAAAACTTTGAGTTCTAGATTCTTTCCCTTTTTCCCTCCTCACCTACCCCCACTGGGAAGATAAGCAATTCAATGTAGGTTGTACATGTGAAGTTACCCAAATCATTTCCATAGTTGTTAGATTGTGAAAAACTAACTATATTCCCCGCTATCCTATTATTTATTTTTGGCATTCTTTTCTTTGAAAATTTTGAATTCCAAATTTTCTCCTCCCCCCAGTCCCTCCCTCCCACACTCACTGAAAAGGCAAGTATAATGACATTGATTATACATGTGAAATCATGTGAAACATACTTCCATGTTATCCATATTTCAAAAATATCAAGAAAAATGTATAAAACATACTTCAATTGCAATCAAATTTCATCAGTTCTCTCTGGAGGTAGATAGCATTTTTTTTTACCATGAGTCTTTTGGAATTGTCTTGGATTATTGTATTCATCTGAATAGCTGGGTCTTTCACAGTTGATCACCATTAAATTAGTGCCGTTACTGTACACACTGATATTTCAATTCTTCTCACTTCACTTTGCATCAGTTCATATAGATTTTGTGATGGTTTTCTGAAACTGCCATTTCATCATTTCCCATAGTGCAATAGTACTCCATGACAATCATATACCACAAGTTATTTAGCCATTCCCCAACTGATAGGCATTCCCTCAATTTCCAATTTTTTGACACCGCAAAAATAGCTGCTATAAATATTTTTGTATAAATAGTTTCCCTCCCCCCCATTTTTAAAATGATGTCTAAGCTCTTTCTTTGATCATAGATTTTAGGTAGTCCAATCATTCTTCAGTGATCTCTCCTGGATCTATTTTTTAGGTGAGTTATTTTTCAAATGAGGTATTTCACATATTTTTTCTTTTTTCTGTTCTTTTGACTTTGCTTGATTGTTTGTCAGTGTCTAATGAAGTCAGTAGCTTCCACTTGCCCAATTCTAATTTTTAAGGAATTACTTTCTTCATCGAAATTTTGTAAATTTTTTTTTCCATTTGACCAATTGTGTTTTTAAGGAACTATTTTTTCTTCAGTGATTTTTTTGTACCTCTTTTCCCACTTGATCTATTCAAGTTCCTATTTTTTTCAGTATTTTTTTCAGTGCCTCTTTTTACCAAGTCATGAATTCTTTTCTCATAATTTTCTTCTATAGCTCTTATTTCTATTCCTAATTTTTCTTCTACCAGTTATATTACTTTTTAAACTCTACTAAAAATTCTTGTTGGCATGGGTCTAATTAGCCTTTTTCTTTGAGGCCTTGCTTAGAATATTTTCTTGTTTAGAAGAATATCTTCTCATTTAGAATATTTCTTCAATATTTTCACATTGTTATTTTCTCTTTATCTTTTTTCTTCTTGTCTTCCTTTTTATTTTTAATAGTATTTTCTCCCCCAAATACATGTCCAGACAACTTTTAGCAATCATTTTTACAAGATTTTGAGTTACAAATTTTTCTCCCTTCTTCTTTACCCTCCCCTCTTCTGAAAATGGTAGGCAATTTGATATAGGTTACACTTGTGCTATCATATTAAACATATTTCTATATTAGTCACTATTGTGAAAGAAGGAACAGATCAAAAGAAAAAAAAACACTAAAAAGAATAAAGTAAGTGAAAAAAATATGTTTCAATCTGCATTCAAGGTCCATCAGTTCTTTATCTAGGCATGGATAACAGTTTCCCTTGTAAACTCTTTGTACTTGTCTTGGATCATTGTGCTGAGGAGAAGAGCCAAGTCATTTGTAGTGGATCATTACATAATGTCGCTTGATACTGTGTACAATGTTTTCCTGGTTCGGTTCATTTCACTTTGCATAAATTCATACAGGTCTTCCCAGGTTTTTCTGAAATCTTCTATTCAACATTTCTTATTGAATAATAGTATGCATTATATGTATATAACACAACTTGTGTAGCCATTCCCTGATTGATGGGCATCCCCTTAACTTCCAAATTTTATTTTAATATAATCAAATGATGTATTTTACATTTCGGAATACCTATAACTCACTTAACTTCTTTAAAAATTTGGATTCTAAGGGGGTTGCTAGGTGGCTCAGTGAGTAGAACACCAGCCCTGGACTCAGAAGGACCTGAGTTCAGATCCTGCCTCAGACACTTAACGTACACACAAACAAAAACCTAGCTGTGTGACATTGGGCAAGTTACTTAACCCCAATTGTCCTCCAAAAAGCAAAAAACAAAATTTGGATGCTAAGTCACTTGATGCATATATGTTTACTATTGATATTGCTTCATTTTATATAGTGCCTTTTATTTATTTATTTATTTATAAAGCAATTGGGGTTAAGTAACTTGCTCAAGGTTACATAGCTAGTCATTATTTATGTGTGTGTGCTCATTTTCTGAGGCCAGATTCGTTCCCTGATTATCCCAACTCCGAGGCCGGCACTCTTACTCACTGTGCCACCTAGCCGCCCCTTATATAGTTCCTTTTAGCAAGACATTGTTTCCTTGCTTATCTCTTTTAATTAGGTCCATTTTTGCTTTTACTTTGCCTAAGAATAGGTTTGCTACCCCTGATTTTTTTTTACTTCAACTGAAGCACAATAGATTCTACTCCAGCTCCTTACTTTTACTCTGTGTGTGTCTTTCTGATCCCAGTGTGTTTCTTGTAAGCAACATGTTATAGGATTCTACTTTTTTTAATCCACTCAATCTGCTTCCATTTTATGAAAGTGTTCATCACATTCACACACATGCAGTTATGATAACTAACTGTAGATTTCCCTCCATCCTATTTTTCCTCCTATTTGTCCTCTCTTTCCTTTCACCCTTTCCCTCCTCACCAGTATTTTGCTTCTGTCTGCTACCTCCCCTAATCTGCCCTCTTTTCTGTCAGTCCCCCTGAAATTTTACTTAATTTCTTCCCCTGCTATATTTGTGTCAGGTAAGATAAATTTCTATATCTAACTGATTGTGTATACTATTCCCTCTTTGAGCCAATATTGATGAGAATAAAGTTCAAGTGATGCCCATCACCCACTCTTCTATCTTCCCCTCTACTGTAATAGGTCTTTCCTGCTTCTTCATGTGAAATAATCTACCCCAGTCTACCTCTTCCTGTGTACTCATCTTTCTCATCCCTTAATTATTTTTATGCCATTCCCTTTCCTTCTAGCTATACTATTAGTGATACAACTTTTTTAAAGAATGACAAGTATCATCTTCCCATGTAGGGATTTAAACAGTTTAACTATATCAAATCTCTTATTCTTGGTTGTAGTCCTAGCTCCTTTGCTTTCTGGAACATCATGTTCTACTACCTCCAGTCTTTTAATATTGCAACTGCTAAATCCTGTGTAATCCTGATTGTGGCTCCCTGATAATTGAATTTTTTCTTTCTGGCCACTTGCAGTATTTTTTGCTTAACCTGAAGTTTGGCTATACCATTCCTTGGAGTTTTTATTTTAGTAACTCTTTCCTGAGAAGATTGGGAGATTCTTTCAGTTCCTCTTTTGCTTTCTGGTTCCAGGGTATCAGGGCAGTTTTCCTTGATGATTTCCTGAAAGATGCCCTTTAGGTTCCCCTTTTGATTATGGCTTTCAGAAAGCCCAGTGATTCTGATATTGTCTGTGCTGGATTTATTTTCCAGGTCAGTTGTTTTTCCCATGAGGGATTTTACACTTTTTTCATTCTTTTGAACTTGTTTGATTGATTCATGATGTCTCAGAGTCATTAGCTTCCACTTCCCCAATTCTAACATTTAAGAAGTTGCTTTCCTCAGTTAGATTTTGTACTTTCTCTTCTATTTGGCTGATTGTACTTCTCAAGGAGTTGTTTTCTTCAGTGGATTTTTGTATCTCCTTTCCTATTTGTCTAATTCTATTTTTTAAGAAGTTGTTTTATTTTTCCAAACTGTTGTTTCTTTATTCATAATTCCCTTGCATCATTTTTTTCCTTTCCCAAATTTTCTTCTGCCTCTCTCATATGATTTTTAAGACTTTTTTGATCTCTTCCATGAGTTCTTTCTGGGCTTGAAATCACTTCCAATTTTTCTTTGGGGTTTTGCTCATCAGTGTTTAGACTTTGTTGTCCTTTTCTTGAGTTTGTATCTTGGTCTTTCCTGTCACAGTAATAACTTTGTAATGCCAGATTTTTTTTCCTCAGCTTGTTTTTTGTCCTTTTTCCTTTCTTTTAAATTTGATCTCTGCTCCTGGAGAGGAAGGGGTCACTGTCTCAGGTTTCTTGTGTCAGGGGCTCCAGGTCCTGATGTTGTTCTGAGGCCCATGGAGGACCCTCATGTCTGGGAGTGGGGTGGGGTGAGGAGTGAGTGGTACTGCTAGAAGTTGTAGGGGTCTGGCAGCTTACCTGGCACTGAGCCAGTATGTTACTTCTTATGTGTACAATGTGCTGAGGCCAGTGGGGTGTCTCTGCATTTCCCAGGAATACACTGAAGCACATGGGGGTCTGGCTGCTGGGGGCTGTCTGTTTGCCCAGGGCTATGGTTAAGCAAATGGCAGCACTGCAAAGCAGTGGACTTGGATACTCTGTAGTGACTGAGGAGATTTGCAATGGCAAGCAAAACAGAATTTTTTGCTGTTTTTCTGGATTGAGTTTTAGCTAATCAAGTGCCTTTGAGCCTCACCTTTGTTTGTATCAAGAGTCTTTGATTGGAAACAGTATACAGTGTCTCCCCCTTACTAGGTCTAAGGCTCTCCTCTGCCCCTTAATAGGCTGAATGTAATCACCTGGGATCCCATTATGGGAGGAGCTTGCAAAAGGGGTGGAACAAGAAAGAGAAGATAAGAGAACAAGCAAAGCTGGGAGTAGGCAGAAATGAGAAAGAAAATGTTTGTGATGTTGGTGCTCTGTCTGTTGATCTGCATTAATTTTTCAGACAGAAGTATTGTATGTTGTTCTGTGTCAATTTCTCAGACAGAAGCCCTGTCTCTTGTTCTATATGGGTTTCTCAGACAGTAAGTGAATCAAGATGGTAGCACTGATAATGTATGTAAATATTGTTGTAGCCCTGTTAAGCTTTGTTTTACTAGAAACAAAAGCTGTGAAGAGCTTGGAGTGGAGCAGTCCCTGTGAGCTGAGATATACAACAGGAGTGAAGAGCTGTCTATGTGTGAATCCAGGCAAGAGTTGGGAGTGAACAGCCCATGGAGGAGGAGCTGGGGATTTGGAAGCCAGATGAAAGAGGACTTGGATACTCTGTAGTGACTGAGGAGATTGCAACTTATTGTGACCTAGGGGTGGATGGTATTTATATTTTCTGCTACCCCTTAAAAATGACCATAAGATATACCGAATGATAATTTTTAGGACTATGTGACCACCTTAATAGTAAGTTGTTATGTTATGTTGTTATGAATATTATGCTTTAGTTTTTTTAATGTTATGTTTTAGTTTATTGCTGAATAAATAAAGAGTTCATTATACTATGTGATTAGATGCTTAAGGTTATTTACAGCAAGGGGGCAGCTAGGTGGCACAGGGTTATTTACAGCAAGGGGGCAGCTAGGTGGCACAGGGAATAGAACACTGGCCCTGGAGTCTGGAGGACCCAAGTTCAAATCCAACTTCACACACTTGACACCTACGAGCTGTGTGATCTTAGACAAGTCTTTTAATTGCAATTCCTTTGCCTTCCCCCTTCCAAAACAAAAAAACAACAACAACCAAAAGAAGTGAGTTCTGTTCATCTGGGAGAGGGAAGGCAATGTCCCAAGTTTCTGGCATTTTTGCGCTGCTGTTTTCAGAGCTAGTTCTGGGAGTCTGGTGATTTGGTACTTTCAGGGTGATGTTATGCTAGGAGATACATGGTCACTGTTTTTCTGGTCTATGCTCTGACCTTTACCCAGAAAGGGCCGTTTGTCTCCAGCAGCCACTAGTTCTAGTGTTCCTCTTTGCCTTAGAACTGTGATGAAGTTACTTGCTCCCTTCTGACTGACTGCCAGAGCTCTCCTCTACCCTGGAACTTAGATCCAACCAATGTATGGGTGTAGTGGCAAGCACCCCAACATCCCCAGGGTGGCTGTCAACACAGATTCTTAGATCTGCTTTTCTAAAGGAAAGCAACTCAAAACGGGTTAACAAGCTTACTTTAATCAATCAAACATATATCATTTACCTAGTTCAGGGGAAAAGGTCAACACCCCGAACTTCAGAGTATACAGACAAAACTTACAAGACAGAGAAACAAACAGATCAATCAGACAGGCTTCCAAACTGCCCAACCATTACATTAATACCAAATCACAGTTATCAGAGAGGGAAGCATCAACATCTAGGTTTTCAAAGCCAGGGGGCTCTCAACAGCTGCCCAGAGTCTCATCTGGTCAAATCACACAACACTTCTCAGAGTGTGCCCCAAAGCAAAGCCTCACATCAGGGATTATATAGCCTTCTCCTGGCTTAGAGAATGTAACCACCCTCTTGACCCACTGCCCAATCACATAGCATCAAGGTGTAGGCATTCCTGAAAACCAAGCCTCCTGCCACAGGCTCCATGTGACCACATTCAGCCTATTAGGGGGCAGAGTATATTTTCAAATCAAGGAAGGTTCTCAGAGTCTCTTAGGGAAGGGAAGATCTTTAAATTTTCATTTCCATTACATTCAGCCCCAAGATCTTTCATGCCCATAGCACAGACAATTTACTTTTGAATTAACACTAAACATCTCTTAGGTCACATTTTCAATGTACTTAACTAAAGTTACCAAAGTGGCCACTGGGCCTTAAACACAAAGTACATTGCATTATCACATCAATTCAAAACAAGAGTCCAAATAAAGTTCTCTTGGGAGGATGGGGTTGTCCTTCCCCTCCCACTGCTCCAGCCCCTGCTTCCAAGTCCAAGAGGGGGCTGGGCAACAAAACCAACATGGGGTCCTTGGGGGTCCATAGCACTTTACCCCACCCACCATAGTCACAAGTCCATCCTCCCCCTCGGTCCCTAATTGTGGGATGCAGCAAGGAAATACATTTAGTGCCCTTGCTTTGCCCCACAGTCCTTATCTTGTCCTGTGGCTAAATTCCAAACCCCTGGGTTCCTTCTCCTCCAGCAGAAGGCAGCAGCTCCTGGCTTCTCCACAGGTAATGGAAATGCAAATTTAAAGATCTTCCCTGCCCCTAGGCCCTTTGGTATGCTTAGGAGACTCTGAGAACCTTCCTTGATTTGAAAATATACTCTGCCCCCTAATAGACTGAAAGTGGTCACATGGAGCCTGTGGCAGGAGGCTTGGTTTTCAGGAATGCCTACATCTTGATGCTGTGTGATTTAGGCAGTGGGTCAAGAGGGTGGTTACATTCTCTGAGCCAGGAGAAGGCTATATAATCCCTGATGTGAGGCTTTGCTTTGGGGCTCACTCTGAGAAGTGTTGTGTGATTTGACCAGATGAGACTCTGGGCAGTTGTTGAGAGCCCCCTGGCTTTGAAAATGTAGATGTTGATGCTTCCCTCTCTGGTAACTGTGATTTGGTATTGATGTAATGGTTGGGCAGTTTGGAAGCCTGTCTGCTTGATCTGTTTATTTCTCTGTCTTGTAAGTTCTGTCTGTGTGCTCTGAAGTTCGAAGTATTGACCTTTTTCCCCTGAACTAGGTAAATGATATATGTTTGATTGATTAAAGCAAGCTTGTTTACCCATTTTGAGTTGCTTTTCTTTAGAAAAGCAAATCTAAGGCTCTGTGTTGGCAGCCACCCTGGGGATGTTGGGGTGCTTGCCGCTACAATGGGTAATAGAATTGTCCATCAGTGACAGTTATACCCAGGGTCAACAAACGGTCTGAAAGAATAAGACTAGAAAGACAAGAAAAGGCCGGGTCATGAATAGTTGTAAATAAATGCCTGAGAGAGAATTTTTTTATCTGATCCTAAAAGTGATTAGTGGGTAACTACTGGAGTTTATTGAGTGTGATGGTACCATGGACAGGCATTTGCTTTAGGACTATCACTTAGTTGGCTTAGTGGAGGACAAATTATAGTAGGGACAGATTTGAAGAGTAGAGACTAACTAGAAAGCTGCTCTAATAGTCCTGGCAGGAGGTGCTGAGGGCTTGTGTTAATGATAGTAGCTGTGTGAGTGATAAGAAGTATAGAAAAGATGTAATGAAAGTAGAAACAAGATTTGGCTGCAGATTAGTTGTGAGTTGAATGCAAGTGGGTAGTTGAGGATAAGACAGTGGCTTTGATCCTGAGTCACTGGAAAGGTGGTGGTACCCTTGGCAGTAACAGGGTAGTTGGGAAGAGGGGAGGATTTGAGAGATTTTAAGTTCTGTTTCAGACATTTTGAGTTTTATATGCCTTTGGGACACCAAGGTAGAGATGTTCAATAGGCAGCTGGTGATATGGGACTAGACCTCAGGAGGGAGATTCGTTCGGTATGTATAGATCTGGGAATCATCTGGAGAGAGATGATAGTTCAGCCCATCAGAGTTGATGATGTCTTCAAGCATAACAGAATAGAGGATAAATAGAAAAGGGTCCAGGAAAGAATCTTGACAAACATACCCATTGTTAGTTGGCCTGATCTGAATAAAGATCCAGCAAAAGAGACCAAAAAGGAATATACTTTTATGTAACCAGGATGAAAACCAGGAGAGAATAATGCCATGAAAATCTGAAGAAGAGAATATTCAGGAGAAGAGGATTTGACAGTGTCAGAGGCTTTCTCAGAGAGTCTAGCCAAGAGAGGTAAAAGATATTAACCAGTTGGGATGATCGCATCCAATGAGGGCTTTGCTTTTGATAATAAAGATATGGGTATATTTGTAGGCAGCAGAGAAACAGCCTTTTAACAGGGAGAGACTGAAGATTAAATACAGAGGTGGGATGATAGTGTGGGCAATCTGTTGGAGAAGGCATGAGTGGATGGAATCAAAGGCATATGCAGAAGGGTTGAAGAAGGCACAAAGAAGGAAGATGAAATGTCATGCATGAGGACCAGCAGGTAGGCCAGTGTAGTTGGATTGTAATGAAAGGAGGGGAGGAAGGTCTAAGAAGGGGACAGGCTACAATGGACTTTATTCATTTATTTTATTCTTAATTTAAGGAATAAAACAAGTATTTCCATAACATAGTATAATAAAAAGATGATTGCACATAAAACTGCAAATCTATTACATACAATATTCTATTTCTTTCAAATATGTAATAAAGTTATCATGTAAATTTCTTTTTTCCCTTTTTTCCCCTCTCACACTGCAACCTAGAGATGGCTACCATTATATACAAATAGGTATATGTGTGTGTGTGTGTGTGTGTGTGTGTGTGTGTGTGCATCAACAATGCAGTATTCACAATGCCTATGGTAACTATAAATATGCTGATATGGTTATTAATAACAAAATGTAACAGGCTATCTACTTTAGAGCTCTGGCTCCAGCCTCCTCCAATACCTGTAAAAAATGACTCTAAATAAATTTTAATGTTACAGAATCCACAAAGTGTCAGTGAAAGACAAATCTCGGGTCTATTGCACTGGGATGGGAGTGGAGCACAGTCCTGTGTGAGTCATGTTGTCTCAGACTGGCAGCATAGATTGGCCTGAGCAGACTTCAGGAGAGTGATTCACTGGCAGTTATTGCTGGTTTCCAGACTTCTCAACCCATAAAAGCCAAAGAGAAAGCAAGAGGTCTGGAGGGAGGGGGGACAGGGATGGACTCTGTTGATCCTGGGGGAGAGAAGAGCATGGTCTGTCCCCTGCCCCCAGGGCAGTAGAGGTGGTGCTGGTGACTTCTGTTGCTGCCACGGCTCCTTCCTGAGCTATAGGCCCCCAAATCATGGGGGGACCAAGCAACTGTCAAGAGGGAAATTGTAGGACTCTCTTTGCTGGACCCAGGCAGGATTCTCTTGCTTTGCCCTGCTTGTATATGTGTCTTGGGTGGTGGTCCTGGGGTGAGGAGCACTGGTATGTCAGAACTTGTTGAGACTGTGGAGAGGCAATCCTCCTCACAGTTCTGAGTCAGGTGCCCAGAATAAGCTCTGACAACCACTGGACAAAACCCCAGAAGTTTGGGACACAGCACTCTCCACTCTGGAAGCAGAGTTCTACCAAGGCAAAGAGCTCAAAGGTCAAGTAATTGTCTGGCAAGATGAGCAAACAGAGGAAGAAAAATCAAACTATAAAATTGTTTTTTGTTGATAAAGACTATCAAAATATAGAAGCAGAAGAAGACAGCAAAGTAAAAACTCCTGTATCAGAAACCTCCAAAAAAAAATATGAATTGGTCTCAGGCCGTGGAGGAGCTCAAGAAGGATTTTGAAAATCAAATAAGAGAAGTAGAGGAAAAATTTGGAAGAGAAATGAGAATGATGCAAGAAAATCTGTATGATAAATAATACACATTGTGTTGAGAATCGTTCATCTTCTCTTTGCTTCCTTATGAGTTCTCTTTTGTTCTCTCCTGTGCACTTTTTTTACTTTGTTCCCCACCCCTGTGAAGCCTACGATAAAGTTTAGATATGTTTCTCTATAGCTATAGATATATACATACATATAGAGACATATACTTTCTAAACCTCATCTTTGTTTTTTTATGTATGATTATATCTCATTTCCTATCCCTCCTACTACCTCTACTTTACTTCTACCCACTACCTTGCCCTCCTATTACTTGCCTAACCCCCTCCAAGGATCACTCCCCTCTCCTCCCATTCCCATAAATCTAAACACCTTTCTACCTATTTTTACTCCTTTTACCTATTCATTCATTCTGCCCCCTAAAGATCCTTCTGTTGTCTTCTAAGCCATCCTACCGTTACCTTTCTTATAAAGTTAGAAGATTTTTATATTCTTGTAAATAAATGTTTTGTTCCCTCCTAAACCCATTCCAGAGGAAAGCAGGTTACCAGAACTACTAACACTTTTCCCCCACCTAATTCCTCTTGTACCTCATTTGTATAAAATACTTACTCTTCTTGTTGTTCTTAATTCATTTTACTTTTAAAATTCAGATCATACTCAGGTTTACCACAATCTTTCTTATGAGCTACCGTGTAATTAATAAGAATCTGAGACATGCATTTTACATTATATGAATATATATATATATACATACATATGTGTGTATGATTAGTTATTCTATATATTTGGCTGTTCATTATTTTGTGCAATTCTTTTAATGTTTTTCTAAGATAATTGAACTCATCATTTTTATAGCACAGTAGTATTCTATTCCAATCATATTTATATATAGTTGATTCTACACACATACTTATATACACACACACATATATACATGCACACAAATATACATACATACACATATATATATATATACATATATATATATACACACATATATATTTATAAAGTCTATCCTTATGAATCTCTTATAATCAGTCTTTGGTATATACCTTTTATTTCTCTTGGTTCCTAAATGTCAAAACTTCAATTAAGTCCAAGATTTTTTTAAACAAAGTCTTGAGAATCTGAGAGTTTATCAAATGTCCATTTTTTTTCCTTTCAGGATAATACTTAACTTTGCGGGGTATGATATTTTAGGCTGAAGCCCCAGTTCTTTTGCTCTTTTATATATTGTGTTCCAAGACCTGTGGTTCTTTAATGTCTCTGCTGCTAGATCTTGTGCGATTCTAATTGTGGCATTACCATATTTAAATTGTTTTAATCTTGATGCTTTTTATATTTTTTCCTTAAGCTGGGGGTTTCAGAATTTGACTAAGATATTCCTACGAGTTTTCCTCACAGGATCTCTTTTGAATGGTGATCAATATATTTTTCTATCTCTAATTTCCTCCCTTGTTCTAATGCTTCAGGACAATTTTCTTTAATCATTTATTGTATTGTTGTATCAAGATTCTTTTTTCAATCATAACATTTAGTTAGTCCACTTATTTTTATATTTTCTCTTGATCTATTGTTTTTTTAAACAAATGCTTTATTAACTTCTATTTTACATCATTCATTTCCGCCAGATTTTGAGTTACAATTATTTTTCCCCCCTGTTTTTCCCCTACCCACCCTCCCAGAATAGCAATCCCACAAGATATCGCTCCCTCCAAGCTGCTCTCTCCCACATCTTCTCCCATACCCCCTTCAACTTTTCCATTAGAGGAAGGTGAATCTTTGTGTCCCAATGCCTGCACATCTTATCTCCCAATTACAAGCAAAAGAGTATTAATAATAGTATTTATATATATTTGAAACATTTAATCTTAAGAACTCAAATTTCAGATCCATTTCCTTCCTCTCTTCTCACCCATTCCCTCTGGGAAGATAAGTAATTCAGTGTATGTTGTACATGACTAGCTATGCAAAACATTACCATAGTAGATATATTGTACAAGGCTGCTTATAATTCCCTCCCACTCATCCCACCCCCCACCTGGTCCATTCCCTACATGATCCTGTCTCTCTTCTATAGTGGGTACTTCCAACCTCCCCTCCCCTCAAGGGTGCCCTCCCATCCATCATCCCTCCTCTCATCCCCCTTCCCCCTATTCTATTGCAGGTTGAGATATCCCGTTTAGTATGTATGTCATTCTCTCCCAGAACCAAATTCAATGAGAATGTGGTTTTGCCTTTTTGCCTTCCTATTCTTCCCCTCCCTTGCAACCACTTCCCCTTGCTTCTTCTACATGAGATCGTTCACCCTACCTTGTCTCTCCCCATCTCCTCTTGCCACTTTCCTCTCTCACCTCATAATTTCACCACTTAAGTATCCTCCCTTCCCAACAAATTCAAACTATGCCCTCTATCCATGTATAACTGTAAATATATATACACACATTCACATATGTATTCACATGACCATACACCCTTCTTCCATTATTTTCATACTGAGAAAGATTTCATCAGTCACAGTTATTGTTTTTCCATACAGGAATGTAAATAGTTCAACTTTGATAAGTTCCTTTTGATTTCTTTTCCCTGATTACCTTCTCAGGCATCTCTTGCTTCCTGTGTCTGGATGTCAAATTTTCTATTCAATTCTGGTTTTTTCCTCAAGAATGCTTGAAAGTCCTCTATTCCACTGAATGACCATATTTTCCCCTGAAACAAAATACTCAGTTTTGCTGGGTAGGTGACCCTTGGGTTCATTCCCAGCTCTTTTGCCCTCTGGAATATCATATTCCATGCCCTTCAATCCCTCAGTGTAGAAGCTGCCAGGTCCTGTGCTATTCTGATTGTGTTTCCACAATATTGAAATTGTTTCTTCCTGGCTGCTTGTAGTATTTTCTCCTTGATCTGGGGATTCTGGAACCTGGCTATAATATTCCTGGGAGTTTTCTTTTTGGGATCTTTTTCAGGAGGTGATTGGTGGATTCTTTTAACCTCTATTTTGCCCTCTGGATCTAAAACATCAGGGCAATTTTCCTTGAGAATTTCTTGAAGGGTGATTTCTAGGTTCTTTCTTTGATCATGGCTTTCAGGCAGTCCAACAATTTTTAAATTGTCTCTCCTGGATCTATTTTCCAGGTCAGTGGTTTTTCCCATGAGATATTTCACATTGCCTTCTAATCTTTCATTTGTTTGGATCTGCTTAACAGCATCTTGATTTCTCATAAAGTCATTAGCTTCCATTTGCTCCAGGCTAACTCTGAAGGAATGAATCTCAGTGAACTTTGGAGATTCTTTTTCCATCTGGCAAATTCAGCTTTTTAAGGCATTCTTCTCCTCATTGCTCTTTTGGACCTCCTTTGCCATTTGAGTTAATCTATTTTTGAAGGTGTTGTTTTCCTCAGTCAGGCTGGTGACCCTCATTTCATACTTTTCCTGCATCCTTCTCATTTCTCTTCCCAATTTTTCATCCACTTCTCTTATTTGATTTTTAAAGTCCTTCTTAAGGTCCTCTATGGCCTGCAACTTGCTCACATTTTCCCCTGGGGCTTTTGGAGCAGGACTTCTGACCTCACAGCCCTCCTCTTGCTCTATGCTTTGACCTTCTTTGCCTCCAAAGTAGGAGTCTAAGGTTGCATTTTTATGTTTAATTTGTTTCCTTTGCCTTGGCATGTTGCCACTTAATTACTTGACTTTTGGGCTTGTTGCCACAGTATGGCCTGGCGTCCCGAGCATGTGTCTGTGTGTGTGTGTGTGTGGGGGGGGGGCATCTTCTGTTTCTGCAAGCTGGAAACCCACCCACGACCTCCACCCCAGATCACAATCCAGATCCAGGGAGGTTAAAGCAAGAACAATTACCCCCCCCAAGACTGATCGCTGGATCTCCCTAGAGTTTGCAGGCCAGGAGCTGGAGTTGCCTCTGAAAACTACAAAATGGCGTGTCTCCTCAGTGGCTTCTAGCCCCCAGGGGAGAAAGCCAACACATTCCCCAAATACTGGTCCCAAAGTCCATAGGGCACTAACCTCTCACTTTGTCCTATGCATGTCTATGTTGATAATTCTGGAATCGCCACAGCTGCTAGTGTTCTGGGGTCCCTCCAGTCGGCCACTGGTGCTGCCACTGTGGGGCTAAAATCACAACTCAGGCGGACCTGTGCTCAGCTCCCGGTTCCCTGCGCACTGTGCTGCCAGTGCTGTGATGGTCCTTCCTGCAGGGCTGCTGGGCTGCCCTCAGTGGGAGGTTAGCTTCTCTGTGTCGTTCTGTGGGTACTGGGGCTCCAGAAGTTGTTCAGAGTCCCCTTTTACATAGTTTGGAGGTAGTCTGGGGGAAGAGTGGCTTGGACGTGCTGTTTCTACTCCGCCATCTTGGTCTATTGTTTTTCTTATAATAAGTTTCACTTTCTCTTCTGTTTTTTCATTATTTACATTTTGGTTAATTATTTCTTGATATCTTATAATTTCACTGGCTTAACTTCACCCAATTCTACTTTTCAAGGTGTCATTTTCTTCCTTAAGACTCTGGATCTCCTTTTCTAATTGTTTGACTTTCCGTTCATACCCTTCTTGTTTTTCTTGGATTTTTCTTATTTTCTTTTTCAGTTTTCCCTCTATCTCTTCATTTGATTTTTAAAGTCTTTTTTAAGATCCTCTATGAATTCTTTTGGGGCAGGTGACCATTTGATGTTACTCTTTAGGGGTTTCTTTACTTCAATATCCTCCTCTGAAGATGAAGCCTAGTCATCTCTATTCCCATAATAACTACACACACACACACACACACACACACACACACACACACACACACACACATACACACACACACATACACACACACACTGCATGACTCCTTCCTACCTTTCCAATCTTCTTATACCTAATACCCCTCTACATGCTCTGCAATATGGTAACACACTGGCTTCCTTGCAGGTCTTAGACTAAGACATTTTGTCTTCCATTTCTGGGCATTTTTACTGGCTATCCCCCACTCTTCTTCATCTTCACCTTCTGCCTTCTCTGGCTTCCTTGAGGTCCCAGCTAAAGCATTTCCCTTCACAAGAAGCTTCCCTTTAATCTTAGTGCCTCCCCTCTAGAATTATCTCCAATTTTCCTGTGTGCATCTTCTTTGTACATTGTTGTTTATATGTTTGCTCGCTCCATTAGACTGTGAGGTCTTTGGGAATAGAGATTAATTTTTTTCTTCTTTATCTTTCTTTGTATCCCAAGTGCCCTTAACAAATGTTTGCTGAGAAAAAGACAAGACAATATCCGTAAAGCACTTTGCAAACCTTATAGCACTATTTAAATGCTATCATTATCAGTGTCATTTAGTATTTTTTTTTTAAGTAGTGATACTACAGAGTTAATTTATAACATTTTCCATCATCCTTGTATATATTAATGTTTGGAAATTCTCCCAATGGCCTTGAGTTAGGTGATGAAAAAATTATCATAATCTTCATAGATGAGGATACTGGGACTCAGATAACTTAGGTAAATTTGCTCAAGGTCATGTAGCTAATAAATGTCAGAAAGAGAACTTGAACACAGGTCTTCTGATTTCAAGTGCAAAATTCTTTCCACTCTAGTAATTTATGGAACTTGGCTTATACATCTAGAACTAGAAGGAAACTTAGGGGCATTGAGACATCTTACAAATAAAGAAACTGGGACTCAGGGAGTTTAAGAGACTTACCCAAGGTAATATGGGTAGGAAGCTTTGGAGGCAGGATTTAAATTAAGGTCTTCTGGCTATGAAGACAGTGTTTCCACTGTATTGTGTTGCCTTGAGCTTTGTCTGGAACTTGCCCATATTGACACCCTACTTTCTTTGTCCAAAAAGATCTGCTGACCTTTCTGTTTCTGTACTTCTTCATCAGCATATTATTAGACAGTGTGCTGCCTAATTACAGATTTCAGAGACAGCTTTTGGCTATTTATATTTTCAGCCTGTGTTACCTCTTGGGGGTTATGAGTTCCATATGCTCACTACCCACTGTGTAAAGAAGTGCTTATTTTGATTTGTGCTAAAGCTACCTTCTTTAAGCTTAGAGACTTCCCTTAGCATTCTATGATTTGGTGAGATCTTCCTAGAGTTCATTATCAAGGTCACCTAAAAATTGAGTATCTGGCTCTCTCTAATAATCTATTTCTTAAAATGTTAAATATATACCCAAAATGTATTATGTCACTATTAATCAATTAGACCAACAATGCATATTTGAAATGCCCAAATCAGTTGGTACACTTGTGTCAACATAATGCCTTGCTCATAATGTATATAGAAAATGTACTTGTGTATACAATTATCATCAACAACAAGCATTTATTGGGCAATTACTGCATCTCAGGCACTGTTCTAAGCACTAGGGTTATAAATAAAGACAAAAACATAGTCCCTGACCTCAAGGGACATACAAGACATATACAGTGTATATGTATGGGAGGAGATCTCAGAGGGAAAGTACTAGCAGTGGGAAAGGAGTGGAAAGGGATAAAAGGAAGGAAGAGAGGAATGAGGAGGGGAAGGAAGACCTCTTGACAAAAGGTACTATGTGAGCTGAGTTTTGAGAGAAAACAGGAAGCTTCCAGGCAGGGGGACAGTCACTGAAAAAGTATGGAGTCAGTAGATCCATTATCATGTATAAAGTACAGCAAGGAAGTCAGTGTTATTAGATCATAGAGTGTTTTGAGGGGAGTAATGTATAAGTAGACTGGGGAGGTAGGAAGGGGCCAGATAGCAAAGGACTTTAAAATCCAAATAGAGGATTTTATATTTAATGAAGTAATAGAGGACTGTTGAAATTTATTGAATTGGACAATGACATAGGCATATACTTTAGGAAGATCACTTTAGCAGCTGAGTGCCAGGCAGATTAGAATGGGGCAAGTTTGAACTGGGGGAGACTAGAAATCCATTGGACTAATCCAGGTGGGAGGCAATAGGGTTCTGTACAAGGGTAGTGGCTGTGTGGGAGAATTTGCTGTATGGAAAAAATGTTGTGAAGGAATAAACAATAAAATCACTACAGATAAGCTATGTGGGTAAGTGAGGTATCAAAAGTGACACTGAGATTTTGAGTCTGGCTTACAAGGAGTTATTCTTAATAAAAAGAGAAAATTTGGGAAGAAGAAAATGGGTTTTTTTGAGGGAATAAAAATTCAGTTTTTGATATAATGAGTTTGAGATGTTTATGGAATATACAGTTCAAGATCTGGAATAGGCAGTTGGTGATCTGAGACTGGAGGTCAGATGAGATATTAGGGTTAAATAAATGGATCTAAGAATTACCTGCAGAGATAGATATAAAGTAGGAAATAGTGGATGGACATGTTTGAGTGATGTGAGATGTGGAGAAGAAGAAGAGAGGTGAAGAGGGAGCTGTCAATCAATAGTCTTTTTTTTTTTTTGGTGAAGCTTGAGGCAAAGTCCTAAGCTGGGAAGGTGGGGAAAGGAGGTGCCATCAAAAGCTTGAGGAGTGATGAAAATGTTTAGAATAGGCTCTCTAGTGACTGGGATAGCAAATCAACTAGACAGCTATAAAATGATAATTGTGAGGCAGTGAGGCCCCGGGTGAAGTTATGTAACAAACTCATAATTTTATATTCAGTATGGTTTTATGATTTTCTCCAGTTTCATTCAGTAGCACATGAATAAGAATAAAAGTAGAGAAGTGGTGGGAAGTTCAAAGCTGGGGCTTAGCAAAAAACAGTCAGGAATAGGATATGGGAGCAAGGGTCTTGAGTGTAAAGGGATTGTATAGAGTTGAACTGGATCACCAAGGAGCTGATATAGGAAAGAGTAGTAAGTGTAGCTAGTACAAGGGGGATAACCAGGAAAAGTACAGGAGTACTGAGGTGAAGGGATTAGTGGTAATGATAAGAACGTTAAATAGGTTTAATGGTCCTGAGGATTGAATGTTAAAAAGTTATGATCATCTGATGAAGGGATTTCAGAGCTCATAACTATGGAATTGGAACACTTGTGGGTAATGGCAACATCAAGGGTTTTCTCATCTCTAAGCTGGTATGGAGAAATAGATTATAGGAAATAAGTAGGTTGAGGAAGTGGCCAGTTAGGTGTTGATGGACTATCAACATGTATGTTGAAGCCTCCTACTTTGTTGTTTTTTTTTTTTTTTTAAAGCAATTGGGGTTAAGTAATTTGCTCAAGGTTACACGGCTAGTCATTATTTGTGTGTGGGTGCTCATTTTCTGAGGCCGGATTTGATCTTGGGTCATCCCAACTCCAAGGCCGGCTCTCTTACTCACTGCACCACCTAGCCACCCCATGAAGCCTCCTACTTTGAGTGCAGGAGTTGGTGTGGAGAGAAAGATTGTGAGTTACTTACTGAACTCATAGAGGAAGGAAGGAAAGTATCCTAGGACATGGTAGATAATTGCTACCAGAAGATTGAATGATAAATTTGGATTGAGTGAACCTCAAAAGACAAAGGTTATTCATTGATAGTGATAGCAGGAGAATCTGGAAATGGTGCTGGGAAGCAAGGAATATTTTGAGCGGTAAATTCATAGCTAGGAGTGAAAAGTGCAACCAGTATTAGATAGGATGGTCATGGATGCTAAAAAGAGAGCCAGGTCTCAGAGAGAGCCAATAGATGGTGGGAATGTGAAAGGAAAGAGTTTGTGATAAAAAGAGATTTGTTAACTATGGAACAGGATTTTCAGAGACCAAAATGGAAAGGTGGGTATATCTGGAGTGGGATAGATGAAAGTCAGTTAAGATAGATGAGGGCAAGAGAGTGTACAATTGGGGATAGAGAATAGAGATTAGGAATCTTAACTCATTAGGGATAGTTCCTGGAATACATTTCACAGGAAACAGCCTTCAGAGGGGTAATGTCACCTGACACAGATGCCACTTAGACGAAGAAACTCTGCACACGGGAGATTTTTAAAGTACTACAAGAATCTTGTAAGAAAGACTGGTATAGGTGGCATAGACATGAGTAGAAATAAAGAAGGAAGCAAAAAGAAAAAGGTAGCCATATGTAGAGAAATCTATTGGTATAATAATAATACCAATAATAATGTCCTCAACTTTGGAATACCAACTAGGACATGATGATAACTGAAAGGGCAAATTAGTGTTTGACCCTGATGAATGAATATTCTCTCTCTGTTACACTGAGACTGAGTGGTTTCAAAACTTAAACCTTCAACACAAGTGAAATGAGTTTAATGCCTTTATCTCTCTTTCATTATAATGGAGAATCAGCAGGATTAAATAGATAGTTGTTTAGAATTCTCCTGGAGGTGAATGGAGCCAAGATGGCAGAGAAAAGGCTCACCTGAGCTACCCCAAATTTTCCTCCAAACAATTTTAAAATAGCACTTCAAATGAATTCTAGAGTGGTAGAACCCACAAAAGGACAGAGTGAAACAATTTTCCAGTTCAAGACAACTTAAAGGGTCAGCAGGAAAGTTTGTCTTGCCAAGGTGAGAATGGAGTATAGTCCAGCATAGTCCAGTACAGGTAAGTCCCAACAAGGCAGCAGTGGGACTTGGGGGCAATTGAATCAGTAGCAGCAGCTTCTGGAACTCTCAGCCCATGGACAGTAAGGGGTTTAGACAACTGTTCAGAAGGAGGTTAAAGGAGTCACTTTGCTGGCACTGGGTGCAGGACTCTGTTGCATTGCCCATAAAGGGATCTAGGTTGCAATCTTGGGTCCCCATTCCAGGTTGAGTAAAAGCACTAGCATACCAGAGCTTGCTCCTTCAGGAGAGTGGGGACCCCACTGAAAGCTCCAGGTTGGAAAAGAGTACTTGAGGTCACTGAGAAGTAGAGGAAAAATTAGGAAAAGAAATGAGTGTGATGCAAAAAAAAATCATGAAAAAGAGTCAACAACTTGGTAAAGGAGACATAAAAAAATAATATGGAAGACAATAACATCTTAAAAAATAGAACAGGCCAAATGGTTAAAGAGGCACAAAAATACACTGATAAAAAAACATTCCTTTGCCATGGACTGCTCATTGTCCAGCATTTAGCATGATCCAGGGACGTGAATAAGAAATGACCAGGCCATGTGGGTAGTTTAAGGAAAAGCAATGAACTCCATTTATTGATTCTCAGGACAAGGTTTTTATACAGCAAAAGAGACAAAGGAAGGGGACTCAAGTTTTGTAATCATTACCTTAGTCTGTTGTATCCTGGAAGTAATACTGATTAGATAATTTGATAAGGATTTGTTATCTAAGTGACTAAAGTCACTTAGATAGGTAAACCTTTGACATAGGCCTCAGGAATCTGCTAATGCAGTCACAGTCATAAACGGATACAATTGAGAGCAAATTTCAAAGCCAAAGCTGCAATTTTCAAAAGACATCACATTTAGAGATGACCACCCAAAGATACCTGAGTGCTTAATCAAATATTTTGGCTCTGAACATCTAAAGTCTTGGGGCAGAGCCTGTTAACCTCAGAACTCAAACAACATCCTTATAAGTGTAACCCATATCAAAAAAACTCAGGAGCTAACTTGAGGAAAAGTCTCTTCTCAAAGAGGTTTTTGATATTTGGGGTCCACTGATATCAAGGTAATTATCTGAAGCCCTGGCTCATGTCTTTTTGGCTCCCAAAACTCCTTAAAAATTGTAACTGGCCAAATGAAAAAGGAGTGCAAAAACTCACTGAAGAAAATAATGCCTTAAAAATTAGAATTGGGAAAATGGAATATAATGACTCTATGAGATATCAAGAAACAATGAAACAAAATAAAAAAGAATGAAAAAAAATAGAAGAAAATGTAAAATATCTCATTGGAAAAACAACTGACCTGGAAATAGTTTGGAAGAGAGAATTGAAAAATTATTGGACTACCTGAAAGTCATGATAAAAGAAAAGAGCCTACACATCATATTTCAAGAAATTATCAAGGAAAACTTCTCTGATATCCTTGAACCATAGGGTAAAACAGAAATTGAAAGAATCTACCAATCACTTCCTGAAAGAGATCCCAAAACGAAAACTCCCAGGAATATTGTAGCCAAATTCCGGAGTTCCCATGTCAAGGAGAAAACATTGCAAGCAATGAGAAAAAAAAAATTCAAATATTGTGGAGGTATAGTCAGTATCACACAAGATCTAGCAGTTTCCCTGTTAGAGGAGTAGAGGACTTGGAATATGATATTCTAGAAGGCAAAAGAGCTAGGATGACAACCAAGAATCACCTACCCAGCAAAACCAAGAATAATTCTTCTTGGGCAACATGGATATTTAATGAAATAGAAGATTTTCAAGCATTCCTGATGAAAAGACCAGAGCTAAATAGAAAATTTGACTTTCAAGTACAAGACTCAAGAGAAGCATAAAAACGTAAACATGAAAGAAAAATCATAAGTGATTCAATAAGGTCAAACTGTTTACATTCCTACATAGGAAAATTATACTTGTAACTCCTAAGAACTTTATCATTAATTGGGCAATTGAAAGGAGTTCACATAGACAGAAGGCATAGGTTTGAATTGAAATAAAATTAAAGAGAAAAAGGAATGAACTGAAAGAATGGGGAAGGGAGAGATAAAATGGAGTAAATTATCACATGTAAAAGAGGTGCAAAGGAGCTTTTACAGTGGAGGGAAAGATGGGAGAGGTGACTGGGGGAATTGTTTGAACCTTTCTCTCATTAAAATTGGTTCAGAGAAGGAATGATATACACACCTAGTTGGGTATAGAAATCTATCTCACCCTACAGGAAAGTAGGAATATAAAGTGATAAAGAAGGGGGGGGGTGAGGGGGAAGCAGATAGGAGAGAGTGCAGATTGGGGAAGGTGATAAAAGCAAAATGCTTAGAGGATGGACAGGTGAAAGGAGGAAGAGAGAGTAAGATAAACAGGAGCAAATAGGAAGATTGGAAATATACAGTAATCATAAGTATAAACAAATTTATAGCAAGATTCTCTGATAAAGGCATCATTTCCCACATATAAAAAGAACTGAGTTAGATTTAGAAGAATATAATTAATTCCCCAATTGATAAAAGGTCAAAGGATATGAACAGGCAACAGTTTTCAGACAAAGTAATGAAAGCTATCTCTAGTCATATGAAAAAAAATCTCTAAATCACCATTGATTAGAGAAATGCAAATTAAAACAACTCTGAGGTACCATCCCACATTTATCAGATTGGCTAATATGACAGAAATGGAAAATAACAAATGTTGGAGGGGATGTGGGAAAATTGGGACACTAAAGCACTGTGGGTGGGATTGTGAACTTGGAGAACAATTTGGAACTCTACCCAAAGGATTATAAAATTGTGCATACCCTTTGACCCATAGATTGGTTTTTTAACATTTTCCTCCTACCCTTTTGGCACTCTGGTAAAGCCTATGGATCTTTTCTCAGAATAATAGCTTTAAATGAGGGCAATGCTCAATTTCAGATGGAGGTTAATGAAATTAAAAATTATTCTCTTCTCTCTCTCTCTCTCTCTCTCTCTCTCTCTCTCTCTCACACACACACACACACACAGAGAGAGAGAGAGAGAGAGAGAGAGAGAGAGAGAGAGAGAGAGAGAGAAACAGTATTGTATCTAATCTTCATCTCTAGGGAAGAGAGAAAAGATTGATCTTGCCTTCTCCCCAGTTGCCTCCATCAGCCCCTGAACTGTTACTGGTAAGCTTTTGAAACTCTCAACTATTGGTATTTTCTTGAGGCCAAATGAAAATACTTTGAAGTAGTTCACAGCAAAGGAAGTGTTATGGAAGAAATATCTCTTTTTTGAATTCATGTGGTAGGTAAGTACTACCAAAACAGAACTACCACAACAAAGAAATTATAGGGATAAAAACCTAGATTTTATTATATGTAAGCACAGGTTTGGGGGCGGGGGTAGAAATATAAGTCCTGGATAATATTTGGCATTCCAAAGAGGCTTTTTATATACAAATGTCATAGTGACAGAAAAATAATTCTTTTACATAATTCAATCTAGTATATTCTTTTAGGCTTGTAAAAGTTTTTTTTTTTAAGACAGATTTATAATTCCATGGTTCCTTCAATGTCATAAAAATTGAACAAACATCTTTAAGCAGTCACAATCTCATACATCTTCTAATCAAACAAACCTACTTAAGCAGACACTATTGGTAAACTAAGTCAGGTTACAGATTAAAGTACATTGAGAGGATTCATAATGGAAAGAGAAGATTTATATGTCACCAAGACCAAAGAGTTGGGGGACAATTGTGATCCTTCTTCTGGCTTCTTATCTGTGTAATATTTGAAGTCTTAATAAAATTCACATGTGATTCATCTCTCAATAATGAAAAGCCTTGACTCAAATAAAAAATGAATAAAAGGAAATCAAACAATAAAAATTATTATCACAAGGGGCGGCTAGGTGGCGCAGTGAATAGAGCGCCGGCCCTGGAATCAGAAGGACCTGAGTTCGGAGCTGGCCTCTGACACCTAATCCGCACAAACAAAAACCTAGCCGTGTAACCTTGGGCAAGTTACTTAACCCCAATTGCCCTAAAGGGGCGGCTAGGTGGCGCAGTGAGTAAGAGCGCCGGCCTCGGAGTTTGGATGACCCGAGATCAGATCCGGCCTCAGAAAATGAGCACCCACGCATAAATCAAATGACTAGCCGTGTAACCTTGAGCAAGTTACTTAACCCCAATTGCTTTAAAAAAAAAATTATTATCACAGAAGTAACTTGTAACTGCTTTTGATTCAAACAGGAGGGACAACTTTTTAGTTAAAAGGCATCAAATTTAGTGCCCTTCCCTGTCCAGTTCCCCCTCACGAAATCAGTTGGGAAGTTTTCAAGACTTCTAAATGTTGTGAAGAACAGACAGAGATCCACAGACATTTTTATGACCCCACTGAGCAATGATGACCTTACCTTTATCTCATATTAGAGAGAATTCTAATGAGACAGTGATAACACTTAAACTTTCTGATCTCTGATATCTGGTAACTTAACATGCAATATTTCTTGGTTGGATGAGTGTTTAGGTGAATGAGCTTTCAAAAGAAAGGTTGATTTATATTACTTCACTGTTTGAGATTTGAAATTGGACTTTTCATTATAAATATTTTTGTGCAACTCTAACATACTTAATATTTGTTTGGTTGTTGTTCTTTGTTCTCAAAGAGGACCAAAATCACATCACTATGTTAAAGTCAAGTTACAATGTGCTTGAATATAACTGGTAAAACCAATAGGAGCTTGGAATGCTCTACCAGAGGTCAAGCACAAATAGTCTATATGAATAATTGGGGTGGATTCCCTAAATTTGTGCATCTCACATTTCTTTTGAGCTTCTTCAATTCTGCTTTGCTCATGGAGCCAGCACCTTCTCTAATGGGGGTGCACTATGCTGGGCTGTCCTGTGCCAATGTCTCCCATGTCACAAATCAATTCCAAAGCTCTTAAGAGAGACCTTGAGATTGTTCTTGTATCACATTTACTGACCACCATGTGAGCACTTGTTCAGTGTGAGTTGTCCATAAAATAGTCTTTGGCAAGCATATGTTTGGCATTCAAACAACATGGCCAGTTTGAATGCTTGGCAGTTTATTTCAAGTAAGGACCTCGGTGTCTAGTACTTTATCCCACCAGATGATCTTTAGAATCTTCCTGAGACAGTTCAAATGGAAGTGATTCAGTTTCCTGCCATGGCACCCCCAGACTGTCCAGGTTTCATAGGCATATAACAATGAGGTCAGCACAATGGCTCCATAGATCTTTAGTTTGGTAGTCAGTCTATACCTCTTCCCTCCCACACTTTCCCTCAGTGCTTCCCAAATGCTGAGCTAGCTCTGGCAATGCATGCATCAACTTTATTATTGATGTGTACAAAGCAAGTGAACTTATCCACAGCATTCAGAACGTTTTCATTTTCTGTAACTGATGGTTTTATGTAGGTTTGGTGTAACACTGTCTGATGGAGCACCTGCGTTTCCTTTGTGTTAACTGTTAGGCCAAAATTAGCAAAAGCAGCGGAGAATTGAGTCCTCCTTTCCTGCATCTCAGCTTCAGAGGCAGCATTGAGTGCACAATCATCTGCAAACAGAAAATCCTGCGCCATCACTCCCTCCCTCCACTTTGGTCTTGACCTTGGCCTTTTCAAGTTGAATTTACTATCAGTGCAGTAGGTGACCTTGATGCTATTATGTCCTCATTGAAGGTGTTTGACAACATGGCTGAAAACATCATGTTAAAAAGCATGGGAGCAAGATCCAGCCTTGTTTCACTCCATTGGTGACTGGGAAGGCATGAGAGCATTGTCCATTGACCAGAATCTGTGCAAACATGTCATCATGAAATTGACATAATGCTAATGAACTACTCCAGGCAACCAGATTTTGACATAATTTTCCAAAAGCCCCCATCACTGATGGTATCAAAGGCCATGGTCAGATCTATAAACATTGTGTACAAACTTCTGTTTTGCTCCTGGCATTCTGCTGCAAGTATTGGGCAGCAAACACCATATTAACCATTCCTTAGCCCTTTCTGAAGCCACACTTGCTCTCAGGTAGATGACCATCTTCCAGGTGAAGGATCAGCCTGTTAAGAAGGACTCTGGCAGAATCTTGCCAGCAATGACTAAGAAAGAGACCCCCTCTCCCTGTGATTGTCACAGGACAATCTATTTCCTTTACCTTTATAGATATGGACAATGAGGCATCCTTGAACTCCTTGGGATAACCTCCTCTTGCCAACCTGGAAAATTTCAGTCAGCTTTTGTATGAGCCATGGACCTCCCACCTTGTAGATCTCAGCTGGAATAAAACCAGCACCAGGAGCTTTGCTGCAGGGAAGGAGCTGGATGGCATTTAAAGCCTTTGCTTCAGCTGAAACTTCAGCAAGGGAGGGATTGACTTCAGCCTGAGATAAACGTTCAATGGCTTCAGCACTGAGTTGAAAGGCATAAAATGTAGCATCTCCCTTCTCCCCCTCCTCAGGTCCCCCTCACAAAGTTAGCTGGGAAGTTTTCAAGACTTCTAAATATTGTGAAGAACAGACATAGATCCACAGACATTTTTTATGACTCCATAGAGTAACGATGACCCTGCCTTCATCTCATATGGGAGAGAATTTTAATGAAACAGTGATAACACTTAAACTTTTTGATATCTTTGTTATATTTCCAACTTTGGTGACTTCACATGCAATATTTTCTTGGTTGGATGAGTGTTTATGTGAGTTTAAAAAAATGATTGATTCATGTTACTTCACTGTTTGAGATTTGAAATTGACCTTTTCATTATAAATATTTTTATGCCACTACAACCTAGTTAATACATGATTGGAAGGAGACATAAAAAGTAGGGGATAGATCTTAAAAAAATGGTTTCCTGGGGGCGGAGCCAAGATGGCAGAGTAGAAACAGCTCATCCAAGCCTCTCTGCCCCCAGATTCTCCACAAACTATGTAAAAAAGGACTCTGAAAAACTTCTGGAGCCCCAGCACCCACAGAACGACACAGAGAAGCTAACCTCCCGCTGAGGACAGCCCAGCACCCTGCAGGAAGGACCAGCGCAGCGGTCTGGGAGCCGGCAGCGCGCAGAGCGCAGGAGCCGAGCTGAGCCCAGGTCCACTTGAGCAGAGGTTTTAGCCCCAGGGCGGCAAGGCCAGCAGCTGGCTGGAGGAACCCCAGAACACCAGGAACTGTGGAGATTCCAGAATTATCAACATAGACTTGCCTAGGGCAAAGTAAGAGGTTAGTGTCCTATGGACTTTGGGACCTGTATTTGGGGAATGCATCAGCTCCCTCCCCTGGGGGCTAGAAGCCGCTGAGGAGACACGCCATTGTGTAGTTTTCAGAGGCATTTCTGGCTCCCAGCCTACAAATCGTGGGGAGATCCAGCGATCAGTCTTGGGGGGTAATCGCTCTTGCTTTAACCTCCCTGGATCTGGATTGTGATCTAGGGTGGAAGTTGTGGGTGGGTTTACAGCTTGCCAGAAACGGAAGTTGCCCCCCACACGTTCGGGACGAAAATTCCTCTATCTGGCCTTAAAGCCATAGTGTGGCAACAAGCCCAAAAGTCAAGCAATTAAGTGGCAACATGCCAAGGCAAAGGAAACAGAAAAATGCAACCCTAGACTCCTATTTTGGGGGCATAGAGCGGGAAAGGACTGTGAGGTCAGAAGTCCTGCTCCAAAAGCCCCAGGGGAAAACATGAGCGGGTTGCAGGCCATAGAGGACCTTAAGAAGGACTTTAAAAATCAAATAAGAGAAGTGGAGGAAAAATTAGAAAGAGAAATGAGAAGGATGCAGGAAAAGTATGAAATGAGGGTCAACAGCCTGACTGAGGAAAACAACACCTTAAAAAATAGACTAACTCAAATGGCAAAGGAGGCCCAAAAGGGCAATGAGGAGAAGAATGCCTTAAAAAGTCGAATTTGCCAGATGGAAAAAGAATCTCAAAAGTTCACTGAGGAGATTCATTCCTTCAGAGTTAGACTGGAGCAAATGGAAGCTAGTGACTTTATGAGAAATCAAGATGCTGTTAAGCAGATCCAAACAAACGAAAGATTAGAAGGCAATGTGAAATATCTCATGGGAAAAACCACTGACCTGGAGAATAGATCAGGAGAGACAATTTAAAAATTATTGGACTACCTGAAAGCCATGATCAAGGAAAGAACCTAGAAATCACCCTTCAAGAAATTCTCAAGGAAAACTGCCCTGATGTTTTAGATCCAGAGGGCAAAATAGAGGTTGAAAGAATCCACCGATCACCTCCTGAAAAGATCCCAAAAAGAAAACTCCCAGAAATATTATAGCCAGGTTCCAGAATCCCCAGATCAAGGAGAAAATACTACAAGCAGCCAGGAAGAAACAATTTCAATATTGTGGAAACACAATCAGAATAGCCCAGGACCTGGCAGCTTCTACACTGAGGGATCGAAGGGCATGGAATATGATATTCCAGAGGGCAAAAGAACTGGGAATGAACCCAAGGTCACCTACCCAGCAAAACTGAGTATTTTGTTTCAGGGGAAAATATGGTCATTCAGTGGAATAGAGGACTTTCAAGCATTCTTGAGGAAAAAACCAGAATTGAATAGAAAATTTGACATCCAGACACAAGAAGGAAGAGATGCCTGAGAAGGTAATCAGGGAAAAGAAATCAAAAGGAACTTATCAAAGTTGAACTATTTACATTCCTATATGGAAAAGCAATAACTGTGACTGATGATATCTTTCTCACTATGAAAATAATGGAAGAAGGGGGTGTGGTCATATGAATACATATGTGAATGTGTGTGTATATGGTTACAGTTATATATGGATAGAGGGCATAGGTTGATTTTGTTGGGAAGGGAGAGTACTCAAGGGATGAAATTATGAGGTGAGAGAGGAAAGTGGCAAGAGGAAATGGGGAGAGACATGGTAGGGTAAACTATCTCATGTAAGGGAAGTGGGTGCAAAGGAGGGGGAGAATAAGGAAGGCTAAAAAGGCAAACCACATTCACATTGAATTTGGTTCAGGGAGAAAATGACATACATACTAAATGGGATATCTCAACCTGCAGCAGGATAGGGGGAAGGGGGATGAGAGGAGGGATGATGGATGGGAGGGCATCCTTGGGGGGAGGGGAGGTTGGAAGTACCCACTATAGAAGAGGGACAGGATCATGTAGGGAATGGACCAGGTGGGGGTGGGATGAGTGGGAGGGAATTATAAGCAGCCTTGTACAATATATCTACTATGATAATGTTTTGCATAGCTAGACATGTACAACATATACTGAATTACTTATCTCCCAAGAAGGAATGGGTGACAAGGGAGGAAGGAAATGGATCTGAAATTAAAGGTTGTAACATTAAATGTTTCAAATATATATATAAATACTATTATTAATACTCTTTTGCCTATAATTGGGAGATAAGATGTGCAGGCATTGGGACACAAAGATTCATCTTCCTCTAATGGAAAGTCGATGGGGGTATGGGAGAAGGTATGGGAGAGAGCAGATTGGAGGAAGCGATATCTTGTGGGACTGCTATTCTGGGAGGTTGGGTAGGGGAATAATGGGGGGAAAATGATTGTAACTCAAAATCTGGCGGAAATGAATGATGTAAAACAGAAGTTAATAAAGTATTTGTTTAAAAAAAAATAAAAAAAATAATAAAAAAGTAGGGGATACTATCAAGTGTATTTTTTAGTTTATATTTTCTGTGCTATTTAATTTGAAGTAACTTTTTACTGAAGTTCTTAATCCTTCCTCCCTATTGTCCTTTCCTTTTAAACAATAGTTGTTTTAGAAACAATGACTAACTCTGGAAAAAATGTAATGATTATAATAGCTAGTAACTTTAAGATTTGAGAAACTCTTTACAAATATTATCTAATTTTATCCTTACAACAGTTCTGGGAGGTAGGTACTGTTCTTATCTCCATTTTGCATGTGAGGAAACTGAGGGAGACATAGATTAAATGACTTGCTCACAACTCATAAATATCTGAGACTGGAGATCTTCTTGTTTCCAGGTCCAGCATTCTACTCCTTATATCACCTAGTTGACATTTCTTTATATAGCTTTTTGTCATGTGAAGGGGGACTTCTGATACACACTGAATCTAACAAATATTTATTAAACATCTGTTCCACAGAAGTATCTACTTATCTATCAATTAAAATTATAATCTGTGGAACATTAAATTATTAGAATTATTTGATCTGGGTGATCTTATACAAACTACCTAACTTCTCAGTAATCCAGGCAACTATCTAAGACTTTGTTTCAGAGGAGGTACACTCTATAATTGATAAAGGGAGTTTCCTCACTGGTAGTCTCCTATTCCAAAGAAATCAAAGATCTAGTCAAAAGAAAGGAAATATATGTGTCAGGGACTGTACTAGGTGCTGGGGGAGGGGAGTCTTTCTGGTTCTCACTCTCAAAGTCTCTCTGAAGAACTTTGGAATAGATTGCATGATGTGGGAAACATTGACCCTTCAGTATGGAGTGCCCTCATCAGAAGAGGTACTGTGCTCCACAAGCAAAGCAGAAATGAACAAGTTCAAAAGAAATGTGAGATGTGCAAATTTAGATAATGTTCACAGGGACTATTTGGGCCCAACCTGTATTAGAGCCTTCTGAGATCATATTCAGACACACTGTAACTTGATTCTAATATAGTGATGTCATTTTAGTTGTTTTTGAGAACAAAGGACAACAACCAACCAGGCGCTGGGTATAAAAAGACCAAAATGAAACATTCCTTTCACTCAAAGCTTTTATATTCTATTGAAGGAAACATATATTCACATAAGTGCATAGAAAACATGGGGAGAGAAAATGAATGCATGACTTTATTGTTATCAGGCATGCTTAGATGAGGAAGTCATCTTTACCTGTGCAGGGTGGTGTCTTGTTCTCAGCTCAGTCAGCCTTAAAGGGTTGACTTGAACACTCAGATATTAAATAACTTGCCCAGGGTCAGACCTCCAGTGAGTAAGAGGCAAGATTTGAGCTCAGATTTTCCAAGTTCCAAGACTAACTCTATCCACTACCACTACCCCACCTTGCCTCTTTTATGTAAAAATATACATAAAGCAAATGAAGGACTTTCGGTTTTGTTTTTCAGGGAAGAAACAGGGTCACCATGTCTTTTGTACAATTGGTTGTAAGGATAGTTTGAGTCAAAGATAAGACTCTGGAACTTGAGAACATTTGAGCTATAAGGAATTTTTGGGATGTGGAGAAAGCCCTCAAGCAGCTGGATCAGGAAAAGGAGAAAACCTCAGAAAGCATATGGGTAATCTACATATGGACAAAATAAAACTTATTGTACCACAGTTTCTGTTCCACAATCTCCTTAGGGAACGAAATAGAGTACTCTGACTTCAGAGACAATGAGCTCCTTATTTATCATGCTTTTGTCTTATTTGGAAAGCATACAAACCAATGTGAAGCTTATTTTAATCATAAAAATATTGTATGAAACACTACATTTGATTCATATGAGTAAATTAATTGAGTTTTTCTTGTGTTTACCATGTGAATGTCTGTGTGCTCTCTATGCAAACAATTTTTTATTACTTTTTTTTTGGCTCTGCATTACCAGTTCAAACTTAAATCAAAGGCAGACATATTTTCAGTCATGGTTCCTATTTCTGGGTTCACTTTACCCTGTATTTCCAACTGGTGGCTTAGAACATGTGTAGCTGCCAAACCACAGAGACACAAAAAGACTAATATTTTCCTTGCTTTTGATTTTTAAGTGTATACAAACCTTTATGGGAATTTAGTTTTAGCAAAACTAGTTTGTGCTTTAGAAGGCTTGGTCTCTTTTCTCCTCCCCATTCTACAATGCACTGTTTATTAGTACTTGTAATTGTAGACATATCATGCATATACATGATAAACAGCCACATCATGTGAAAATGTTATTAATGTTAAACCCAACTTCTCTGTGTGATCATAAGCTATATAAATTATCTCTAAAAATAGAAAATGAAAGTGGGTCATAAGAGAAACCTTTGCATTTTCATAAGCTCATTTTTTTCTTCTTTCTTCTGACATCAATATGTCTTGTAATCTGAAGCAGTTTGCTTTCACAGAATCAATGGCTAAGTAATGGCAGCATGATAACAGAAATATATCACTGTGATAAATAACCAGTATCTCCAGATCATCTATATTGTCCTTGTGTGGGTAAAAGGAAATACATTTATTTAAATGTCATAAATGGCCACTTTGATTAATGTTATTAGTTGCCCTGGATGAGATGCTGAGATTAAAGAACTGGGTTGTTAAACTGTATTCATTCATGATTTTGAAAGAAAGAAAGAACCAAACATTTTTATCTCCTAGATATTTATGAGAAGGGTAATAGTATCACACAGAGGAGAGAAAACAATTATCCGTTTGTCTGAAGCAAAAAAGGAAATAATTCATGAAGGGTTTTTTTTTTCCTAGTGAGATTGACTCATGTTCAGTACAACATAGCAATAGTACAAAATTATAGATTTAAAATTAAGACAGTGGTCTCATTTGTAATGTTTTGGATAAGAAATAGAGAAATGTTGAAATTGGATGATTCATTTTCTTTTGGGGGATTTATATGAGTAGAGTTTTTCCTATAAATGCCTCAAGCATTGCGATATCCTGAGGAAGTAAAGTATATTTTCAGAAATTTACACAATTATTTGTACCTAAGGATATCTTTTGTAGAAATAGTTAAATGTTTTCATGGAAATTAATGCATTGAAATGATTTTTGTTTGTAATCAAAAGAAGTTCTGTTTTCTAAAATGCATCTATCAGTTACCATCGTTAAAGAGAGTAATTTTAGTCAGTCCATACTTAGCTCACTTGAAGGTCTGGGATCTTAAAAAACTGGATGCATTAGGGAAATCCCAAGGAAGGCTATATACACAAAAAGAGAGGGCCATAAAGTTCTAAGTTGAATTTGTTTTTTTCTTAGGTCAGATTTACTTTTATTTCATTTGTGTGTATTGAGAAAATTTGTTACAAAGAGGTATGTAACTTCCTTCTAGGATCATTTCAGGGGTAAAAAAAGAATGCTGCTTTAATTTATTTTACCCACTCTGTGTAGCAAAAATGTGTGTGGATTGGTAAATATGTTATGCTTGTTTGCTAGGCAAGTTTATCTTGCTTTTCTCTCCTGGAAAATGACTCTGAAGTCTCAACAGCTGTGTTGACTGATTGAACTAAACCCACCTGGCCCAGATTGAGGATAACAAAACCAAAGTGGGGAAGTTCAAGCAGTTTCAGGCATGTGGCAGGATAAAGCTGTGGCATTAAAGAAGCCACAGAAGACGGCAGCTATCTGAAGCCCCACCAAGTCCCAGAGAAGAGCCAGGTGCCAGGGCCCTAGGGTTAAGCTCATGTTTTCAAGGGATGATAATTATAGTATGAAATACTGAGGGTAAGACTTGGGCTGGAAATATTCCCCACTACCACCTCTAAATTTAAAGTAAACAATCAACTTTGGTCTCTAGGCATGGGAATTTAAAGACCATAAAGTAATTTTTTTCTTTTAAAAAATGTGGTTGGATTTTAGTCCTAGGGTAATACTCAATGGAGAGGTGAAGGGCCTGCTCCCAGCCTGGTGTGTCTGAGAGTTGGTTTTGGTCTGAAGCTTAGTTCTGTTTCTTACAAGCTTGTATAATCTGGCACATGCTACCTTGCCTCTCTGGGCCCCTGCTCCATCATCCATATGCGGATACTCTCACTGCCTAACTCATAGGTCTGTTGAGGATCAAGTGAGTTAATATGTTTATAACCACAAAGTGCAATGTAACTGTGAACCATACATAATTGTATACGTGTGCATTTCTTCTGTAATCTCTACTGGCAACATCTAATTCCAGTGCCAAATTTATAGTTTCCCTGGAACATATTTGTGGCCAGGCTGCGTTCCCCAGATGTTGACCTCCTTGGAAAATTTTTCATATCTCCTAATTTAGGAAAATGCTATTAGACATAAAATAATGCTTTTATTCTAAAATTATGCTGCAGGTATTCTACTGAAAAAAATGGGAAAAAAGAGGAAAAAATCAGCAGATGGTTTTATTATAAATTATGTGAGGAGCTGAGTATGGGAAGGGTGTTATCTTATGACTCATAATGGTTAATTCTGCACACTGAGTAAAATGCAAAACCAATCTAAACTTCAAAGACAATATTTATCACACTTCCAACTACTTCCAACAAGAAATGGTACTTCAGCCTTGAATTACTTGCCCCTTGTCTTATTACTCCTCCTCTATCAATTCTCAACCAGGGCTTAGCACACTATCCACGTATTCCTGAGTTGCTAAATAATATTGGAAGAAGTCATTAGATCTGCTATAACTTTGTACAATAGTCCTCACTGCTGCACAGCAATCCTTCCATCAGCAAATCTCTCTGATAGGTTTTTTCTCACAATCTTCACAAAAAGTGTTCCCAAGTATTCTACTTTCCGCTCCTTAATCATCCTCTCTCAGAAAAGGATCTTACTTCCTATTTTACTGAGAAAAATGACTATTTTCCATAACTCTTATCATCTCCCTTACACTCCCTTACACACCTCAAAATCTTTCTTACATCATTATCTACACTCACCACTTTTGCTTCTGTTGGGAAAAGGTGTTCTTTCTCTTTGCCAAAGCTAATTCTTCTATTTCTATCTTGTTCTCCTTTCTAACAATTTCCAGGAGGCTGCTTAGAGAAAAAACTATTTCTCTTTTCTCTCATCTTAAATCTTCCCATCTACTGGCTCTTTTCCTACTGTCTGCAAACATATTCTGGTTTCCCTTATCCTTAAAGAAAAATGTCTTATGACCCTTCTATCTACACATGTTATGTTTGGGTTTTAATCTAAGATTTTCCACTTACTCCCTGTGTGACCTTGGGCCAAGTCTCTTATTCTCCTTCAGCATGAATTTTCTCATCTGTAGAATGATGGGGTTGGACTTGATGACCTTTGAAGTCCCTTCCCACTCTAGATCCTTGATTCTCTAATCCTCCTTTTCCTTACTAAACCCTTTGATAGAGTCATCTACACTGACTGCTTAACTGCCTTGCCACCCATTCAATTCCATCCTATGCCCATCATAGCACTTTACACACAGTAGACACTTAAACTGGTTGCATTATGGAACTGGAGCTAATTATGGATATGTGCCTGTTCAATGCTGAAGGGAATTGAGAAGGAGGGATTCAGGAGCTGGATTTAGAGTTTGAACCTGGCCCTGCTTCTTGCTACATGAATAACTTTAGGTAAATTGTTTAATTTCTCTGGACCTCGGTTACCTTATCTGAAAAATGAGATGGTTGGAATTGATGGCCTCTTAAGCCTCAAATCTATGGTGATTTGGATGGGAATAAAGCAACATTAATGCAAAAAAAAAAAGCAAGGCCAAGGGAATTAGAATACATGTCTAAATCTGTTCAGGCATTCTTCCTCAGTTCATACTCAATTTTAACTTCAAGATCAAAATGAACTAGCAGATGTATGTTTTTTTTTTTTAATTGGTCAGTCTGTGTCAACTGTTTAATGGTCTGTATACCTAGCATGTACCAAGTAGGAGGAAAAAGACAGTGGAAAATAAAACCCTCTTAACTGACATATTTTCTGGTTTTAGATGATAAAAATGTGACTATATTCTTTTAAAGAATCTCTATGAGGACTGAAACAATGACTTTCTTATATGGTGACTATGAATCGACTCTAATAATATCCCACAGTTCCTTACTTTTGGAACACAGTGAGCTACTATTGAGTTGCCAGCTAAGTCATCACCCCTGTGTGGGTGATAGCAGGCCAGGCTACTGGGTGGCTGTGGAGGCAGGCTGACATGTAAAACTTAGAACAAGGCTTCTTCTTTTAGAGTTAAGATTTTTAGCTTTTTTATAGTGGATCTCTTTGGTAATCTGGTGAAGACTATGGGACCAAGTTTCAGAAGAATTTTTTTTAAATGCATGAAATAAAATACATAGGGTCACAAAGGAAACCAATTTGTTGAAATATAATTATCAAATTGCTTTTTTGAAACAATTTGATGGATTCCAGCTTAAGAACCCCTATTCTACAGCATAAGTCCAGAAAATTGATCTAATTGTAAATAGGTAGTTCAAAGAAGGGGCATTTGAAATAGAATGAAAGGAAAGAAATAATTATTTATTAAGTGTCTGCTATATTCCTAGCATTATTCTAATGCTTTAGAAATACTATCTCATTTGATCCTCATAGCAAACTTGAGGAGTAGGTGCCATTATGGCCCCCATTTTATAGTTGAAGAAACTGAGGCAGAGGTTAAGTGATTTACCCAGGGTCATAGAACTAAAAAGTACTTGAGGTCAAATTTGAACTCAGGTTTTTCTTACTCTGGGCATGGTTTTGTATTCACTGAACCGCCTAGCTGGCTAGAATTCAATAATAATGCCAAAACAAAGGTTAGGTTCTTAGATACCATCTAAGGCTAAGCAAATGGCTGAAATATAACCATACAGGCAGATGCTAGATACAGCAGAGGTACTTCAATAGGTTTGGGGTGGTGTAGTCTCTTTATACATGTGCTCAGAGGCCAAAACATAGCCTTTGGATGGTCTTATGCAATTAGTAAGAAAGTCCATCCACTGAGAAATAGAGGTACAGGATGGGAGAGTCCATCCTCTGAGAGACTGATCAGCATAGGGTTGACATCAAGACTATCCCCTGCCGAGCTGGTGAGCTTCCTGATTAGGACTCTTTGGATTGATCCCTGTTCTTTCAATTCAGGTTTGCTCCTGAGTCAGGCATGAAGATATACTCATGGTATAGCAGCTGCCAGGGCTAGAAGAACACTAGTCTGGATATCAGGCATGCCATTAACATTTAAACTTGAAGTGTAGTTCTAGAATATAAAAGGACAACAGTTGGTTCTTTGCAAGAGAATAACAGTTTCATGATCGGGTAACTAATGTATTTTGTGCTCATTTTTAACCAATAACAAAGAAAAATAAATTTAATGAGGGAAGGTATGATGCCTTTGTGTCTCCTTCTGACATTAAGCACAGTGATTTCTACTAAGTATACCCTTTAAAAATGATTTCCAAGACTCTGATGGGGGAAAATAGTTTGTGTGAGTGGAGCAAGAGAAATAAATAGTATGGGTTTTTTTTTTTTTTTGATAATTTATTTAAATTACCTTAGGAGACTAGGTGGGCAGCTAGCTGGTGCAGAGGATAGAGCACTGGGCTTGGAATCAGAAAGCCTCATCTTCATAGGTTCAAATCTGGCCTCAGATACACTAGCTGTATAACCCTGAGCAAGTAGCTTAACCCTGTTTTACTTAGTTCCTCATCTACAAAATGAGCTTGAGAAGGAAATGGCAAACCAAGAAAACTCCAAATGGGGTCACAAAGAGTGAGACACAATCGAAATAGCTGAACAAGAACAAAAGAAGCCGGAAGACAAAGTTGGGGTAGAGTGGGGGAGATATTATTTTATGACTGTGATGGCTAACAATACTGAATAAAATACAAAATGAAATAAAACTCCAAACCATGAATCCATAAGCCATCATCACATTAAAGTGACCAAGATTTGCTTCTGCTCATTGTTGAGGGGATTAATGGGGGGAAGGTTATGAGTTATAAGTTGAATTATCTTTAAAGTAGTAGCCCATACTTCATCTCTATATAAATTCTTAAGTCTCAAACACAACTGAGTGAAGAATATTATTCACTGTATTCAAGATTCCAAATAAAAAGTAGTCAAAATGAAATTGGTAGTAGATATCTCAAACCAAAAGAAAAATATGAATTTACAGCAGTTATCTGCATATATAGGAAAAATTAGTGCCTCAATTGCTTTTCAATTTAAATATTATAGACACCTCAAATGAAACCATGGCAAACAGTAATTATTAGAAAGTCTCCTAGCTGCTACTAATACAGCTATATTATGACATATATTAAGATATAGTTTCCAGGTTTATGGATAATTTGCTAACTCCCTCTATTTAGGAAGTTTTATTATTGTACACTTGGAATCTAACTTCATAGTCATTGAAGTGCTTAAAGAGAAGGTAAAAAGGGCACTACAGAGATCAAAGAAAGGAAAAGCAGCTGGATTGTACTGAGCATAGAGTCAATGGTGATAGAGTTGAGGGCACTGAGGAAACAGAAAGTATCTGACAGGAAGGAAAGATAGCAAATGCATAAAAAAAAAATCTCAGGCCTTACTAATACTGAAAAAAGGTAATTAAGAGAATATTAGTAATGAATGATCTATATGACTATTATCTTATCTATACAAATTTTATGAGTCATCTAAACATACATTGAGGGCATCCTTGACTTGGTTATTTGGAGAACAAGTAATCCTTTGTGAGCAATATTTGTGAGCAATATTCAATAATGGATAGATCACATCTTTACAATCTCACAGGAGAGGTGCAGAAACTATTTTTCTTATTGTTTGTTTCTTATGAAATACCATTTTATTTGATTGAAAAAACGGATTCCTTGTAGACTGTTTTACAACAAGATGTCTCCCATCCATACATCAAGATCATTCAGGATTCCTTAGAAAATCTAGCAACAGAAATAACCCTGGTCAATGACCCTTGAATATAAACATCACATTAGGCATATAGCAGGGAGATCTATGTTTCTCAAATGTATTCACTTTTGTAATGGAGGAAATGTAGTATAAAATCCATGTTGCAGAGGGATCCCCTATGAACGGTGAGTTATTCCAGATACTCCTATTTGCATATGACATTATAGTTTCACTGCATCCCAGGACATTGGTGAGTTTCATAGAAGAGCGCTTTAATTTCCTAAAGCAGTCTCACCTATCTATCCACATAGGAAATATTGAATGAATAAAGAATGTTTATAGCTCACATATTTGGATACATACTCTATAGACTTTGTCCAACAGAATATCTGGGATAGACAGTACAGATGGACAGTGAGCTGAGCCCAAAGTTGAAAAGAAGAAGTAGAATTTGTCGGCTTGTTTTCAGGAAACTATACGGCTCTTTTATTGACTCATAGCTTCCCATAAAAGCAAAAGTCTGTTTTCCACACTGACATTTCATTGATGATGCTATCTATATTCACTTCAGCAAGAAGTGAGTACTACTGCTTCATACAACTAAAGATGAGATAGATCCATAGAGATCAATGGAAAGGTTGCAAAATATAAACAATGAGGAATTCTGAAAAACAGGAGCAAAAGAGGCCAGCAAGGAATTTTATGATATGAGGAAAAGATGAATTAGGTATGAGCCAAAAGGAAGGAACATCAAATGGTTAGTCAGAGTCATTCATTCATACTCACACGATGTCAGGAGAAAGCCAGGAAGGTCTTCAGCACGCTGGGTTACTCCCTAAGGTGAATTTTTAGAAGAATAGGGATTGAATCAGTGGAGGGAAATCCTGAATGTATAAGGTTACAGATCCACTTGGTTATCTGAGGATTTGTAATAGCACACAAAGTAGTACTTTGCCGCTTGTTTCACCTATTCAAGTGCCTTTAAGCTTTGCCTTTGTGTCAAGTCTTTGTTGGAAACAGTATACCTTATGTTGCCTTTAATAGGCCCAAGGGAGTTTGGAGACCTTCCCTGCCCTTAATAGGCCTATCTTCATCACATGGAACCCATAATGGGAGGAACTTGTTGAAAGAGCTGAACAGGAAGGAGCAGGGCAGATAAAAGTTCAAGCATGAGCTGGGACCAAGCAGGACTGAGAGGGAGAATGTTTGTGATGTCCAACATTCTGTCCATTCTGCCTCTTGATGTTACTTTGTCAGAACAAAGCATTCTGTCTGTTGAAAGAGGACTTAACTGCTGTTTATAGAAGTCCTGGGACTTTACTGTTAATTTGTGTTTGATTTCTCAGATAGAAGATTTGTCTGTTGGTTTGTGTTACTTTGTCAGAGAGAAAGTGAATTGAGATGATAGTGCTGGCAATGTGTGTAAATGTTGTTATAGCTCTGTTAAGCTTAATGTGTATAAATAATGTTGTAGCTCTGTTAAGCTTTGTCTTCCTAGAAACAGAAACTACCAAAGCCTTGGAGTAGAATAGTCTTCATGGGCTGAGATATAGAAGTGGAGCAGAGAGCTGCCTGCTTGTGAATCCAGGCAAAAGTTGGGCAAATCTAGGCAAGAATTGGGAGCAGCCAGCCTGTAGAAGAGGAGCCATGGAGTTTAGAAGCAAGCCTTGAGTTAAGATGAAAGAAGACTTTACTTGGGTATTCAGTAGTAACTGATGATATTATAACTTACTGTGACTCAGTGTTTGTACTTTCTGCTACCCCTTAAGGATGATTGGAAACCAGCTTGGAGTCAAGATGAAAGAATTTATTTGGGTACTCTATATTGATTGAGGAGATTACTGAATGATATGTTTTAAGACCATGTGGCTACCTTAGTGATAAGTTGTTATGTTGCATTGTTGTGAATGTTGTGCTTTAGTTTCTTGAATGTTTTGCTTTAATTTATTGCTGAATAAATAGAGTTTGCTATACTATATGTTTAGATCCTTAAAGTTATTCACAGCAGTAGTTCTGGAGAGAGCTGCTTGTGATTGTCTTTACAGTATTCTCGAGTGTATACTCCTTCCCCCATATAATATTTTAGAGACATCTAAATCCTCTGTTGTGCAAGTGATTGAAGAGATCCACATGAAAGAATGAAATTCACAATTTGAAAATTAATGATTATGTCTCAACCTCCTTATCACCTTGCCATTATAAGTCTTATTAGTAAGTAATGAAATCATCTCATTTGAATTTTATCCTATTCCTGGCGCTAAGAAACAGTCAGATGACTTAAAGATAAATTGTAGGAGAGAAAAGAAGAAAAAACAAATGGCCTGAAGAGACCAAAGTCCAGTGATTAATCCTTAGATAATTGAAAAGTGACTATGAATGTGCAAATACATTAAAAAGTTTGAAGTGCCCTACAAGTCTAAGTTGGTACTATTATTTAATATTTCCATCAGCTAACACAGAATTAGAATATAATAATTTGAAGAGAACTCAGCAGCTATCTAGTCCTAACCATAACTGGAAAAAATTATGTACATTACCCATGAAACATAGTCACTCCACCTTTATTCTTGAAGACTTTCAATGAAAGGGAAACCACTAATTCTCAAAGTAGCCCATTTATTTTTTTAAATTAGCTTTCACTATTGGGGCACTTTTTTCCCCTTTATGCTCATTTTGCCTTTTTATAACTCCTACCCATCATTCCTAGTTCAATTCTCTGGAGTTAAACAGAAAAATCTCATCTTTCCCCAGAACAGCCTACTTGAAGACCACTGTCATATCCTTCCTGAATCTTCTTTATTCCAGGTTAAGTAGTTCCTTTAGTTGAAACCCAAAGTCTTGTCCATGTTTAGAGATATATAGGTTTATGATAATTAGCCAGTTAACATGCAGAGTTCATAGCATGGCAGGCAACTAAAAATGAAAAAAAATCATAGAGTATTTTACTCTATAGAAGATTCTGTTTTAATTCTGACCACGATCTATTTCAACAGCTTCTAGGAAGATTAAGCAATTTGTCTTATTATCACTTAGGTAATTATCAGGCATGGGATTAGAATTTAGGCCTTCGAGTTTGGGAGAGGGTGAGTACTCTTGTCACTGCATCAAGCTGCCATTGTAAAATCTTTGTGGATAATGATAATGGGGAGATGTGGGTTTGAGAATTCAATATGTAGATTTGGAATTGGTCAAACTAAAGAGTTGTGATTAATGAAATGACATCAATCTAGAGAGAAAAGTCTAGTGTGGTGCCTTGTTCTGTCTTTGGTCAGCACTGTTCTTTGTTTTTGTTTTTATTTTTTATTTCTTTATCAATGACTTCATAAAGGTATAGGTGGCAAACTTATCCAATTTCCCGGCTCAGTTAGCTATCATCTTGAATGACAGAATCAGGATCCAAAATATTCCTGATACACTTTGAAGAATGGAACTAATCTAATCAAATATAATTTAACTGATATTAAAGTGAAATTTTCTGTGACCCTGGTCAACTCTCTAAGATTATAAATTATAGAACAGATGTCAATCTGCGTTGGTAGAAGGAGTTTCCTTATGAGGAGTTTCTGAACTAATAAAATCATGGGTTGACAAAAAACAAAACAAAACAAAAACAACCCTGCCACATAGAGAATAGAGGAAACAGGATGGTGAGGGGATAGGAAAACATGTCATATGAATATGGTTAGAAGGAATTGGAGATGCTTAGCCTAGGGAATAGGAAACTATAGGAGCATAGGGTATGAGAGGGAACAAAATCACCTTCTTTGACTACAATGAAGGCTGTCAGATTTTACTTTGGGTACACTCCAGAGGTCAGAACAATTTCCTAACCATTAGATCTTTCAAAAAATGGACTAGTTACCCTGGAAAATAGTGTGTTCCTCATCACTGGATCCTTCTAGAAGAGTCTTCCTAGGTTTCACTTTCCTTATAAATGCAATGAACTAGATAGCTTTTCAGTTCCCATATCAAATGCTCTGCTAAATTCTGATTAACAAGATCAATGGAATTCCCTGATCTACAGTTTAGTTGTCTTATGTTAAAGCAAAAAAAGGAGAGTCTGATAAATTTTTGGTTCTTAGTGACCATTATCATCACTGTCATCACCACCATCACCATCATTGTTATCAGTTTTCTGGTGCCTACTATATACTGGGCATGAGGTGAAGATGACCTAATTTCTGTTAAATTACTTTCCAGTTTTCCCCATATCTCTTTTCCAATAGGAATTCTTTTCTAATGATGTTTACATGCATTTAAAAATAATTCAAATTGTATCCACATTGGTCTCTTTGGACAATTTCTCATTTTTCCTCTTCATTAGAATAATTTATATTTGTCACAAAACATCTCTGTTCAGCAGATTTGCCCTGTAGAATCTCAGGGCATGTGACCCCAATTTTCCTTTTCCTGAATTATTTGAGATCCACTTTCCAAAAAGTCTAGAGTGTGTATCATCTAACCGCAGTTCCAACTTGCTTTCCATTGATCAAGCAATCCAGGCAGGCATGGTGACTTCCTTCCATAGTTCCCATCATTTCTACTGTAGCAGTCAATTTTTCAGTGGTAAGAATTAGGTCTAGAATAGCAGTCTCATTGGTTGCTCTTTCTGTGTTTAGAAAAATTGAAATTATTAAGACAAACCAAAATTTTGTCTGCTGCTCTGCTTTTGGCAGAAATTCAATTCAAGAAACATCTATTAAGCTCCAACATATTATCCATTCAATTTTTTTCTCCCTGTCTCTGTTTCTCTGTCACTGTGCCTCTCTGTGTCTCTGTCTCTGTCTCTGTGTGTAAAGACCTGTGATAAGCACTAAGGATACAACTACAAAATGCAAAGAGTAGCAGATATCTGGATAGTTGAATTTCTTCATCAGTGTAAAATCTTGCGCTTTATAATCTCTCTGGGAGTCACCATTCATTTCCTTAAATCAGAACTGGGGATGTTTAATATTGCTGGTAAACAATCTTTGAAGGAGTTAAGAAGATGTTTTGAGCAATGGTTGCAACACTAGAATAAATGCATTATTTACTAGTGAGAACAAGTTTCAAAGACTACACTTTTCTGAAGGTTGAAATTCTTATATGTTTGTTAAAAAATCTTTTTTGTTCATTCATTGCCAATATGTACAATCTTTAAAAGTTCTTTTAAGTGGTTGAATGAGTAAAAGTGCTTTTGAAACAGTTAAAATCTACTGTTGTAGAGGCAAAGTCATGGACTTGTGGTTCATATGGGAAGACCTTACTTTATGAACTTAGGATCAAATATGCTAAACCAGAAAGCTTTGGGGATTATTTGATTTTATTGTTGTCATTGTTTGTTTGTTTTTATGCTGTGAAGTAGCAATGGCTGAGTGATCTACCCGTTATCTCATTCCTTCAAATCTTCTCCAACATATTATCCATTCAATTGTTTTCTCCCCATCTCTGTCTCTGTTTCTCTCTCTATCACTGTGCCTCTCTGTGTCTATGTCTCTGTCTCTGTCTCTGTCCCTCTCTCTCTTTCCCCTCTGTTTCAACCTCTTCCTAACTACAGGCTCCTTCCCTACTGCTTTCAAATATGCCCAGGTCTCCTACATCCTTAAATCACCTTCACTAGATCCTTTCATCATAAAAATAAAGTTATCCACATTTATTATTTCCATTTTGTCTCCTCTCACTAATTCACCTCTTTGCAATGGCCTTACCATTGAACTGAAGCTATTCTTCCATGTTATAGATGACCTCTTAATTGCCAAATGGGATCTTCTCTTAGTCCTTATTGTTCTCAACTTATCAGCTACATTTAATGGCACTGAATACCTTCTCTTCCTGGATTTGCCCTCCCCTCTGGACTTCTGTAATAATACTGTTTCCTGCTTCTCTTTCTACCTGTCTCATTGCTCTTTCTTAGCATCTTTTATTGTCTCATCATCCATAAATGGCACATACTCGTGAGTGCTTCCCAAAGCTCTATCTCTATCCCGGATTCTCTACTCTTCTCTCTCTCTATTCTCTCTCTCTCTCTATTCTCTCTCTCTCTCTCTCTCTCTCTTTCTCTCTCTCTCTCTCTCTCTCTCTCTCTCTCTCTCTCTCTCTCTCTCTCTCCTGAGATCCTATAGGTTTAGTTATCTCCATGCAGATGATTCATCTATCTTTCTTTTTATCTGTCTATCTAACTATCTATCTGCTCAGCCCCAGGATTTCCTCTGGAGTTTTAGCCCTATAACATCAACTGCTTATGGGACATTACAAAATGAGTGTTGCAGGGGCATCCCAAACTCACCAAACTCAATATACCAAAACCAGAATTACATTTCCCTTCCCCCAAACTCATCACTCTTTCAAATTTCCTTATTTCTGTTGAGGGTACATTCTTTCATTTTCAATGCTCATAATCTCAGTGCTATCCTTGACTCCTCCTCACTTTCCTTCAGCACACATGCAACCAATCAGTTGCCAAATCTTGTCATTTCTTCCTCCAGAACATTTTTTCGCATCTGGCTCCTTCTCTATTCACAGAGCTACCACCTTAACTCCAAGTCCTCATCACACCTCACCTACATTATTACAATGGCCTCCTAAAGGGTCCTCTTGCCTCAAGTCTCTCACCAAACAAATCCATCCTCAGCTTAGCTTCCAAAGTTATTTTCCTTAAGCTCAGATATGACAGTGTTATTCTCTTATTCATTAAACTCCAGTGGCTCCCCATTGCCTCTAGGATCACATATAAACTCCTCTGTTTAGTTTTTAAGCTCTTCAAACCTCCCCCCAAACCTATCTTTCCAATCTCACTCTCTTTCCTTCACTCTGCAATACAACTAATCTGGACTTCTCTTGTTTATGACTCCTAATTCTACATCTCCCCTCCATGCCTTTGTACCAGCTGCTCCCCACTCCCAGAGTGCTCTCTCCCCCTTCATTTGCATATAAAACAATAACACCACCTTGTATGAGAAACATTTTTATTACTCTCAACTATTAGTGATCATCCACCCAATCTGTCTTACATTTTCAAATTTTAATTTATCCTTTATATTCTAAAATTTGTAATTATAACCTCCTCTGCCATAATTTGAGCTCCTTGTTAATAAGGGTTATTTCCTTCATTGTATTTGGGTCACCAGTACTTGGCACATTGTAGGTGATTAATAAATATTTGTTGATTATCTCCCTATTTATCATCTAGATTCCTCTATCATTGCTTTGTCACTTAGAAGTCTTATTTTTATCTTTTTAAAAACAGAGTTTTTTTTATTAAATTCTAGGATGTAACTAGAGGAATCAATGGGAACTTAATATTCAGTAATTCTCCCCCCCCCCCAGGAGAATAAAAAATTGATTCATAAAGTACCCCCAAAGGAATCTTTTCCACCAACCATGCTTTAAGCCTGTAAACAGAAAGGCACAGAGGGCAGAAACCACATGGGAAAATGTGACTGTTCAGTATTTCCCTAAAAGGATGGACTTTGACCACAAATGAGAGCTACAATGCTGCTGGTGACTGAAAAGTCTTTTAGATTTCTAATGTGAAGTCTCTGCTGCTCCTAGCTTTCCCACTTCAATTAAACAAGAAAGCCTCATTAACCATCACTTGCATTCCATGATCATGGACGTGTGTGGTGAGAGATGTTGGGTGAGAAATGAACTCTGGCGAAGCACAGTGGTGCATGACTGTAGTCCCAGTGACCAGGGAGGGTAAAGGTGGCAGGAGTTCTCAGCTGCAGTACGACATGCTGATCAGCTCTCTGCACTGAAGGGGCAACCAGTTGGTCTAAGGAGAGGTGAAGTGGCCCAGGCTGGAAAAGAAACATGGCAAAGCTGCTGTCTTAATCAATAGTAGGATTAGGACTGTGACTAGGCCCTGTATTCCAGCCTGGGAAAGATGGGGAGACCCATTCTCTAAAGAAAAACAAAACAAAACAGGGAGAGAGTCAGTTACAGAAAGAGAGAAACAGAGAAGGAGAAAAAAACAAAGAAAAGAAAAAAGGAAGGAAGGAAGAAAAGATCTATTGAGTATCTATATTTTTGTTAGGGAAGAAAAATCTTTCAGATACAGAATGAAATACTTGTTGTCACATTTGTTATTCTCCTCTGCCTTACAAGTGGGATAAAGAAGATACCAGATTATATTCATGGCTTCTGGGAAGTCTGGCTATCAAAAAGCAGAAATTTTTTTCAATTTTCCATCTTTTTTTTTTTTTTAAGAACAAGGCAATTTATTAATGAATCTGGTGTGGTTTGTTCTAATGTTTTTTGTTGGCAGCTGCCACCTGTCCGGCAATTCTGTCCAGGTCTCTCTGTCCCTGAGGTGTCAGTTTCCGGCCGCCGTCCTGGGCCTTCTCCACCATCTTGAGACCCTCCAGGGCCTGCAGGACCCTCCGGGCCACGCTCTTGGAGCCCCCGTTGAAGTGGCTGGGCATGACCCCGTTGCGCTGGCGCCCCCCGTAGATCTTGGTCATGGAGCCCACGCCTGTGCTGCCGTGGAGATACAGGTGCCGGGCGGTGCAGGCCGCCCGCGTGTACAACCAGTTATCGTAGGGCGCCAGCTCCTTGTGCTTGGCAAGCTTGACCGTGTCCATCCATTCGGGGCCTTTCAGCTTCCCTGACTTTTTCAGGAAGGCGGCCAGGGCCCGCACGAACTCCTGCTGGTTCACGTCCTTCACCGTGACTCCGGGCATCGTGCGGGCTCCGCGCGGCCAGCCAAGGGAAAGTGAGAAACGGGGCTTCCCGGCCGCACAAGAGGGGAATTTTCCATCTTCTTAATGTGATGTTGGTTTTATATCCACTTTGGCTCCCTCCACTCTCCAAACTCATTGGTTTTTTATATCCACTTTCCTTCTTTAGCTGCTGTCTCTCTGTACAGAGCTCACTGTTATACCACAATGGGACATTTCAGAGAGAATCCACCAACCAACAGACATACCTTTTTGTCTGATTCCAAATTGCAAAATAGAAACAGGAAGAAAAAGTGTACCCCAAATATCACATCATCACCAGGTCAGCACCACAGGGACAACTGTACACCTATGGAGTTAACAACTTTACATAGTACACTTATTTAGTTGGATATCTGAAATACGGAGAAATAAAATACACTGATTTTGCTAGTACCAAGAGTTGCCAAGAATTTGCATACTAGGTATGCCCATCTCAAATTCTATAGGCAATCAAATTGTGATTGAGATGCTTCCTCCTCCCATCTCCCAACTTTCCTGACAATTTATAAAACATAATTGCTGGATCCTGAAAGTACTGACATGATGCTGATCATTAACTTTGTGTTCAATCATTTTAGGAGAGAAGGAATTCAATTTTTGTTGTCTTTGGTTTGTACAAGCTTGTTGGGTGGGCTTAATATAGAAGTGCTATATATGGCTGAAAAGCAGTGGGGCATAGTGGGTAAAAAAAAAAAATCAGCCTTGAAGTCAGAAATACCTGCATTCAAATCCTATCTTTGTCATATGCTATCTGTGTGACCATAGGAAAAGTACCTAACCTCTCAGTTCCTTAAGCAACTTTTTTTTGTATTACATTTTTATTTTATTTTCAATTCATGTTACAAAACAAGCATTTCCATAACACAGTGCAAGAAAAAAAAATGATTGCACATGAAACTGCAAATCTATGTACAACTTGCTATTCCCTCCAAATATACAACACAGTTATCATGCACATTTCTTTTTTCCCTTTTTTTCTTCCTTCCTCTCCACTCCCTCTGTCCTAGAGGTGGCTGCCATTCAACAAAAGTTAGGTGTATATATGTAAAATATATATATATATATATTTCTGTTCATCATTCTTTCTCTGGATGCAGATAGCATCTTCATATGTCCTCTTAAAAATATTGTGTATTTATAATAGTGAAAATGACAGTCACTCAAAGTCCTTCTTAAAACAATATTGCTGTTACTGTACACAATGTTCTCTTGAAGAACTTCACTCTTCATCATTCTATTCAGGTCTTTCTATGCCTTTCTTTTTTTTTCTTTTTTAAAGCAATTGGGGTTAAGTAACTTGCTCAAGGTTACACGGCTAGTCATTATTTTATGCGTGGGTGCTCATTTTCTGAGGCCGGATTTGATGTAGGGTCATCCCAACTCCGAGGCCGGCGCTCTTACTCACTGTGCCACCCTAGCCGCCCCTTTCTATGCCTTTCTAAGATCACTGGGACCATCGTTTCTTATAGAACAGTAGTATCCTCTAACAACCATACATCACAACTTGGTCAGCCATTTCCCAAATGATGGGGCTCCCTACAGTTTCCAGGGTTTTTTTTGCCACCACAAAGAGAGCTGCTATAAACATCCCATTCACATTTAAACTTATAATTACTATTCCCTCCATCTTATTTTTGCTTACTATTTTCTTTTTCAGCCTCTCTTTTTACCCTATCCTTGTTACCTTATCTTCTCCCACCATCCACTTTACCCACCCTTCCAAGAGTCCCTCACTCCCCCAATCTCAATCTATACATCTCTCCCAAAGACTCCCAAACTCTTCCCTCACTCTCCCAAATCCCCATCCACATACCCCTGTAAAAGACCCTCCCCCACCCTGTTCTTGTTTTCTCACCTCTCTATACTTTCAAAAGACTTCTACACCCTTCCAAATGTACACTTTGCCCTCGGCACCTTTAAGTGCAGTGGCATCCCAGTATTAGTGGGAGATTTTTTTCTACACTGTGAGGTCTCCTTATTTATTTATCTTAACAAATGCTTTATTAACTTCTGGTTTACATCATTCATTTCCACCAGATTTTGAGTTACAATTTTTCCCCATTTTCCCCCTACCCACCACCCCAGAATAGCAGTCCCACAAGATATCCCCTCATGGGAGGTCTCCTTATGAATGAACCACTGATCTGAAGCACATGCACACATACATGACTTAAAGGTCTCAGGGCCACACACAATCTGTCAGAGATTAGATTGGAACCTAGGTATTTTTGTCTCTGAAGCTAGGTCTTAATCCTTTAGGTTATTATGATTTTTCATAAATCTTCAGTGATGTAATGTATGGGCAGTGTGGCTTAGTGGAAAGAATATTAGATTGGGAGTCAGCTAGACCCTGGTTTGAGATCTACCTCTGCCACTAACTAGCTGTAGGGTATTGAGAAAAATCAGTTAACCCTGTCCAATGCTATTTCTTCAGCTATGAAAAGATGATATTAATTTATTATCACACAGAGTTATTGCTGGGAAGAAATGTATCTCATAACATACGTGTATGATCATAGATAGATACACATATGAATAAAATATTAGCAGTACTGTGCTATGCCTACAAATTTATCATTATTATTTTGGATCATCTGGCAATTTTTGACTATATATAATGTTATCCCCTGAGGATATTTACTTAATTGTTAGTTAATTTTAAGATATTTTTTAGCAATGAGAATAATGGAAAGTATAACAAACTTGGAGTACAAATAGAGGGATCCTAATCATGGGTTTGCTGATCAAAAGCTGTGTAATTTTGGGCTAGTCATTTATAACCTATGTGGGCCTCAGTTTCCTCATTTAAAGAAAAAAATGTGTGCATGTCAGGGGAAGGATTGGAGGTTAAAAGCCATGATGTGATCAGTACCTTCCAGTTTTAAGATTTTAAAATTCTGTTACTTTGGAAGCAAGTTTAAAATGCATTTGCTTCATGACAATAGGCTAATCATCAAATTTCCATCTAATTAGTTGCCATTTGGGAAAATATCTAGCTCCAAATTCTTAGATACCAGGGCTAAACATAAAAATCTTTTGTTTCACTCTGTATAGTACCATGTAAAATAATTAAGATGTTATACCTCAGTAAACAGTGCTGAAGAATTAGAACGAGGTGTATAATATAAAAACCTCCATTAAATGGAATGCAGCTAACCAGAACCATTAAGTGAAACAGTCAGTCACTTCATAGTCCATTTCATTTTCAGGAGAAAAGAGACAAATTATTACAAAGTAAGATGATGGCAGTGCTTTAATAAAAAGCTAAACTCTCATGGGATATCTGGGACTCAGTATACATTCAGTTCAATCTCTTACAAATTCTACATGTGCAATGCTGTATAGTAAGAATTTATGTCCAGAGTGATGGCCCTAAGGCACTGTGAGATCCTCAATGGGAAAGCCAAGAGTCAATTACGTCCAATAGACTATACTTATTAAAGCAGGAAAGCAGACCAATGCATTTTGTAAAGATTTCCAATGGCTATGGTTGAAACGAAAAGGATTTTCTGCTCAACCCTCAGTCAGTTTGGAAATGAAGCTAGCAAGAACCCTCAAATCCTCTGTGTGCTAGTTAATCAGTCGGGTTTTGCTTTTGAATGTTTTTCCCTTTTGCTCTGAAACTAAATACAGCACTCTTATCTTTTTGGTTTTATAGAAGCATTGACACACTAGGCACTTTCCTTTTATTATTCTCAAGAAGTCAAGTGTAGGTCAGAACAAGTTAGTCCTTTGCTAGGTCTATCAAAATCTTTTCTTTGAGAATTGCCCTTCTTCATAAGATGTGGGATTTTAATACAATGAGACCAAAGTTTCTTAATCAAACGTACTTGAATGCATGTATTCTAATGAAAACTGCCCTTTTCAACGAAATCACCTTGGGAAGCAGCCTATGAAGTCCAGGAGTATTGTCATTGCTCAAACCCTTTTTGTAAGTCCACTTGGAATTATCTCTTGGTTCTTTTCTTTATTTTTTTAAAAAAGTGTTTCACTGGGAAATAAGATATACAGGCAATGGGGTATAGAAATCCATCTTGCCCTACAAGAAAGTAAGGGGGGAAATGGGGGAGGATATAAGAGAGAACAGATTGGGGGAAGGGGTATTCAGTAAGCTTGCTCTCTTGGGGTGGGGATAGGGGAGAGACGGAGAAAATTTCTAACTCAAAATCTTGTGGAAATGAATGTTGAAAACTAAAAATATAAATAAATATTTTTTTTAAAAATAAAAAGTCTTTTATCCTCCCTGGAATTTAGCTTGTTGTTGCTGTTTTTTTCCCAAATAGCCAAAAGTTATTGATAATCTTGTGATTCAAGTAAATTATTAGCCCAGGTAATACTCTCTTAGATAAAAACAATAATAGTAATAAATTATGGCTATGAAGTGACTAGATTAATTTCCTTATATGGACTGCTGTGAAGGTTTGCTTTGAGTGTGATAACTGTATTATTTCTCAATGTGAAGGATGGACTTCATTTGATTGGCCAAGTCTTGGTTCTTGGTAGGTTTGTTTAAAATCTTTTGTTTTTTCAAAATCAAATCCAAGTCAGGACAAATCCTACATCTAGGTCCATAAAAATCTTTTCTCAGGTGTGCATATATATGTATGCTTGTGTGTGTGTGTGTGTGTGTGTGTGTGTGTGTGTGTGAGAGAGAGAGAGAGAGAGAGAGAGAGAGAGAGACCTGAGTGGGATGGAGGAAATTACTTTTTTTTTTACTAGATATACAGTCATAATTTGGCTAGTTTAAGAAAATACAGACATACATATCTACATACATATATAATATACACACATCTATACATATATACACATATACATATATATATATATATATATATATATATATATATACACACACACACACAGATATGTGTGTATAGCTCTAAATGTGTTTCATTCATTCTCATTGTTGAAGAATCATACCTCAATGTGTGTTTATAGAAATAAAGGAAGTCAACTTCTTCCTTTTAGGGACTAAGACCCTTCTTATTTGCCTAGTTCAATCTTTTTTTGCAAAAGTACACATTTATTGACTGATGTTTTATATTTAGTGTAATAAAGTTATCATGTAAACACAGATGAAGGATTTTTAGTCATGATTTGAATAAAATAAAATATGTGCTATTGATAGGGATTGGACCTATGATTTCATTGATATAAGGCACTTCCAATTGAGGAAACTCCCTCAACCAATGTTGGTTGACACCTTCTACCAGGCCATGGTCATATAATCAATCAGTAAATATTTATTAAGGACCTATTATATGCCATGCACTGTGCTAAGCTCTAGGGTTACTAAAAGAGGCAAAAGACATCCCCTTACCCTCAAGAAGCTTACAGTCTAATGGAGGGGCTTACAATTTAAGTTTGTGTCAGAGGCAAGACTTGAACCCAGGAATTCCTGCCTCTGAGGTTAGCTCTCAATCTACTGTTCCATCTTGCTTCTGTGATACAATGGGACAAATGAGTCACAAAAACTAAAAATGTTTCCTCAAAGTGATTCATCTTCCCAAAGGCAAATGTTTTGCTCATATGTAATATTTCACTCCTGAAAGTATAGGTGCAAGGGTTTTCAGCAGCTTTTTTAGGTTAGGAGGGAGGGGATGGGAGATATTTGAGTCCAACCTGTAATTTATACTTGTTGTGCACTAGCCCCAAAACAATGAAAACCACAGTTGGAAATAAAAATATTCATAAATTTTGTTATAAAGGTCCCTTCCAAGCCAAAAAGTATCCTTCTGTGGTTATCCATCTCTTTATGCGAGTTGTCTATTTCTGTTTTGGTCAGAGAGATGAAATAGAAGCTTGATCTATTCTACTATAGAAATAATGTTGGATTCTTAAATATCTTTAGTTGACAACCCCAACTGATTATTAATCAGTTATCAGAAGAAAGCTTCCATTATAATGTCAAACTGATATTCTTTATGAACATAGCTAATGGAATATGATATAAATAGGAAAATTGATGCTTCAATTTTTGGACTCCAGTAATTATCATGCTATTGTAATTAACATCTACTCAGCTGTGTTAGATTCTGCAAGGAATAATAAAAGATAGTCCCTACCCCCCAAAGATCTTATGTACTTAGGATTTCTTACATAAGATAAATTCTAAAAGGGGCAGAGTCAGGGCATTTAAATGATAAGAAACTAAAAAAAATAAAAACTCTATGTAAGAGAAAAACAGTAGATTTGTATTATTTCCTCTATTTCACACATCCATGTCCATTTAGCTTGAGTCCTCAGTGGCAGACTCTCCTTTGCTGTTCATTTGGAGATTGTTTGTTTGGAGCAAAAACTTTCTGAGATGTCTGGATAACACTGTATGAACAATTTATTCAAAGTATGCCCTTTGTTTACAGATGATTGATTATCTCTGTTGTTGCATTTGGCAGTGGGTGTCTTCATCTCAATTTATTTTGAAGTTGTAGTCTAATGCAGTGAGCGTGACAACTCTGAGATTGGGGTGAAGGGGCACAAAAGCCACTTGAGACTGACTGGGCATTTCCATGCCATGGGGTTATTTGGAAATCAGCAAATAGATGTGTTTGGGTAAGATTCAGAGCCAAAGAATTACAAGTGGATAGTGAAATAATTTGTTTTCATAGACCTAGTTTCAGTTTCAGTACTTGGAGCCATTCTCATAGGTAAATTCAAGTAGTTCCCATTCTTGGCACCTCCCCCTCTGCCTTTCCATTGGTAAATAAGTAAATAATAACATTTTTTGTTTACCACTTACCTCCTAGAGATTCTGAAAGGATTAATCCAATGATGCCTAAAGCTTGCTCTCTCATGAACTGGATTTAATGATAACCACAATAAACAAAAACCAGATACACTACCTCTCTCAAAAATTTGAAAATGGCTACTTTCAAAAGAATGTATTAAAAAAAGAGGATGGCAAACATTTCACTTCTCATTTTTGTAAATAAAAAGTTTAGAATGAAATAAGGCATGTTTGCTCATAGAATTATCTCTTCTTGGAATGCTCTCCTTTCTCTTTTTTTCATCTCTGCTATATAAACATTTTATTCATTCTTCAAGGCTCAGCTCAGGTTCTTACTTCTGGATAAATTTTCCTTAACCACTTCAGTCCATAGTGTGGTCCTTCCTCTGTGATCCTACTATTATTGATAATACTCATATTCCTCCTACATACTATCTTGTGTATTATAGTTATTTGTAGCTAAATATTACCTCCTTTGTTATATCATAAACACTTTGCAGACAAGTACCATGTATTATGATTCATGGTGTATGTACCTAATGGTTCTTAGTATGAGGATCCTCATAATATTTATTGAATTGAATTGAATAGTCTCACCTGCTATTTATCTTCTATGTACTGAGTTATATATATTGCTCTACCTTTAGAATGTAATCTTATTGAGGATTTCCTTGCTTTTTGTGTATCCCCCAGGGCTTAGCACACTACCTGACAGATAGTGAGCAGTTGATAATTTATTTATTATACATATACAACTTAAATACAAAGGTCCTATGAAGGAAGATGCTATCTGCATCCAGAGAAAGAACTGATGAATAGGATATATAGAATGATTTTACATATATACATATTGGGTCTAATGGAAGTCATGAGGGGAGAGGAGGAGCAGTAGGAGGAGGGAGGGAAGAAAAAAAAGGAAGAAAAAGAAAATGACATGATAATTGTTTATATATTTAAAGGGAATAACAAGTTATTCATAATAGTTTTGCTGTTTCATATGCAATCATATTTTTAAAAAATTCTACCATGTAATGGAAATGCTTGCTTTATTTCATAAATGAAAAGTAAAATAAAATGAAAAAAATAATGCTTATTGGCTGATTGATCACTTTGTTAGAATAAATGAAAGAAATAACTTTCAAATTATGTTAGTAGTCCCATTAAGGGGAAAGGCAAAGAATTAGAAAATAAGGATATTTTCCTTGGGAAACTGAAAAAAGAAACTGAAATACATATGAAATTACAAAAGAAACATTATGCAAACAACCTTCCAAACCTGATTGAGTTCCTGCTTTTGATTGATAAGCTTGTCCTCAATTTGAGGAAGGTCCTTTGCCAGCCATCTTGCTTCAAATCTGACTCAACCCAAGACTCTAGGAACTCCTTCTGGACTTTGCCTTTCTTCAGATCCCTACCTCCCCCTCCTGTGTTATCTTCCTCCATTACAATGTAAACTCCTTGAGAGTAGGAATTATTTTGCTTTTTGTTTGTATTTGCATCCCTAACACTTAGCCCAGTATCTAGAACATAGTAAATCTGTCTATCTATCTATCTATCTATCTATCTATCTATCTATCTACCTATCTATCCATCCATCTATCTATCCATCCATTTTCCTATCTACCTATCTCTCTAACATATTCATTCATAGCTACAAAATAAATTTGTGAGTTTGAAGAAAACAAAGCAGACATAAAGTCTGGTGAATCCAGTCAGGGAAGACTTCCTAGAAGAGGGAATTTTTTTTAAAAGATGACTGGCTTAGACTAGAAGAAGGAACATGGATTTAAATATTTTTAGATGTATCCTTTAGGATCATGTGACTTGTGATTTACCCTCCATGAGCACTAGTTTTATTATCTCTAAAATGGAAACAACAATGCACATTGCACCTACATCACAGCGCTGTCGTTGGGACAGTGATTGTGCAGCATTTTGTGAATCCTAAATCATTTCATAAATATCGTGTCTTTGTGGTTGTCCTCATCATCCTTGATCACGTACAGTTCTTATGAATGTTGCCATGATCATGATGACCACCATTATCTCAGTCTGCCCATCTTGTTTGGGACCAGCCTCAACTTGACTCTCTGGTCAGTTATTTTTATCTTGCTCTGTCCTCTAGCCTTGAATCACTTCACCTTTGATCTTCACCCATTCTCATTCTGTTAGCCCTGAATTCTGTGTAACATCTACTAGCCTCCTCTTGACTACTAGAAAACTGCTAGTAAGAATTAAGGGGCATCTAAGTGGGGCCACAGTGCACAGAGCACCAGGCCTAGAGTCAAGCAAGAGTTCAAATCTGGCCTCAGATACTTACTAGCTGTGTGACCCTGGGCAAGTCACTTAACTCTGTTTGCTTTAGTTTCCTCATATGTAAAATGACCTGGAGAAGGAAATGGCAAACCATGCTAGTATCTTTGCCAAGGAAACCCAAATGGGGATGTGAAGCGTCAGACATGAGTGAAAATGATGGAACAACAAAAAAAAAATAGGAATCATAGAGTTGTGTTGAGAAGTTATAAATGTATGCTATGTAAGCTTGCCTGGGGGCTTTGCTGCTGTACAGAAATTCTTAAATTCATCTTTTGTGAGCTATTACATTTCCTATAACCATTTCCCATATTAGCTATTTAAACTCTTATTTTTCTCTCAAGAGTACTAGATTAGGAACTACATGACCTGGGTTATAATCCTCGCTCTATTAATTACTGGGTGAGCTTAGTTCCATCATTTTAACTTACTATAAAAGAAAGGGAATGCACTAGATGATCTCTAAGATTCTATGACATCTATAATTCCTCAAGCTTCTAACTTTATTCCTTTTACTCTCTATTCCTCTACTCTTGGCAGATGGTTTTGCTTCCTACTATACTGATAAAATTGAAGCCATCATTCTCTCTAACAACTCCTCCCTGGAAGTCCTACTAATGTCCTCACTCATCTTTCCATCCATTCCTTTGCTTTAGAGGAGGAGATGGCCCTTCACCTTGCCAAGGTTAACCACCCCAACTGTCCTCTTGATCTCCTTTCACCTTCACTTTTCACTTTGTTTTATCAGACACTTCCTCTAACTATATCTTCAATGTCTTCGTCTCTATTGGATCCTTCTCCTCTCACAAATACTCTCAGGTCTCTTGTATCCAAAAAGTAAAAATAAAAATTGCTATTTCCCCCAATCTGCTAACCACTCAAAGTAGCCCAATCAATATCTTCCCCTTCATGGCTACATTATCCTAGAAAGAGTAGTCTGTATTTGTTATTACTCCTTCCTTGAGAGTTCTTTCCAAAGTTAAAATTGAAATCTTTATCACTAAATCAGTGGCCTTCTCTTTCCTTGCTCTTTTGACCTTTCTGCAACATTTAACATTATGGACTATTCCCAACTCCATTGACTTTCTTGGCACTTTACTTTCATGATTTCTTTCCTACCTCTTTGATTCACCTTTCTCTTTCTCCTTGTCAGACCTTGTCTCTTAAACCTGAATGTTAGTCGGGTTCTGTCTCTGGTCATCTTTTCTTCTTTTTTCTTCATTTTCTCCTTGGGTTATGTCTACTCTCTCATGGTTTCAATTTTCATATGGTAACAATTGTATCTCTCTTTCCATTATCCCCTGTGCAGATCTCTGGTCTCAAATTCAGTGTTCTGGGTATCTCTATGTGAATACCTTAAATTCAATGTGTCCAAAGCTAAACTTTTCATTCTCTCTTTCAAACCCTTCCCTCCCATTAAGTTCTCTATTTTTGTCTATTCAGTCCCCATCCTTTTAATTATATAGCTCATAATCTTGGTATCATCTTAGATTCTTCCATCTCTCTATTCTCTAAATCAAAGAGTTTCCAAGTCCTGTCAATTATACCTCAGTTATATATCCTATATCTCTCCTCTCCTTTCTGATCTTCTCTCCCACCTCCCTAATTCAGGCCCTCATTACTTCTGGATAGTTTATTGTAATAAGCAACGAGGCACATGAAGGAGAGACAGGAGGCAGAAGGACACAGGAGACAGCATCAATGAGATAGGTGAAAATATCTCCATCCTTCTTATGGAAAGGCACTGGTATAAGACCAGAAAACCAAGGCAAGGAGAATGCCATTAATAACATTGCTCACCAGGTCAATAGTCCTTCCAACAGGTCTGGTCTACTGCTATAGGCCAAAAGAGCAAAACTTGAAGAAATGAGCTTTAGGCCCATTCTTCTTTGGCAGCCATAGCTGCTAAAGGCTGAAAAAAAATTTCCCACCATGAAATTCCTTAGCTCTATCAAATAATTAAATGTCGGGGATGGATATCATTTTATCAATCAAAATAACACCAACAATATGTTTGTTCATTGGTCTTATCTCCCTTCTATATGCTAATTAAACTGCCTTACTTTCTTTTAGGACTACTAGACCTTGTCTTCTGACCTGTAGTTTCCTTTAAGGGTTACTGGGCCTTGCCATCTTCCCTGCAGCCAAATACTCCCAGGTGTGCTCCTTCCTCCCTTAGAATGTAAGCCCCTTGAATGCAAGGACCATCTTATTTTCCTATTTTCTGTCTTCAGTGTTTAGCATAGTGCATTTAAAAGTGCTTTTTCATTTATTTATAAGTTATATCCTTGCTTATGATTTCTCTCCTTTCCTTTCAATCCTTTATAATACTGTCCAAATAATTGCCCTAATGTACTGCTCTAATGGTTCACCTAATCATGGACCAGGCACTCAGAGACCCAGAACTCTAGACTTAGGACCTCTGGATGCTCCATTATTACCCCTACTACTGTTATGCCTTGGGCTGAGTGGGAGTTCCCATCTAGGAAGCTGAAAGGACAGAGGAGCTGTTTAGTCTCTGGGTAGACAGTATAATACATGGGCACATTTTCTCTCTTCTCCACTGTAATTTTTCTGTTGGTGTTCATGAAAATTAAAAAGGATGGAAAGAAGAGAAAAATCCATGACTCAGTCATTGACCCCCTTTATAGGTCAACACAAAGGGATGCATTTAAAAATATTTAATGTATTTTATAATATAATATTATTATATGCTTATTATGTGCTAAGAAGATGGTGATTTAGGAGTTCCACTTAACACATGGGTCTCATTAGCTGGGGGGGGGGGGGGGAGAAAGATTGAAGAAGGGGTTGGACTTCTTGGAGAGCATGGGATGGTGATAAGGGCAAATGGAGGAAAGCATGAACTACTTTTGCTTCTGTTTTCCCTAGCAAGGATAATTATCTTTAGCCTAGAAAGACAAGTGCCAGCCTGCACATTGACAGAAGCAATTTCCTCACCTAGAAGCCAATGAAATCACAGAGTTAGTCTCTATCCTATTTCCAGGGAATGCCAATATATTCACATTGGAACTATAGCCAAAGCTCTCAGAATAGAGAAAGCCCCTATTTTATTTAGATCTAGGGCATAATAAATATCTTGAAAAAGTATCTTGAATACTGGAGATGATAATATTTATAAAGCACTTGAAAAGTTTACCAAAAAGAAGTTTGCAAAGCACTTTATGTATATGTGTATGTGCATGTGTATATACACACATACACACAGATATATATGTAATATTTAATTTCTCCTCATTACAGCCCTGGGAGACAGGTGCTGTTATTATCTCCATCCATAGATGAAAAAAAAAGAGGCTGAGAGAGGTTAAATAATTTGGCCAGGATCATACAGTTGTGTGATTTGAACTCAGGCAGGATCTGAATTCAAGTCTTCATGATTCTAAGCTCAGTACTCTACTCACCCAGCTAGGCCTTCTTGCTGCCTGATTCATGTGCACTGTGAAATGGGATATGGAAGGATAGGGGAAGGAAATAAGCATTTATTAAGCACCTACTATATGCCAGATGCTATGCTAAATGTTTTACAAATATGTTCTCATTTGATCCTTATTTGATGGCTATTTGGAAACCTAGATTTTTTTGTATCTTCTTAAATGGTACAAGTTATGTAGTAACAGTTACATATAGTACTTTACATATATTGTTGTATCATTTGATCTTGCAACAGTCTAGTGAGGTAGATACTACAAGTGTATTTATCTCCATACAGCTAAGGAAACTGAATCCAAGAGGTTGCCATTTGCTCTTAGTGACAGCTAGTTAGGTGCTGGAAGCAAAATTTCACCCCCAGTCTCTTGACTCTAAATCTAGAACTCTTCCCATTATGCTATGCCAGTGCTCAAAAGACACTGGAGACAAATTTTAATTTTCCATGGGAACAAGGATAAAAGAATCATTGAAGAATCACTGAAATCCCTAACCAACCAAAATGTCATTTAAATCAAAATGTTAAAACTTTGACCTCCTTTAAGCTTCACATGGAGTTTTTTTTAAATACAAACACCTGATAAGCTGATTAACAATCTAATTTATTTAAAATACAAACCGTATAATTTCCTACATCCCCAGAAGCAGACAGACAATTGTTTTGCTCCCCTTCCCCCACAACATTTACTGAAATTGTGAACTCTGAGCTGAATTTCTTTTCCAGTTATTTTCATTTCCAGTACTCTGAAAGACGGGCTGGTGATCAGTATAAAAGGGAAAATCTAGAGCATAAAAGGCCCAGAGAATCTACAACTGACTAATCAATCCCCTGCTTGCTTGAGGGATCAATAACAACACATTGTTAGGGTTATATAATAGGTATTGTTTAGTTCTTCTTCATCAAGGAGTCACAGCTGTGGGAGTTAGGAAAGAGAAGCCACTAATTGAAGACTAAGGAACAGATCCATCTTTGTTGATGACACTTAAATTTATAAGTTTGGATTTGGGAACTGCAGGGTCCAGATTGTTCCATAGCAAACCATTGCACTTTTAGAGCATGACTCAGAGAGCTGGCACCGCAAATGCAGTTATTCTGAAACTTTGCGAGAGTTAATGGCTAATATTTGCTTAAATGTTCCTCTGAAAGGTTAGAGCTTGGATATGAATGAATGTTTTTGCACGTCCTGAAAATAGATCCCACCTGTGACCCTTGGGACTGAACAGAACTGAGATATTTAGGTTTGCAAATGTTTACATCATCCCATAATGATGTTTGCCTATTAATTGGGCCCCTCGGTGTGTCACTTCACATTACTCTTGTTCAAGCTCAGCCTGGAATGGAGGAGGAGGAGGAGGAGGGGCATGATTTCAGGTGTTACAAATATTCCCTCACCCCACCACCCACACTCCTAACCAAATATTCTCCCTCCCTAATGCTAAGGCCTTTAAACAAAAGCCACAGTTTTTATTTTTGCAATTAGATTTGTCTTAAAACGCCAATGCTCCTCCTCCTAGCTAGCATTTATCTAAGTATTTACTGTGTCAAGGAATGTGCTAAGTGCTTTTTACAAATATTATCTCATTTGATCCTTGCAATAACCCTAGGACATAGGTGCTGTTATTATCTTCATTTTACAGATTAGGAAACTGGCAAACAAAAGTGAAGTGACTTGCCCAGGGTCACACATTAGGAACTATCTGAGGCTGCATTTGAACTCTGGTCTTCCTGATTCCAGGTCCAGTGCTCTATCCACTGTAACATGTAGTTGACTCTAACAGAATTAAAACATATTCAGAAAGCGACTGAAGGGAGGAATAGCATGGGGGTGTGTGTGTCAAAATAGATAAAAAGGGGTCAGCTAGCCCCAGAAAGTCAAGGCTAGAAATACTAAAGGAAAACATCAGAACTACTTCCTGGACTGCTCCCAGTCCTCTCTAGGTTCTTTGTAATTGTACAAATTATCTTATCCCTTTGAAAACTATTATCTTGATGACAATAAAGTCAAGTGAAGTCATTAGGTTGGTTTAGATTTTTATCTTTCAATACATGACAAAAATCTTTTCATGTAGTAGTAGTAGGAAAAGTGAATGACTGCTATTCTTATGATTATCATATTCCCAAAACAGAGATTCTTTTTCTCTTTCTTTTTTTTTTTGTAAATTTTGAACCTAATTGTGACAATCATTCCTTATTCCATGAGGGATTTTTAAACTATACTTAAGAGCAATAGGCCTGTCAAATGCTTTTTAATGTCAGGACATCGAATGCAAAGAAAATGGATCACAATACTTAGAGTCAAAAGACATCCTGGAAGTCATCATTTAGTCCAGCTCTTTCCCCTTTGTTGTAGTGATGCAGACCAGAAAAGGGCCTACCTGGGAGAGAAGAGCACGGTTATCATCAAGTGTATTGGTTATTCAATTGATGTACTTTGTACTGATGCAATCAATATACACCTCCCTATGCCATATGCCAGATATGGAAATAAAGTTAGGAAGTTTAAAATCTCATAGGGAAACTTTTATAGTGTCTGTGTACTAGATGGAACATAAGTGAAACAACGGGAAATTTAAGGGTCAGTTATGATTCTTTTATTGAATATTGTGGTATATTCATCCTAGCAATTATAATCACTATTCTGAATAAGTTGAGAACTATACAGGTCTTTTTCCACCTTCCCAATTTTTTTTAAAGTTCTTTTGCAGGTAATTATCATATTTAACTTTTAGAAGATGTGCATATTTTAGAGTTGGTAGCATCCTAGTTAAATTTCCTTTGCATGGAAAACATCTTAAAACATTTCAAAGGGATTTAAAAGTGGATAAAAAATTAAAATCAGCTCAATTGTCTGCCTCCCAGAGAGGAGAGCAGACGGTTAGAAACCTATAACAAGCTGTCATAAGCCTTCAAGGCTAACACAAAAGAACTCAGCATCATCTTCTACCTTGTAGAAACTTAGCCACATGGCCCGGTTTGAGAGTAAAACTGGAACATGTGCATATTTCTGTACTTTTTTATAGGTATTCAGTGACTGGCAATTTATTTCCAACAGACCTACTAGCTTCCTGTTCTACAGAAAAATGTGATTTTTGAAAAAAAAAAAACAACATCATCCTGTGTCAATTTTGTAAATATTTTACATATATACAAATATATGTGTATTTTGCCTCCCATGCCTGGACTGTAAGTTCCTTGAGGGCAGAATTATTTTTGCTTTTGCCTTTGTATGCCTACCACCTGGCACACTCTGCTCTTGGCACAAAGTAGGCACTTAATAAATGCTTGTTGAATGATTGTTGGCAATGATTAATCAGAATAAGGTACCACTTGAAGCAAAGAGCTGAAAGACAGGTATATATTTGAATAGTGGGGCTGGGGCTGGGGCTGCTAGAAGATTTTTTATGGCTTTTGGTGGTATATTATTATAATGAATACTTCTAGATTTTTCATCACTTTGCTAATTACCAATGGAATGAAGCAGGTCTTCTGAATAGCTCTTCTAATTAAACCTTGCCTATTTAGTTAGAGAATCATAGAATGAAAAATGTTATCTTGGACCTGTAAGGGACCGTGGAGATCCTCTGCTCTGTTTTCAGTGTGTGGTCTGGGACCCTCCCAAGACCTATTTTCATAAGAATACTAAGATGTCTTAATTTTTGATATTATAAATGTCAATGGATATATCCAGCATTATGCTGGTAAATGTTAAACAAGTAGCTCTCTAAAAAATACACATAGCACCCTTTTTAAGTTTAACATTTTCTTCCTCACTTTCTTAAATCTAGACAGTCAACAAAGCAATATATCATTTGGTATATCAAACCTTGATTTGTAGCATTTTGTGATTTTTAAGGTGTATTGAAAATGTCAAGTTGTTTCTTACAAGCCAGTAAGCTAGTATGAGCTGGTTCCAGCACACACCTGGATAAAATGCACATAAAGAAAAGCTTTTTGTGTTTATATCTGGTTTTTGGTGGTGGAGTGGGGAGAGTTTTCTCAATAATTTTTAAGAGTACAAAGGGACCTTGAGAACCAAAACTTTAAGGACCACTCCTCTAGTCCAATCCCTTCATTTTGTAGATGAGAAAATGGAAGCTTAAAGTAGAAGTGAATTTTCCAGCTAATTAGTAGCAGAGCATGGGCCTCACAATTCTTAATGATGTGCTCTTTCCACTACACCCTGTTGCCTCAAGTCATCTGGCACCACAACAAGGACCCAAGAAGATGCTATTAGAATACATTTTTCCTGCACCTAAGAAAATATTCACATTCAATGAGATAAAGACATCATCAAAGGTTCTGGAGGGAGCCATTCAGGAATTATTTTATGTAGGTGTACATATGGAAAATTTAAAAAGCTGATTGTAGACTCTGCTGTGAAGTCTGTGAAAAGGCATAGAGAGCTACTAGTCTAAAGAAATTTGCATCCATGTATTAACCCCTACCAAGGCTATCTTCTCCATAGGCTAAGATTTTCATTGTAAGATTAGAATTGAAAGTCTTTGTGGGATACTGTCAGCAACACATTGTCTGTTGATGTATTTCATTGAAGAAAGATGTATAGAATAACTGAGGAATAATCATATTCTTTCAAAGTTTGACAGGTAGAATGGAGTACCTGTTACTTAGTGGATAGGTGGTGGAAGAAGCAGCCAAAATCAAGAATAATGTATGATATTGGATGCATTTCCTGGAACAAAGATAGAGACTAATATCATTACTGAAGAAGATAGCTCAGGTTAGATGTGAGGCAGAGTTCCTTCAGCAGAAGTTCAGGAATCATCACCAAAAAAATTAAAGTTGGATTCTTAAACAGTAATTTGATAGAGCAGATAGAATACTGGATTTGAAGTAATGAATATCTGGGTTCAGATGTTCCTTAGACATTTCCAAAAAGACCTTAGACAAGTCAATTCTCTGAGCCTCAGAAAATTCATCTATAGAAAGGAGATAATGATACCACCTCTCCTCAGGATTGTTGGGAGGGCCAAATGAGTTAATTTTTGTTAATCATTTTGCAAATCTCAAAGCATTACATGATTCATTACATGTTATCATCCTTATTATTAGTATTTCTGTTACTTAAATCTTTTTGATGGGGTTCATATAGAAATGAGGAAAAGTTGCCATCCTGTGATTTTTCTTTTATAGTCAATGAATGTTCTGTGAACTATTGCACAAATAACTTTGTGTATAGGTTTTTTTAACTTTAAAAGAGAAATAGACTATAAGATCATCTTCTGTAGGCCCACTGAAACTCCTTTAGAATAGCTACAGTAGCAGAGATAGGAAAGGAAATGGGGACAGTGAGTGAACAACGCATTTTATACTATTAGATGCTATTATTGTGTTGGTTGATTTATTGTCTTCATGTATCTCAGGAAAGGATTCAATGCAGGGCCATAGGATCAAAGAGGGGCAACTAGATGTGACAATAGTATAGAAATAAAAGGTGTCAATAAAAGAGGGGAAAAAGACAAAGAAAAATCCTCTTCTTAAGGTCAAGGTCAAACAGCATAATCTGTTAGTTATATTTCTCTCATTCAAAATGATAGCACATTGCTGACATTTTTAATGCACTTAACATATTTTAAATTGTAGTATAGTTGATTCCATGCTTACCTTTCCATTTCTACAAGCAAGCAGACCATGTATTTATTATTTAGACTATGAGATGCATTTGAATTATCAATCTATAAAAATCAAATATCTCTGTGTATATGTAATATCTATATCAATGTAGATCAACCCTGATCAAATCAAGAGACAGAGGCAGAAAGAGATATACAGATATTTGATAGGTAGGTAAATACATACATACATACAGACAGACAGACAGACAGACATAGAGGATAGATAGATGGATCTTAGAAAGATATTGTAGATGAGCAATCAATGGAGTCCACAGCTGATGAGATTACAAAGTTTTGGAAAATTGCAAAGTTCTTTTAATGACTCCAAGCTTCTCCCTGGAACAAATGACCATATATTAAAGTATCAATATCCTTCCAATGATGACACACAGGCTAGGAGTCAGGTAACATGATATTTTTTTTCCAAAACAATTAAATTGGGAATCACCTAATGCACAATGAAGAGGCATATGGTTGATACTGATAGGTTATGACATTACAATAAGGGAAGGAGAAATGGTGGAAAGAAATGTATAATGAATAAAGGTGGTCTGGTAATGTGTTTAGAGTACAGGATAATTATCTAATAGTCCATGTGTTAAATTGCCATCTTCAGAATGTCAGAAGTGGAGGAAAGTCCCCAGAATGTTTAGATGGACATCCAAGTCAACTTATGGGAGGACATATGAGCTAAAACAATCTAAAGTTATAGGCATGAATGAGTTCCAAAAACCTGGAAGGAATATTTATATCAATGAGATCAGATATGCATCTTGAGTGTTTGAGTAACGGGACAGACACCAGGGCTATTTTATTTAGCTCAGGGAAGAAACCTAGAGTGCAAGTCTGGGTCACTTGGAAGATGGCAGTGCCACCAATAATAAGAGAAAAGTTCTAAAGGGGGGATGATTTGGGCATAAAGATACTAAGTTCAGTTTGGGCATATTGAGTTTAAGATGTCTATGAGACATTCAATTTGAGATGTCTAATAGATAGTTGAGGATGTAAACCTTGGATTTAGGAAAGAGGTTAGGGCTAATTTGCTATAATAAGTATAAGTAGATCTGAGAATCATCAGCATTGATAGAATAATTTAATCTATTGAAGTTAATAATAAGTTAATAATTATTTGTGAAGTGCGAGTTGTGAATTTCAACAAGATATTTGACAAAGGCTCATTATATCTTTGCTGACAAGGTAGAGTGATGTGGACCAGATGATAGTACAGTTTCTTGGAATCAGGCCTGGTTAAATGGTGGTATCCAAAGAGTAGTGATTAATAGATCAGTGTCAACTAGGAAGGAAATCTCTATTGGAATACCTCAAGTATCTTTAAGTCATTCTGTTCTTAACATTTTTATTAGACTTGGATAAAGACATATTACATGCTTACCAAATTTATAGATAATAGGTGGTATTGCTCCCTTCTGTTGACATAACCCTATGCATGCAGAGTAACTTGAATATTTTGTGATATAAGCATTTGGTACAGGTTTATTCACAACTATATACAACTCACTGAGGGATGACTAGGAAGTAGCTTAGTAGACCTGGGATCGTGATGAGTTAAGGGGAATGTTCACCTATCAGAATCATGCTCCATCTATTATTTTTCTCTTGCTTGATCCAATTCCACTTTTATACCCCAGGATTTCTTTAAATGTTTGTTTACATTTATATTTAATTGGTTTGAATGCTTGCTAGATAAAGTAACCAATCATAAATGTTTCCATTTTCATTTGTTTTCATTTTGTTTTGTTTTCATTTGTGTGCTTCATTATTTGTGAAGTGCGAGTTGTGAAAAAGGGAGAAAGAATGGAAGAGATGATAGAGAAATGATCAGAGATCCACACCTCTTATTTATTTAAAATCATCAGGATGCTATCCTGATTGGAGGCCCCCTAGGTTAAATGAAAGAGTATTATATTGATTTATTTCATATTTTGGATAAATATCCCAATGACAGACAAGTTGTATCTAGTTGGTTTTTATCCCCTTTAAGTAAAAATTAAGCTGATCACCACTGCTTTCTGCTTTGGAACCGAACCCCTTTGAGTTATGATGTTTTCTCTATTTTTATTGGCAGAAAAAAATATTTCTATGAGGATCGGGACTAGAGAGCAAGTCTGGTCTGGGGGGTGGGGGTGGGGGGAGAAAGGGTATATTTGGGAGTGGAACCAAAATGGTTGAGAGGTAAGATTGGTGCTATGTAGTTCTAAATCTAGAAAATGCACAAATCTCTAAATCTAGAAAATGCACCAGACTGAATCCTGATGGGGAAATTAAGGAAAAATCATAATGAGTCATTTTCCATCACAGTTTGGTAAAGGGAAATATAGAAGGAAGTCTGCAGACACCAGGGAGAGAGTTAGGCCAGGAGCACTCCAGTGGCCAGGTACAGGCTGTGCACTAGGGCAAGAAAAGAGGGCAGACATCTATCAGAGGTCCACCTGACCCATATTGGGACACACAGGGAGGGATGTGAACTGGCAGTTTTGTTGACTAGTACTCAGTCAACCTCAGCGTGTAGGCCCTCATCTTGTTCCCGAGATTCTGTACTAGTATAACATTCAGTAGCCCAAGAAAGTAGCAACAGGATCAACTCAGACCTTCCCTCAAGAACTGTGGCAGCACCCAGTTCTAACATCAAGTCCAGGAAGTAGGCTGGAAGATGGAGTAAACAGACCAATAAAAAAGTACACCATAAAGAGTTATTATGGTGACAGGGAAGGTGCCAGAAGAAAAGAATGATTCTAAAGCATCTACAAGCTAAGCCTCAAAGTAAAACCCAGCCTGGGCAAAAGTTCAACTAGAATTCCTGGAAGAGGTGAAGCAAGAGATTTTTTTAAATGAATTAAAAATGCTTTTATAAATGAAATGAGAGCATTTGAGGAAAAAAATTGGAAAAGAAATGAGAATTATGTAAGAAAGAATTGGAAAGGGAATTAACTGCTTGGCACAAGAGATACAAAACTTTGCCCAAACAACAAACTCCTTGAAAATGAGAACATTCCAAATAGAATTTAATGACTCCATGAGGCAACGAGAAATACAACAACAACAAAAAAGTCAAAGGGTTCAATAAATAGAAGAAAATGTAAGGTATCTCATAAAAACAGTTGATTCAGAAAACAGATTGAGAAGAAAACAATGTAATACTCATTGTACTGTCTGAATACCATGATAAAAATAAGAACCTACATATCCTATTTTAAGAAATCATAAAAGAATTGCACAGATCTCTTAGAAAGAGGGCAAAGTAGAAATAGAAAGAATCCACCAGTTGTCTCCTGAAAGAAACTCCCAAACAAAAACTCCCAAGAACATCATAGTCAAAAAACCCCCAAGAGATTCCAAGTCAAAGCAAAAAATACTGCAATCAGGCAGAAAGAATTCAAGTACCAAGAAGACACAATCAGAATCTCACACACAATTTAACAGTTACCTCTGTTGAGTAGAAGAACACTTAGGATTCAGTATTCTAGAAGGCAGAGGTTATGAACTTATAGCCAACATATACTCACTAAACTTAATATAATGCTACAGAAGAAAATAGACCTTTATTGAATATAAGACTTCTAAGCATTCCTGACAAAAAGGTCAGAGCTGCATAAGAAACTTTGAAGTTCAAACACAGGACTGAAGAGAAACATAAAAAGGTAAACATAATTGAGTAATCACAAGGGAATAAACAAAGATAATTTCCTTATATTTAAACATGGACAGATAATACAGGAATCATCTTGGAACCCTATCATCATCAGAAGCATACATAGAATAGAAGGGTCATAGAAGTAGTTCAATTAGACAAAACCTAGGAGTGGTTATGTTATATTGTGATGATTTAAGAAAAGACTAGAAAGAGAACAGAAGAAGAATACAATCCATTGGGAGGGATGGGGGTAAAGGAAGGTTAGCAGAAATTATCTCATGTAATCAGGGGTTACAAGTAGACATTTATTCAAAGGAGAGAGGGTGAAGAGAAGTGGTCAAAAGAAGAAAATACACACAGAGAATTGGGTACAGAAATACATTTCATTCAGGAGGGAAATTAGAAGAGGCAGGGATTAGTCCTAAGTAAAACAAACTTTAAGGATACACAAAAATATTTATAACTCTTAAAGGTGGCAAAGAATGGAAATCTGATGGTATCCTCATAAATTGGGGAATAGATGAACAAATTATGCTATGTAAATATGATGGAATATTATAGTGTTGATCCCTTATCAGCATAATGACCAACCATGATTCCAGAGGACTAATGATGAAACGTACTACCCATCTCATAATAGAGAGATGAAGGACTCAATGAAAAATGAGGTAAATTATTTTTGGACATGGCTAATGTGGATTTTTAAAATTACTCTACATGTTAATAATTGGTTTTGTTTTTCTTGCATTTTTAATTGGGGGTGGCAGGGGAATGGGAAGGTGAGAAGGAAGATTTTAATTGGTTAAAACAAATAAAATGCAAAAATAACAAAAGCAAAGTGTATTGCTGGAAAAAACCTGGTAGCAACCAATTTCCTAAGGTAGGGGCCACCAAAGGAAAGCTTATCTTTCCCTTTTATACAACTAATTCTTGTGAAGTCAATAATTAGATAGACTCTGAGGTTTTTTCAACTCTGATATTCTGTGAAATGGAATATCTGCTTCCACTTTAAAGCAATGGGTAGTAAAACATTAAATCAAAGCAGAGATTGGAGGATCAGAAGCACATTGTTAGATAGAAGCATATTGATATTGTAATTTCAAATGTCTCACAAGTGACTTACCTAGTCTCTGGGTCAGACTTATAGCAAACATAATAAGCCCTCACTCTTCTATAACCTCTACATGACTCCTGAGAAATGACTTTGGATTTGAATTGGGCCCTCCACATCTAACTTAGTCCAGGTCTGTAATATCATGGCCTGTCCAGAATAATGTTGGCCTTTGAAATAGTGTGAATGGAATGTGTTTCTTGGCATGTCAAAAAACAAAACCACATTCTTTCATCTTAACCATAAATGATATGTCTATTCAGTACATATAAGAAAGCTACTTAGGATTTAAAACAAGATTTCAATGAATTCGGAAAAAAAAATTGATGATTCACACACTAGATGCATAAAAGTAGAATATTATAGGGACTGGCAGAGGTAATATTCTTCTTATCTTCTTTATCCTAAGTCTGTGCCAAATTTGCTTTAACTATCTTTTTCTACATCTGCTCCATCTCTCTTCATTAATATAAGCACAATTTCCCTTTGTGGGTGGCTCCATAGGGCTTTAAACTCATGATTTAGCCTACTACTCATTTAATTCCAATTCTACTGCTTGCCTTTTATTCATTCCCTGTGTATCCCTCACCAGTATTCAAATAACCAAGTCAACAAATCAAATATAGAAAGGCAAAAAGGGACTAGAAAAACAGAATAAGAGAAACAAGCCTAAAAAAGACAGAGACAAAAATAAAAATGAAAAAAAAAAAAACATCCCATTGCCAAGGAGGACAAAGGAAAAGAAAGACTAACATGTAAATAGGAAAGAGAAATAAATTTATGTAGGCAGATAAGTGTGAGAAAATACAAAGGGGGGGGTGGAATAATGACATAGGAAGAATAGGAATAGAATGTTGATTTATTTTAAGAAAATGATAGAACAAACAGAAAAAAATACAAAAACATTTATAGCTGTTCTCTCAATTCTACATTTTTAAAAGGAAGACAAAAGAAATTTCAGAACAAGAGTAAAGTCTCTGAGAAGGTGATGTGGGAAAGGAGTGAATTTAACAGTAAAGACCATGAGCATAGCTAGGGACTGGGGTCTTTCAATTGCTTGCTTCCTCCTTCCTGACTGAAATCTCAGTATTCCATTGAGATAGGGGCATATAGAGATGAGAGTGTGATGGATTTTTTGTAATCATTAACAGAAAGTTCTTCATATTTTTTGCTACAGCAACTAATTAAATTGCTTACTTCGAAACAGGGAAGAGATATAGGATGCATTGATAAAGTGAGTTACCCACGTAAATGAAATTGTGATGCCTTGAAGTGTTAAAGAATGGTAGCCTCATATATACCTCTCCAATAAAGGGATAGAGTAGTATAAAGGATTTCATCAGAGAGATGTATGACCAGAGAAGTTGTGCAGCAAAACTGAGAAATCATTGTTGGACAAACAGCAAACTTCATTGATATCTAAAAAATGTCTAGATATAAAGGATGACTGTCCCCAACTTATTGGGCGAACTCACTGAGGAGAATCTATAAATTCTATGTAATAGAATATGTTTGATATAATTCTCTATAAAATCTATAAATTCTATAAAAACATGGACAAGAGTACTCAGGATGAGAAGACATGTATGAATTGTTATTTATACTGTTGGAAAGATAATCAACATTGATGAGATCACAGATTCATGGAAGTACCAAAGCATCTACCAAGAAAACTAGATAATTTATATTATCTATTCAGCATACCCTTTTACCTGGACTGTGCTGAAGAAATACTCATAAAATTCTCTTTGTGCCTCTTCCCCTTCTCTTAATTGTTAAGACCACCCACTATTTAGGTACATTTTTCATTATACTATTTTGTTTCACTCAAAGCTCTTTCAAAATATGCTACAGTTCCCAAGTTTAAAGATTTCTTAAAAATTACTTTTAAAGACACATGCTTCCTAAATACAGATTGGCAATGACATTAAATCTTACCAGTAAGCTGTCTTTGAATCACTTTGTAAATGAGATACTTTCCTTTACACAGCTCAGTCTCTTCTTGGTGAATTGACTCTTTCTGATGGCTTTCCTAGATTTGAGGGTTCATCTTACTTTGGAAAGTTGAGCTATACATTGACTCTCAGTTCCTCTGAAATTTTGTTAAGCAGGATGAAGAGGAGAAATACTAAAATGAGTCAGCTCTGGAAGTTGTTACACAGAGCACTAACTTCAATATTCAATAAAATCACCAAGACAATTTTTGAGTCAATACCTCCTTGCAATCCAGGTGAGTACACCTCAGGGTTCAATTATTTACTAGAATGATACGTGTTCCATAGCTTAGCCTGCAACTTTTGACTCCCAAGGAAGATCGCACAGAATCTAAGAAAAGTATGGAAAGCACATCTTTTGACTAAGAGTGCTAATAACTACAAGGAAAAGAATTGAAATGAAACTCTTTCTTTGAGGCCATAGGATCACAGCTTTAGAGCTCAAAGGTAACCTAGCCCAACTCTCATTTTACAGATGTTGAAACTAAGACCTAGAGAATCAAAGTGATTTGCCCAAGGTCCCACAGGCAGAAAGGGACTGTAGCAGGGCTTGAACCCAAGAGGTCTGGCTCCAGAACAAGTGCTCTTCCTGCTATACCATACTAGCTGATAAAAGAAAACTATTATACTCAATATATAATCAACAAATTTTCCTCACCAGTGAAAACCCTCCTCTGGACCATACCATGGACTCTAATCAGCCTACTATCTATTAGAGGACAGTTCCATCTTGGTGGTGACTTCTTGTCAATTTCTCTGACTCATCTGGCCACTATGCTCAGTTCTTTCTGTATGTGTAACATGTGGACTGAATCTTTATTAGTATCATAGGACACTAACCAATACTTATTTAACAAAGAGATAACAGAGAAAGAAGTTACTTAGAAGAAATGAATTCTTTTGTATCTCCTCCTGAGGAGTCATTACAATATGTTACAATCAACATCTCCACATTAGCAATCTATAATCAGATGGATATCAGTATACCAAGTAACTGTTTCCCAAGATTCTACATCATATGCCTCTCTGACAGGAAGACTCATATGATGGAGCTCTGCTTAATGTCCTTTCACCTAACCACATTATGACTTTTCCTACTTGGTTTTTACCAAAGTAAAGAGGCTCAAATATTCCCAACATGGTTTCCTCTAACTTCATTTCCTTGTCTTTTCAGAATATGATATGGACTATACATATAACTAGATATCAGCAAAGTATCACAAATGAGACATTTCTCATGTCATCCTTCTACAAGTATTGAGAGATGTAAACTAGATTTTATAGTACACTTAGGTGAATTCAGAAAATGTTGAATGACTACACCCAAATGAAGTCATTGGTGGATAGAGGTCAATTGGGAGGGAGATTTGTAGTGGAGGCCCCCAGAGATCTGTGCTTGTTTCCATTTAGGCATTTTCATTAATTAGTTGGATAAAGATGTGTCTTGAATGACACAATAGGAAGAGCAGCTAGTATGTTAGATGACATAGTTAGGATTCAAATGTTCACAACAGACTAGAAAGATACTGAATAAGGACCAAATCTAGTAAGAGGTATTTATATAGATAAAGTCCTGTATTTGTGCTAAAAAAAAAAAAATCAACTTCACATAGATAGAAAAGGTATGACTAGTCAATAAGTTTTTAGATAAAAAAGAACTAACAATTCTAATAGACCAAAGTGAGTCAGTGGTATGATATGGAAGTCTTCCTCCCCCTTAAAAACCACTGTAATCTTGGGCTCCATTTCGAAAAGTACCTTATATGGAAAAGAGTAGATGCCTTGGTCAGACCACATTAAGAGTACTGTGTTCAGTCCTGGGAACCCACTTTGGAAAAGATATTGATAAGGTGAAGAATATCCAGGAGAAAATTGTTAGGACAATTTGAGACCTTACTTTAAGAGGAGAAAACTAAAGATGTTTTTTCCACCCCATCCCCTCAGACTCCTTCCCTGGACCCCAGGAGAATAGAAGGCCTAAGAGAAGACTTGGGAACTGTCATCGAGAATTTGAAAGCCTGTCATAAGAAAGAGCTATTTGACCTATTTTTCTAGGGCCCCTGAGGGTGGAACTAGGAGTGAGGAGTAGAAATATCGGCAGATTCAGGATCAATATGAGGAAAAGCTTCATGACAATTGGAGCTTTCTGAAATTGGAATGGGATCCTCTGTGTAAGAGTGGGTATCCCCCCATTAGAAGTTTTCAAGGGAAAATTGAGTAAAGTGGAAAAGTGATTCTTGTTCAGGTACAGATTGGATTGAAAGCCCTGTGAGATCCTTTCTGATGTTGAGATTCTAAGATTTGGATTTTTCCCATCCCATTCCCATCTTCCCATATCTAAACTTTATTCATTTGATCAAGTCTTTACTTGAATATTAACTGTAGACTGTTCCATTTATCTCTTGTTTCTTTTGGAGAAATGTTTTTGTTTTCTTTTTTTTTTTTCTTTTCTACAATGACACAAAAAGCTCACCCTTTGCCTTAAAAGAAGAATCTGGGTAGAGACATTTGTGTTCCTTAGTAAAGTTGGAAATTTACTAAAAATCAATTCCTTTGTTTGTAAGCTCCTCGAGGATAGGGGCTGTCTTTTGTCTCTTTTTGTATTCCCAGAACTTAACACAGTTCCTGGCATATAGTAGGTGCATAATAAATATTTATCTATTAATTGTTTCCTCATTGACTTGACTTATCTCAGAATAAGAAACCATGGACCATGGAGGACAGAATTCTTTGACACTAAAATTATATGCACACAAAAAGTTAATATAACTGTTTTCCTTATTCTAGTCCCCTGCCTGTTGGAGCCAAAGCAGTTTCCTTGCCTATTCCTCATTTTGTCCAACATTAGAAAGACTGAAGGGGGTCGGCTAGGTGGTGCAGTGAGTAGAGTATTGGCCCTGGAGTCAGAAGGACCTGAGTTTGGATCTGCCCTCAGACACTTAACACACACAAACAAAACCCTAGCCCTGTGACCTTGGGCAAGTTACTTAACCCCAATTGCCCTCCAAAAGGCAAAACAAACAAATAAACAAACAAACAAACAAAAAAAAAAAACGAAAGACTGAAGGGTTGCATGTTTTCCAGTTAACATATCAGCATCTGTGCAGAATGTTTTGCCCAAGAACTAAAATAATTTTTATGGTGAACAAAATAGATATTTTCCCACATATTATTTGACATTGAGTGTATTGTTTTTCATTTAATGACTCTTAATTTCTTCTATCCTAGACCTTCAGACTTTCTGAAATAGGATTTTAAAGTTAGTGTGTGAAAGTTCTGCACTTATTTTTTTTTTTAAATCTGCACATTTCAAGCCCTTTTCCCTCAGGTAAATGTGAGAAGTATTGTATTTTTCTAGCAATGATAGCAAATCATAGCGAGCCCTACCACATGGCATTTATTCATCACAGCTGGGTTTTCCTTGATTACATTAATCGCCCAGTGAATGAGTAAAGGTCATTTCATTTCAATCACATTTATTAATCACTCACATTTTATACTCATTAACATTTTCCCTATTTACATCAAGCTGGTCTCCTAAGTGATTCTATCAGGGCTATTAAGATGTTAATGTCAAATCTGGCTGCATTAACAGAAGTACTCACTGAAGGTGTCAGGAGGAAGTAAAACATTTTTTCTTCTAAATTATATTTGTTTTCATTTGGTGATTATTAAATATCAAGGTCAAGAACAATAATAGGTCAAATGGTAGAAAGATTAGTTGATACCTGAGAGAAATCCTCTCTTAAAAAAAAAATATATATATATATATATATATATATATATATATATAATTGCCTGGGTATATGAATTACTAGATTTATTATCATAAGGCACCTTATAATTGTAGGCATTGATTCCCTTGTAAGCACAGCTGTTATCAATACATAGAGAAGATTTGGGGACTGGGAACTGGGCATGTTCTAGCACCATTAGCTGCTTGCTGACCCATTTCCATATATATTATTCCTCAGCATAGGAAGTACTAAACAAAACATTTGAGTGAATATTAAACTGTTTACTACCTCTACAACATGCCTGAGAATTTGGAAAGAGGCTTGAGAAATCTCAGTTTTATGTGAGAAATTTAAGCCATGAAGAAACTTAATTGCACCTTTGTTCTTTGTTTTGCCATGAAAGACCTTAAGGGCTAATGGTTATCTGCAGAGGGGTGATTTCCCTTTTTAAACAAATGTTTAGTGTAATCCAGCCAAGGTCATGATAACACAGCTTGATCTTTCCTTGACCAATAAATCTACAAGGCCAGTCATGTGATGAGTTAAATTCTCTCCCTGTTTTCATTTCTCTCTTCTTTACCCACTTAACCAATTATAATATCCAAAGATTCCCAAAGCATAATACCTTGCTTCTCTACCAATTACTGCCCTTGAACCCGAGAAGCGAGAAAGAACTGGTGAAACCTTCCTGTCACACATCAGAAATAGTACCTTTCATGTATAAAAAAGAAAATCCAGAAAGTAATTTGTTTCATCTTACCATGATTTAAACAAATGAGAAAACAATAAAGTCTACTTTGAAATGTGGATCTGAGGAAATTTGCCATCCTTCATCTCCAGCCTTCCTGAGGCCTAGGTTAACTGTAACATCTATATAGATATCAATATAGATGGAGGTATAGATAAAGACACAGAAATTTTATATCTTATCTGTATCTATTTTTATGGGCAGCAGGGTTGGTATAGTGGATAGAGTGCTGGGCCTGGAATCAGGAAGTCTCATCTTCATGAGTTTAAATCTGGGCTCAGATACTTATTAGTTGGGTCACCCTGGGCAAGTCACTTTACCTTATTTACCTCAGTTTTCTTTTCTATAAACTTAGCTGGAAAGGGAAATGGCAAACCACTCCAATATCTTTACCAAGAAAACCCCAAATTGGGTTACAGAGACTCAGACACAATTGAAAACACTGAACAACAAAATCTATATTTATTAATACAGAAATAGATATAGAAATCTCACTTGGACATAAGGAGTGGAGGGCTCGGTTCTCTTAATTTTCCTAGTGTGGATTCTGAATGGTCATACTTGAAACTCCCTGCACAACACACAATTTTTTCCCTAATGGAAGGGAACCATGAACAGGAAATGTAGTTCACCTCCACTTCCCAATGACCCCCTTTAAACCAATAAGAATACTCTGAAGGGCTGGGAGAATAAAGGAACACCAAGGATCCAATCCAGTTATTTGGGAAAAGGGGAGATTTGTTAGATGTCCCCTTCCCATTGGTGGGGCCAGAAAACTGCCTATTGTCCATAAAGCTATCTGTTAGCCAGAGGCTTGGGGACTGAACCACAAAAAGAAGCCCAGTGGTATGTACTACTAAAAAAAGTAAATTGCTAAGAGGAATGTTCATTTTTCAAAGATATTATTTACCTTTAACATATATACTCCTACACTCCCTAATTACTATTTATTCTTCACTTAGCAAATTACTTTAGTTTCATTGATATGAGATAAATAGATCCTTAAAATATAACTTATGACTAAACATGCTTTTGTATTTGTTAGTAATGAAGGTATATAACAATAGAAACAGAAAGTAAAATTTTTGCCATATCAAATGGGAAATATTTCTATTTATGCTTTGAAAATAAGATATTTTGAAGAAATGCTTAAATTCACATTAGTTATTAATTTACCTTTTTGTAGCCATTTAAACAAAACTGCAATTATTTTCTTTTATATGGCTTACGTTATGCTCAAACTGTTCTTTTTCTTTTTTTATTTTCTATAACTAATGATTGTACTCCTGCATCTAAACCTCTGCAAAGACTTTTCCCCTCCCCTCCCAGCCCCAACCTGAATATTCCCCTCCTTATCTCTGCCTTTTAGAATCCTTAGCTTCCTCCAAGGCTAGCTCAGTTACCACCTCCTGGTAGTACCAGCTCCTGGAGAACTTCTCCTCCTAGTTGTTAGTTTATTCTCCCTCCCCAAACTATCTTGAACTTCCTTCTCTTTCTACAGATGGTCTCCCTCAGTAGGATGTAAACTCTTTTGGAGTTGGGACCATTTTTTGTCCTTTATATCATGGCTTTGTATATTGTAAAACACTTAATAAATGTTTGGGCAATTGGATTGAACCAAATAAGATGAGTACGTGTGTGCGTGTGTGCGTGTGTGTCTTTCTGTATCCAGATGATAAGCTGAGCTTAAGGATACAACACAACACCACTGATTCAGGCTCTTCCAGGAACTGCCCAGGGACTCCTGATACCATGCTATTGGATCCCTCATAGACTGAATGGAAGACTGACCCAGCAAATAGGTTAAACCTAGCTCCCTGGAATTACTTTGATAAATACTTCAACCAATAATGTCTGAGCTACTTTTTATGATTCCTTTGATCTCTTGGCTGTTTTCCCAGAGATAGTTACTTCCTTCTGACCTCTTAAAATGCTTCTCTGAATACAAATGTAGAACTTACAAGTCAGAAGAGCCAGATGCTGACTAAAAGGAAAGGAAAACTTACCAAGAAAGGTAACGACTATAAAGACTATAAGAAAATAGTCTCTGCTGCTCCTCTACCACCTTTATTCCAGATCACACAACAGTGAAAAACCAAACCTAAAGCTATACCAATTATAGAAGGAGTATGAAGACCTGGGAGAAGAGGTAGGGAGAAGACAGAAGCCTCTTGAGGGGAAACTTGAAGAATGACTTTTATCCTCCTTGGAGGCCCACTGTTTCTAGCTCTACCATTGCTTTTCACAGGTACTTTCATTCATTCCATTAGCTGGAAATAACGAACACTTATTAAATACCTACTATGCTTACAATTTGGGCACAAAAGTAAATAAGCAGAGCTAACAGAACAATATATGAAATAATCACAATAATACAAAGGAAAACAAAACTTAAAGATATCAGAATTAATATCAATGCATTAATCAATCTTGACCCCAGAGGACTTATGATGAAACATACCACACCCTTCCTTTCAATAAAGACATATGGATACAGAATAGGGTATGTGGTCAGATATGGTTTTTGTGGCTATTTGTTTTATTTAATCATGCTTTCTCATTAAAAAAGAAACTACTTGAGGGATAAACAATGGTTTTGGGATGTGATATTAATTTCTTAAAACTAGCCAATAACACTTAAAAAAAAAAGACTATCAGGTCCGAGGTAGGGTTAAGTGGCAGAGTAACAGATGCAGTAAAGCAACCCCGCAAAAAAAAAAAAAGTCTTCCAAGAATAACTAGAAATGCGCCAAATGGAATCCTGATAGGAATATGTAAGAAAAACTAACAGTGAGTCATTTATTTATCGCAGGCCAGAACTAGAAGATAGACAGAGAGGTCTGTGGATGGTGGAGATGGGTCTAGTGAGAAACAACTGGGCTGATTATTCCAGAACACAGGGAGAGGTTATATACCAGGGCAAGAGGAGTTTCCAGAAAAATATCGAGACATTATGAGAGGAACAAGTTCCAACTGGCAGCTTTTATTTGTCTACTAACCAGTCCCAAGTCATAGGGTCTAGGGTGGACTGAGAATGGAACTTATACCCAGTAGTGGCATTCCCAAATAGGTAGTGGTCCCAGGCTCTCCCAGACCACTACTAAGAGAGGAGCAAGTTTAGAAGCAAGCAGAAGCAATGTACCCTAGATCCTGGGAACAGAATAGGAGCTCAGTTCCAGCTTCTAGCCTAGTCTGAAGTTTGCAGAAGAGAAATTAGGTCAGGGTATTGTCTCCATAAGACAATACATATGTATGCATGCATGCATATATACATACATTTGTGTGTATATATACAACATATATAGGGTATGTGGTCAGATACGATTTTTGTGGTGGTTTGTTTTATTTAATCATGCTTCCTCATTAAAAAAGAGACTACTTGAAGGATGAGCGGTGGTATTGGGATCTGACACTAATTTCTCAAAACTAGTGTATTTGTATGTGTGTATATATACATACATACATATAGTCAAAAGGCTGAAGAAATAGAATAGGTAAAGTATCTCTTCACAAAAACAACTGAGCTGGAAAACAGATGAGGGGAAAAAAATAGAAATCATTGGGCTATGGAGATACACTAGAATATTTTCCAATAAATATGGAAGTGAAGCAAGGCTGCCTATTTCCCCCATTATTATTTGATTTAATTCTGGAAGTGTTAGTAATAGCAATAAGACAAGAGGAAGGAATTCTAGGAATAAAGATAGATAAAAAGGAGATAAAACTATCTCTGCTGATGATATGATGGTTTACTTGGAAAAAGATATTAGCTGGGACAACTAATAGCTTTAGCAAAGGTCTAGGCTACAAAATAAATCCTCAAAAATGTGCAAAATGTCTATGTAATAACAAACACAAGAAGCAATAATAGAAAGAGAAATCCCATTCCAAATAATGACTAAAAAATCTGGGGATCAACGTCCCAAAGCATACAAAAGACTTGTATAGATTCATTTACAAAGCACTCCTTAAAGAAATAAAGATCTAAATAGCTGGAGGAATATTCAATGATCATGGTCAGGCCATGCCAATATAATAAAATGATAATACTACCAAAATTAGTGTATACTTTAATATTGCACCAATCTAATTATTTAGTGGCAAGCACCTCAGCATTCCCAGAGTGGCTGCCAACACAGGTTCTTAGATCTGCTTTTCAAAAGGAAAGCAACTCAAAATGGGTTAACAAGCTTACTTTAATCAAACAAACATATATTACCTAGTTCAGGGGAAAAAGGTCAGCACCCTGAACTTCAGAGTATACAGACAGATCAAATAGACAGGCTTCCAAACTGTCCAACCATTATATCAATACCAAATCACAGTTACCAGGGAGGGAAGCATCAACATCTGGGTTTTCAAAGCTGGGGGGCTCTCAACAACAGCTTCCCAGAGTCTCATCTGGTCAAATCACACAACACTTCTCAAAGTGAGCCCCAAAGCAAAGCCTCAAATCAGGGATTATATAGTCTTCTTCTGGCTCAGAGAATGTAACTACCCTCTTGACCCACTGCCTAAATCACACAGCATCAAGGTGTAGGCATTCCTGAAAACCAAGCCTCCTGCCACAAGCTCCAAGTGACTACATTCAGCCTATTAGGGGGCAGAGTATACTTTCTTTAAAAAAACTTAAAAAAAAAACCTACTTCTTTAATTAAAGAAGGTTCTCAGAGTCACTTAAGTCAATCAAAGTCTCTTAAGCCAATCAAAGGGCCTAGGGGCAGGGAAGATCTTCAAATCTGCATTTTCCATTACAAATTATCAAGGGGATATTTTATAGAGATTGATAAAATAATAACAAAATTCATTTGGAAAAATGGAAGATTTAGATTACCAAGGAAAAGGATGAAAAAAAAATATGAATGAAGGGAAAAAGAGCAATCCCAGACCTCAAACTATAGTACAAAGTAGCAGTCATCCAAACCATCCAGTATTGGTTAAAGAACAGACAAAAAGATCAATAGAATAAACTAGACAAGGGAGATTAGGAAACATTAGAACTCAATAGCTTAGTGTCTGACAAAGTGGAAAACATAAATTACCTAGGGGAAAACTCCCTAGCTGATAAAAATTTCTGAGAAAACTGAAAACAATCTGACCAAAATTAGGTTTAGACCAAATGTATATACCATACTCCACAAAACATTCTAAATGGATATTAAATATTAAAGATTAAATATATTATTTAAATATTAAATTTAATATTATTAAATATTAAAGATTAAAGATCATTATATTAAAAAATAAATCATAAACCTTTCACAGTGATGGGTAAGAGATGTATTCTTGACCAAAGAAGAGAAAGAGATAATTACAAAATTAAAAAAAATACATAAATGTGATTTTTTTGAAGCTAAAGAGATTCTGCACAGGCAGCACTAATGGATCTATGATAAGAAGAGAATTGGTGGAATGGGGAAAATATTTGTATTGGATTTCTCTGATATGGGTTTGGTATTTCAGATACATAAACAATTTATATATAAATCAACATATACACACATGAATGTAATGGGGTACTAATGTGCTCTAAGAAATTATGTGTGTAATGTGTCTAATATGAACTGATGCAGAAGGACATGAGCAGAGCCAAGAAAACAATATACACAGCACTTAACAATAATGTGCGTAGAAATAACAGCACACAAAAAAACCAAAAGTAAATGTAACAAAATCATAAAGATCAAGAGGAACTCAAATAAAGACAAGATAAGATGCCACCCCCACAACCCACCCCTTCACGGAGGTAGGAGGCCCACAGGTATTATATCTTACACATATTTTTGGACTTATTCAATATATTGATCAGTTGTGCTGACTTTTAATTCCTCTTAAATTTTTGCTATTTGGGATGGTTCTTAGGGAGTGGGAATGGGAGGGATACATGGGATACAAGACAGTGATACAAGAAACAGAAAATATTTTTAAAAGCTTATTTTTAAAAGAATATTTGTATTTGAAAATCATGAGAGGCGGAGCCAAGATGGCGGAAAGGAAGCAGTAACCTCGCTGAGCTCCTCTGTCACTAAGTCCAAAAGGGTAAATCTGAGCGGATTCCGGAGTGACGGAGCCCAGTGGAAGACAGAGTGTGGCAGAATCCAGCACAGGAGGTTGCCCAGAGTGTCCGCACAGGTCCAGCGCAGAGCGCATGGGGTCTGCACAGCTCAGACCTAAGAGCAGGCAAGCAGACTACACCAGAGAGAGAAAAAGCCCCAGCCTGCAGACTTACCAAGGACGAATCGCAGTCATCTCGCAGAGGGAACGGATCATTGGAGCCAGGTAGGAGAGTCGGGCCCCCAGTGGAGAGAGTGGCTTCTCAGGCTGCATTCAGCCCCCAGCCTGGAAGTTTAGAAACTGCCTGCCTGTATAATACAGGGGCTGGAATGGCAAAGTAAATTCTAGCTGCTCCAATCCTCCCATCCCTCCTTCATGAAGCAGAAAACCCAAAGATAAGTCTCCCACCCAGATTGAAATCCCAAGTTAATGGAAATAGCCTCAGGCTTGAGAATCTCCAAGAAAGGGTGTAACTGAGACAGCCAGGAATCTGAAGAGAAGAGAGGGAGGGGACCCAACAAGCCCCACCTCACCTCACCAACAAAAGCCTACTTATAGCCCAGGGGTATAGAGGCAGAAATCTGAAGTGGTCAGACTCATCCCCACCTACACATCTACATTCCTCACTGACTTCCCTGACTTAGCCATAAACTAGCCACCCAGAGGTATTCAAAGTCAAGGATCAGGCCCCAAACTCATAGCCTGAGAAACTAAGAAACAGGAAGTCACAATGGGAAGGAAGGAAGCTGAAAAGGAGAAGGGGAAGGCAAGAAAGTCTATTCGAGCATACTATGCAGGGCAAGAACAACAAAACACACAGGACAATATAGACTCTCTGCCCACACCAGAGACCACAGAAGGAAACATGATCTGGTCTCAAGCCCAAATAGCATTCCTGGAGGAGCTTAAGAAAAATTTTAAAGACCAAATCAGGGAGGCAATGACCAACTTGGAAAAAGAAAATACCTCCCTAAAAAAGGAACTTCAAAAACTCACTGAAGACCATAATTCACTAAAAATTAGACACAATCAAACTGAAACTCAGAACTCTATGATGCAGCAGGAGTCAATCGAAAAAAACAAGATGATCGAAAAATTGCAAGAAAATGTAAAATATCTCACTGGAAAAATAACTGACCTAGAGAACAGATCCAGGAGAGACAACCTAAGAATTATTGGTCTACCAGAAAGCCATGATGAGAAAAGCAGTCTAGACAACATCCTCCAAGAGATTGTCAAAGAAAACTGTCCTGAGGTCCTGGAATCAGAAGATAAAATAGCTATTGATAGAATTCACCGGACTCCTCCTGAAAGAGATCCCAAACTGAAAACTCCAAGAAATATAGTAGCCAAATTCCAGAATTATAAGATTAAAGAAAAAATTCTACAAGCAGCCAAAAAGAAACAATTCAAATATCGAGGAACTACAGTTAGGATCACACAGAACCTAGCAGCTTCTACATTAAAAGAGTGGAGGGACTGGAATTTGATATTTCGTAGGGCAAGAGAGCTAGGACTACAACCAAGGATTAACTACCCAGCAAAACTGAGCATAATCTTTCAGGCAAGGAGATGGACGTTTAATGAAGTAAGGGACTTCCAGACTTTCCTAATGAAAAAGCCAGAGCTCAATGGAAAATTTGATCTCCAATTACAAGACTCCAGAAGAACATAAAAAGGTAAACAAGGGTAACATAGACTCACACATGCAGAAGTGCACACACCCACACCCACAAACACAAGCTCATTACCTGGGATGCAACAAGAGCAAAATGTTCACATCCCTATATGTGGAGCTGATAACTGTCAATATTTGAAATCTCTATGATTATCATGACCTGCAAAAGGATTATACTTAGAGGGTGTGGGTATGAATGCACTAACATGGAGTCTAAAAAAAAAGACTATTAAGGGGATCAATGGTACTGTAATGGGAAAAAGGAAAGGATGAGCTAGGAAAAGGTAAAATATGCCATCTGAAGAGGCATCAAAACACACTATAGAAGAAGGGAAAGTAAGAGGGAGAGGAACATCATTTAAACACTATTCTCACTGGTTCTGGTTCAAAGAAGGATCAAATTAATCAGTGAAGTTTAAGAATCTAACATGAATAGACACATAAATTCATTAAATAGAGGAATTGGAGGGAGGGAGAGGAGCACTGTTTGAAATTTACTCTCATTGGTTTGGAATCAAACGGGGAGTAATTTATTCTGATAAGTATAAAAATTTATTGTGTCCTATAGATAGTGGGAGGGTAAGGGGGGGTGAAAAGGAGGAGACTAAAGGGAGGGATTATAAGGGAGGGAAATAGTAGTAAGGGGAGAGGGTAGGTTAAGAAGGGGGGTCACTGGGTGGGAACACTGAGGGAGGGGGCGGTCAAAAGGGAAAACTTCAAGGAGGGGAAGGGAGAAGGAATAAACAAAAGCATAAACAGGGGAGGGAATAGGATGGAAGGGAAGAGACAGATAGTTATCATTACTGTGAATGTGAATGGGATGAACTCTCCCATAAAACAGAGGCGGATAGCAGAATGGATTAAAAACCATAATCCTACAATATGCTGTCTTCAAGAAACACATTTGAAACAAAGGGATACCCACAGGGTAAAGGTAAAAGGTTGGAGTAAAATTTATTATGCCTCAGCTAAAGTAAAAAAATCAGGGGTAGCAATACTTATCTCAGATAAAGCAAAAGCAAAAATAGATCTAATTAAAAGAGATAAGGAAGGAAACTATATCCTACTAAAAGGCACCATTGAGAATGAAGCAATATCACTACTTAATATATATGCACCAAGTGGTATAGCATCCAAATTCCTAGAGGAGAAGTTAAAGGAATTAGAGGAAGAAATAGATAGCAAAACTATACTAGTGGGGGACCTTAATCTCCCCCTCTCTGAACTCGATAAATCTAACCTCAAAATAAACAAGAAAGAAGTTAAGGAGGTGAATAGAATCTTAGAGAGACTAGATATGATGGATCTCTGGAGAAAACTGAATGGGGATAAAAAGGAATTTACTTTCTTCTCAGCAGTGCATGGTACATACTCAAAAATAGACCATGTACTAGGGCATAAAAACCTCACAATCCAGTGCAGAAAGGCAGAAATAGTAAGCGCATCATTCTCAGATCATGATGCAATAAAAATTATATGCAATAAAGGGCCATGGAAAGATAGACTAAAAACTAATTGGAAACTAAACAATTTAATCCTAAAAAATTGGTGGGTCAAAGAAGAAATTATAGAAACAATCAATAATTTCATTCAAGAGAATGATAATAATGAAACAACATACCAGAATTTGTGGGATGCACTAAAGGCAGTTCTCAGGGGAAGTTTTATATCCCTGAGTGCATACTTAATTAAAGCAGAGAGAAGGGAGGTCAATGAATTGGACATGCAATTGAAAAAGCTAGAAAAAGAACAAATTGAAAATCCCCAATTTAGTACTAAATTAGAAATATTGAAAACCAAAGGTGAGATTAATAAAATTGAAATTAAGAAAACTATTGAATTAATAAATAAAACTAAGAGCTGGTTTTATGAAAAAATCAACAAAATTGATAGACCCTTAGTCAATATGATAAAAAAAAAGAAAGAAGAAAACCAAATTATGAGTATCAAAAATAAAAAGGGTGAATCTACCTCCAATGAAGAGGAAATCAAAAAAATAATGAGGAATTATTTTTCCCAATTGTATGCACATAAATATGACAATCTTAGTGAAATGGATGAATATTTACAAAATCAGAAATTGCCCAGATTAACTGAAGAGGAAGTGAATTACCTAAATAACCCCATCTCAGAAAAAGAAATCAAACAAGCCATCAGTGAACTCCCTAGGAAAAAATCTCCAGGGCCAGATGGGTTCACTAGTGAATTCTATCAAACATTTAAAAAACAATTGATTCCAATACTCTACAAACTATTTGGGAAAATTAGTGAAGAAGGAGTCCTACCAAACTCTTTCTATGACACAAATATGGTACTGATTCCTAAATCAGGAAGAGATAAAACAGAGAAAGAAAATTATAGACCAATCTCCCTCATGAATTTAGACGCAAAAATTCTAAATAAAATATTAGCCAAAAGACTCCAACAACTTATCACAAAAATAATACACGCTGATCAGGTAGGATTCATTCCAGGAATGCAAGGATGGTTTAATATTAGGAAAACCATCAATATAATTGAGCATATCAACAACAAAACTAGCAAAAACCACATGATCATCTCAATAGATGCAGAAAAGGCTTTTGACAAAGTACAACATCCATTCCTATTAAAAACACTAGAAAGTATAGGAATAAATGGAGCCTTCCTTAAAATAGTTGCTAGCATCTATCTAAAACCATCAGCAAGTATTATATGCAATGGAGATAAACTAGAAGCCTTTCCAATAAGATCAGGAGTGAAACAAGGGTGTCCACTATCACCCCTCTTATTCAATCTGGTACTAGAAACGTTAGCAGTAGCAATTAGACAAGAAAAAGAAATCAAAGGAATTAAATTAGGCAAAGAAGTGACCAAACTGTCACTCTTTGCAGAGAATCCTAGAGAATCAAGTAAAAAATTACTTGAGACAATAAATAAATTTGGCGAAGTTACAGGATATAAAATAAACCCACATAAATCCTCAGCATTCCTGTACATCTCTAATAAAACTCAACAGCAAGAGATAGAAAGAGAAATCCCATTTAAAGTCACTGTAGACATTATAAAATATTTGGGAATCTACTTGCCAAAACAAACCCAGAATCTATATGATCACAACTACAAAACACTTCTCACACAAATAAAAACAGATCTAAATAGTTGGAAAAATATCAATTGCTCGTGGCTGGGTCGAGCTAATATAATAAAAATGACAATTTTACCCAAACTAAATTATATATTTAGTGCCATACCAATCAATTTACCAAAAACTACTTTGTAGAGTTAGACAAAATAATAACAAAATTTATTTGGAAAAACAAACGGTCTAGAATATCAAGGGAATTAATGAAAAGAAATGCTAGGGAAGGTGGACTAGCTATGCCAGATCTTAATCTGTATTATACAGCAGCAGTCATCAAAACTGCTTGGTACTGGCAGAGGTGTAGAGTAGTGGATCAATGGAATAGATTAGGTGCAGGAGACCCAGCAGTTAATGAATATAGCAATCTATTGTTCGATAAACCCAAAGACCCCAGTTTTTGGGATAAGAATGCACTATTTGACAAAAACTGCTGAGAAAACTGGAATACAGTATGGCAGAAACTGGGCATAGATCATTATCTAACACCATATACCAAAATCAAGTCTAAATGGGTGCATGATCTAGGTGTAAAGGATGATACTGTAAGCAATTTGGGAAAGCAAGGAATAGTTTACCTGACAGATCTGTGGAGAGGGGAAGATTTTAGGACCAAACAAGAATTAGAGAGCATTATAAAATGCAAAATGGATAATTTTGATTACATTAAATTGAAAAGCTTCTGTACAAACAAAGCCAATGTAACCAAGATCAAGAGGGAGGTGGGAAATTGGGAAAGAATTTTTACAACTTGTGTCTCTGATAAAGGACTCATTTCTAAAATTTATAGAGAATTGAGCCAAATCTATATGAATACAAGTCATTCCCCAATTGAGAAATGGTCAAAGGATATGAATAGGATTTTCAGAGAAAGAAATTAAAGATATCTATAAGCATATGAAGAAATGCTCTAAATCACTATTAATTAGAGAAATGCAAATCAAAACAACTCTGAGATACCACATCTCTCCAGTCAGATTGGCTAAGATGACAAAACAAGAAAGTGACAAATGCTGGAGAGGATGTGGGCAATTGGAACACTAATACATTGCTGGTGGAGTTGTGAACTTATCCAACCATTCTGGAGAGCAATCTGGAATTATGCCCAAAGGATTATAAATAATTTCATACCCTTTGACCCAGCCATACCACTTCTAGGGTTATATCCCAAAGAGATCATAGAAGTGGGAGGAAGACATATGTACAAAAATATTTTTAGCAGCCCTTTTTGTGGTTGCAAAGAATTGGAAACTAAAGGGGTGCCCATCAATTGGGGAATGGCTAAACAAGTTGTGGTATATGAATGTAATGGAATTTTATTGTGCTATAAGAAACGAGGAGGTGATGGATTTCATAATTACCTGGAGAGACTTATAGAAACTGATGCTGAGCGAGAAGAGTAGAATCAGAAGAAATTTGTATACAATCACAGACATACCATATCTGTGACGACCAACTATGACAGAATGGACTCTTTTCAGCAATGCAGTGATATAAGTTAATCCCGAATGACTCAAGAAAGTGAGAAATGCGCCATCCAGAGATATAACTAGAAAGAACTGAGCCTGAATCCTGATGGAAGCAAACTAAATGATCTTGTTCTTCTCATTGTTTGGTTTTACTTCTTCCTTACCATCTTTCATCCCACCTAGTACAATATGCCTTTGTAATTGGAATAATGTTTAATATGAATGCATTTGCAGACCCTATACTGTACTATATGCTGTCATGAGGGGAGGGGGGAGGGAAGTAAAGGAAATTTGAAAATCAAGGAACTATGGAATTGAATCTTGTTAACTGAAACTAAACTAATAAATTAATTAAAAAAAAAAAGAAAATCATGAGAAAAAATTAAAAAGTCTAGACATCATATTTCAAGAAATCTTATAACACCCCAGATCATTTAGAATCAAAGGGCAAAGTGGAAATGGAAATAATTCACGAGTCACTTCCTGGAATAAACCCCAAAATGAAAATTCCCAGGAACATTATAGCCAAAATCCAGAGCTTCCAGGTCAAAGAAGAAAATACTATAAGCAGTCAGAAAGAAAGAATCCAAGTACTGAAGAACCAGACTCAGTTTCACATATGATTCAGCAGCCACAACTATCAAGAAATGGAGAACTTTGAATATAATATTCTACTAGGCAAAAGATAAGGTTTATAGCCAAGAATAACCCAGAAAAACTGAGTGTAATCTTACCAGGGTAAAAATGAATCTTTAGTGAACTTGAAGACTTCTAAGGATTACTGATGAACATAACAGAGATGTGTAAAAACTTTGAAGTTCAAACACAGGGATTAATTGAAACATTTAAAAAAGCAAATGTGAACAAGCAATGTAAAGAACTAAAAATAACAAACTGCTTAATTCAGATATGGCAAGATGGGGTACATGTCTCCTCTCAATACTGTCTTCACCAGGGGTGAGAGAGGAAGTCTAATTAGACAAAACTGTGAGTGGTTCTGTTATCTCTATCTTAAGGGAAGAAATGACAGAGGGAAAAGAAGGTAAGGGGAAATTATCTCACATGATTAGGATACTAAAGTAGACAAAGAGAAGGAGGTATTGGGGGAGGGAAGTGGTTGATACTTCAAGTTCATTCTTATCTGAACTGGTCAGAGGAGGGAAGAATACATACATGAACATCCATAGTTCAGTTATAACAGGAAGGTAATAGGAAGGAAAGGAAGGAAGGGAGAATTAGAGGGAGGTTAGATTAAGGGAGATATTAGTTCTAAGCACAACAAACTCTAAGGATACACAAAATACCTATAGCTTTTTTGAGGTGACGAAGAGTGATAATATGAAAATTATATGGGAATCATTTGGAGAATAGTGAACAAATTTTGGTATGTAGTACAATGGAGTGGAATAGAATACTACTGTGTCATGAGAAATAATGAAGGGGAAGTAGGTCTTCAGAGAAATCTGGGAAGATTTGTATAAAATGTGGCATAGTGAAATTAACAGAAACAGGAAAACAATTTATACAATGGCAACAATATGGTAAAGACAAATACACGCGCGCACACACACACACACACACACACATTTGGACATTGCCAATGTGAAAATTTGTTTTTCTTGACTACATACATTAGTAACATGGTCTTTGTTTTTCTTTTATTCTCAAATGAGAATGGGGCAGGTGGGAAGGAAAGAAGGTAGGTTGTTGCTGATTGAAAAATATAAATGTAATTTAAAATAAAAATTTAAATGAACATCAAGTTTATGGAATATAAAACATTCATCTCATGCATCCAAGTCCAAAATAATGGACTACTTAATAAACAAAAATAGGAATTATATTCTTGCAAAAAGTACAGTACTCACTTGAAATTTATCCCATTTTCACCTTTGCCTTGATTAACAAAATGGACACACTAATGTTAGTTTTTACTATGTTCATATTAAGATAATAAAGGATATAATAGAGATATTAATTTCTTAGCTACATATATCTAGTCAAAGATAAGATTTTATAAGGAAATGTTAATATAAATCTGTAGGTTAAAAAGATATACTTAGAAAACATACCATTTGATTTCTAAGTGGTTAGAGAAAGAAAATGTCAGATCATGATTAAATCATTATTTAATAACCTAACACGATTATAAAACCACTTGCCAAGGTGATATATAAATACAAGGTATTCTATTATTATGATAGCTTATTTCCATGACTACCTGATCTTTTCCCCACTTCAAAAGTACTTACCTTTAAATATTCTTGTGACAGGATTCTTACAAAAGACACTCTTCATATTTAATGAGAAGTCACTAATTATAGTAGCTAGAACTGAGGTACCACACTATTTTTGGTGTTAAGTGATTTTAAAAAGTTGCCATTTATCTCTTATAAATGAAACTAAGATTTTATTGCATCAAATGTAGGACCATCCTCTATCATCTTTTATTCACTCTGGCTCCATGACCTTGTCTTGGTGAGGTAAAACTCTCATACTCAAAACCAGAAGATGTCAAGAAGAGAAGCAAGAATACACAGAAGAGGGAGAAAAAGAGAGGATTTCCATGTAGTAACTACTAATATTTACATCTTTTAGTCCATCATTGTTTCTGATCTTGATATTAATAATTACCAAATGAAGACAAACACAATTTAGAAGAAAAGAATAATGTAATTCTCAAAACCCTCACTGATGATACACTGATTATTCCAATACTTCAAAATACCCATTTTGATTTTTCAGTTTGGTAGAAGAAGGGGAACCAACTTGATACTCATTTTACTATAGTGGACTCTGGTCCTGGAATCTTTTGGTCCATCTAATTCTGTCCTTTAGGTGCAAATTTATTCATAGCCTTGGGATTAAACTGGGTTGTATTCCAAAGAAATAAATTCAAATCAAAGAGTGGCTAATTTCTGTTTTCTGGGATAATAGCAACAGAATATATATTCTTTTTTTCACAATATCTGCTCAGTTTTATTTTATCTGGTCCTAACCCATCTTATCAGCTTTATTTCTCACTTTATGTACCATTCTTTCCTCCGGTCATAGTGAACATTTTACTGTTCCCCAAATATACCCTAAGCCAAAGTTCACATTGGAATGCCTCCATCTGGAATATCCTTTTCTTGCTCATTTCCCCCATCTCTACCTGTCAAAATCCTAACTATTTATCAAAAACTAATTTCAACACCCTTTTTACCATGTATACTGTTTTGGCTAGTAATCTCTCCCACCTCAGATAACATTGCTTGTACCCTTACTATGTGTTTACCACATTCTACCATGGATTATATTTATTTGTGTACCTCTACTTATTTATAAGCAATTTGATGATACAGTCTTGCTCATCTCTGCCCTCCAAATAGTGATTAGCCCGATTTCTTGCATAGTTCAATAAATGATTATTCAAATGGGTTAAAACAAGAAGTACTTAATGACAGTGCACTTGGTCTACACAGGGAGTTTTTGTCTAAGACAGGGTCCTTAGGAGAAGGAAGTACCATTAATGTTCTTTGCATGTTCTACTCTGATAATGACTCATATCTCTGGTCCAACCTCTTTCAAGCTTCAAAAACAGAAAACAGGTGGTCCAATTTTTTGCTTTGTTTTTGACTCGGACACAGCAAGCTGTATTAATCTTCCTATGTTGTTATTTTTTATTTTTAACTGAAGTCCTATTTTGCTCCCTCTGCTCCTCCTGGATCTTGATATGTGTCTCTGATTCTAGCTTGTTAAATTGGCTCTTTGCTGTGACTGCTCCCTCAAAGTGGTAGCCAGTCTTAACTTCAAAGGACTGAATTATGATTACCATGCTAAAAATTTCACTTGGTCCCTGTTTATCGGCTTCAGGATTTTAGACCTGGGAAGGACCTTAAGATTGTCTAATCAAAGCCCTCATTTTACATTTGAAGAAACTGAGACCAGAGAAGGAAAATAACCTGTCCAAGGTAGAAAGTATAGCTTGGACCTGATTACTTTGAGCAATGAATCCTCTGAAGGAGTCACATTATTGGAATTTACACTGTATATTTCCATTGGACTAGATTAATGACTGTATTGTGCATAATTATGATTTAGAAAATTGTGAATTTGAGTACATATGACCACTTCAGAGGAGTCATTATTCACATTAATCGGGACCTAGCCATAGCAAAGTCAGATCCAGGCCATCTGCTGCTGTCTCACACTATAGGGTCATCTGGCAGTATTATCTTCATGCTGAATTTTCATCTTGAAAATTGAATATTTTTAAAGGCATATATCTATGAACAGCTATGTGAATAGCACATTGATACAGGTGTGTATCTCTGTAGGAAAAAGTTAATCACCACTGCTTTGAACCCAAATGATTTTTAGGTGACCTATAGCAAAAAAAAAAAAAAAATCATACCTTTTAGTGATCAAGATCAATTGCATGGTCTTATCCGTGTTTTAATTACCTTTCATGTCTCATAAATCCTCTGAACTTAGTAGGGGCAAACACTCCCAATGAACACAGAAAAACCTACTCTTAAAGAGGGTAATGCTGACATTTTCTTATAATATAGGAGATCCCTTGGTAGGAAGCTTTGCTTGAGTGGAAAGACCTGGCTTTGAGACCTGACCTTGCCACTCTCTGGTGACCATCGTTGAATTACTTAAATTTTCTGAACCTGTTTCCTCATCTACAAAATGGAGATAAAAATACTATATTGAACTTCCATCCAGAATTGTTGTGAAGACCAAGTGGAAAGAATGCATTGGAAATACTCCTTAAATATCAGCTGTTTTCATTATTTGCCTTTAGGACTCTTTTGTACGAGTCCTTTTCTATAATGACTATTAAGTTATTTTAGCTTAGCCAAATGATTGTCCTACTGGAAAACATACTGAAAAATATTTTTCCTTTTTTTGTGCCAAGTAGCAACCCAAACCTGTCAGTCTGATGGAATTTTAAAAGCTGTGTAAGCTAAGGAATATGCTTTGCCTTGTGCTTTATTCTTAAGAATAAGAACTCTGATTTCAGTTTGCTTCCGCTGAGAAGAGCAATTCTCGGTCGGGTGAAATTTGTTAGCGGAATTGAAGCCAATTGAACCACAATGATATCCTTAATTAGTGAAATCACATTGAAAAACAGCCTCATGATTTTAAGTTCTGTGAAGCATGTGTAAAGAAAGGAAAGCAAAGGCAGAGAAGGGAGAGAAATCTCACACCAGACCATGAGCTTCATAGGAGAGGGTGTGTGTGTGTGTGTGTGTGTGTGTGTGTGTGTGTGTTTGTGTGTGTGTGTGCGCATGTGTCTGTGCATGCACATGTGTGTGAAACCAAAGATATTTTAAAAACTTTTCATAATGGAACATATGTGCATAGCATTAGATTTCATGAGTGGGCTATTTGCATTTCCAAATTTCTCATTCTTTATCTGGTTGGCAGGTATGTAAATTTTTTTAATCCTAAAAAAAAAATCAAGTTGTTAGTCTCTTTGGAGTTACATTGGGTTATTATAGCTTGAAGACATATATAAGAAGTGAACTCTCTCTTTGCAAGATGTCAATGAGATGAGTGGAATACTTGCAAGCATTTTGGGTACTGCCATATTAGGTTTCCTTCATAATCTTTTATATTTTCCTTTATTTTATAAAAATCTCCTTAGAGTATCTAATAATGAACAACATAGTGCCATCTAGTGTGAGAAAAAATGCAAAAAAATGAAGAAGAAAATGATGTTTTGATCATGATTTAATGCCCTATCAAAAACACTTAATGAGTTAATCCTAAATTGGAAACATTTTCTCTTCTCCAGCCTCATGGATATGTGCTTATGAGGTATCTGCCCTGCTGTCTAAGCCTATAAAAGAGCCTATCTCAAGACTGCATTTGAACAAATAGAATCTTTCATTTGGTGTGACCAGGATTTTTCAACTGATAAAAAAGGCTTAACAGAGAGGGTGACTCATCTGTAAATTATTTTAATGTCACTTGTATAACCTATTTTGTCATGTTGAGCACTGATCAAGGAATTCATCAAAAGTGGCTAATTAGTGAGCTGTTGACCCTTTGACCTCTTTATATACATGAGCAAGGACTGGTCTTACATGTTAGCAGAAGAGATGGTTGCTTAGTCAGTGTTATTTTCTAAGAGCTCCTTGGTAAGATCCTCTAAGAAAAAACAAAAACAGGCCCTGGAGTCAGAAGTACCTGAGTTTGGATCCAGCCTCAGACACAACGCACACACAAACAAAAACCTAGCCGTGTGACCTTGGGCAAGTTACTTACCCCCAGTTGCCCTCCAAAAAAAAAAAAGGCAAAAAAAAAAGAAAAAACAAAAACAAATATAAACCTCACTTGTCTGTTCCACTTCTCCTGCCTAGAAAGTCTTTATATATTCATTTCATTAGGATAAAGGGTTCTTAAATATTCTTGTATACAAGAATCTTCTTTGAAAATGCAATACAAATACATTTAGGAACAGTGGTACATTAAGCTATTTGTATTTTAGTATGAATTAGTTGATCAAATATTACCAAGTCTGTAACTTTTAGATATAGACACACACACACAGACACACACACGTTAAATACATGCATATGTTTACATGGTACATGCTATATATAACTAGGTATATGCCATATACACATGTATGTAAACATACATACACACAGATATCTATGTGTGTGTATGTGTATTGAGAGAGAGAGAGCATTTACCTATTAACCTTCATGTTCTCTCCCTCATTCTGTTCCGGAAGAGTAGGAACTGGTTTTGCCTTTCCTTGTCTCCCCAGTACTTAGAGCATTGCCTGGGGGTTAGTAAGGGCTTAATAAATGCTTGGTGATGGACTAGCTAGTAAAAAATAACTTTTTACATATTTCTGAGCTTAGAAAATATTCAGCCCAGCCTCCAATGTCCTTTGTTGTACTACACTCTACAGTGATAATTGATTTCCAGAACTGTGACTTTGAAGTACTCCAAGATCCTTAATAATCAAGGGAGGTTGAATCATATTCATTATTGTACTTACTAAGGCAGAAAACTAGATTAATACCTCTTAGAAATAATTTAACCAATAAATGTTGAAATAAAAATGACTTTTACTTACCTTTTAGGTAAACTTCAATTAATCAGAGGTCTTTTTTTCCCAAGCAGTTTGGATCTTTGGAATTTTAGAACATTAAGTCTTTTCCTCTATCTGACATGAGTCATTTTTAATTACAGCCTTTCCCTACTCCCCCAAAGAATATAATTTGGAAGAGAAAAGAAGCACAAAGTTAAAACTAGTCATGTCCATGTATCTGTGGCCCTTTCCATGTTAAATATAAGATTTGATGAACGGGCAAACCAGGAGAGATCTCACAGTTAATCTAATCCAGATCCATCATTTTATTGATGAGGAAACTGAGTCCAAGGAAGTTCAGTGACCTGCGGAACAGCCACACAGGTGGAATCATTTAGTTATTTTTTTCCTTATTGACTTAATACAACAAATGTGGTTGCTAGCCACACGACATATATATACACACACACACACACACACACACACACACACACACACACACACACACACACACATACACACACATATATATGCACGTGCACACACATATGCAACTGAATCACAGAAAATTCTCCTGACTACATTTTCAGTCCAGTTAGCCTACAGAGACAGTCTCTATGAGACATCAAAAGGTTGTTTTCTTGAAGGAGAATGATGAAAGTGTTCCTTTTCCATTTACATATTAATGACAACAACTTTACTGCTTTTAAAAGGCACTTTAGTGAAGGGTGTTGCAAAGAACACTCAGTTCAGCTGTTGGTCAAAGGCATTTTAAGGAAATGGTGCCTGTTGCCTTAATAGAGAAAGGACACCAATTACTTAGAACAAGGAGAGTGCTCAGAGCTCTGAAACAAAGAGAATCCCAAGAGACTAAGGCAACAAAAAAATCTTTGCAACTAAAACCTTTCTTGAATGTTCAAAGAATCTACAAAGCTAGAAGGCCCACCAGACATCATGACGTCCAGTCTCTTGAATTCAGGCAGGTGTAGATGAAGTGTGGAAAGAGTGCTGGATTCAGAATTTAGAAACTATGTCTTTCATCTCTGCCACTGTTCATACTACTGTGTTATCTTGGACAAGTCACTTAACCTCCCTGTATCTTAGTTTCTTCATTTGTAAAAAAATAAGTGTTTTCTAATACAAACCTTCATCACTCATTAATTCCTGGGTTAACATTCTCCCTGTCTCCTATTCACCTTGGAGATAATTCTCAAACCTATGGATTGAAGCAAGGGAGGGATGGAGGAAGGGGAAGGATAAAAAGAGAATGTAGGGTGTTGATTTCAGCAAGAGAGTGAAGCGAAATCCAAGCACATTCACCCTTTTTCTTTTCCTCGTATGTCAGGGGATAGAGGGGGAAGTGTGGGAGAGAAGAAAAACACTGCAGTCCTCAAAGAACCCACCTATTAAAATTCAATACAGTTAGGTCCTGATTAGTGCGAATAATGAATCCTCTGTAATGGGTCATATTATTTGAATTCACACTGCATATTTCCATTGGGCTGGAACCAAAGACCATATTTTACATAATTATAACTTTGGATACTGCAAATCTGAATACTTGCAACCATTTCAGGGGATTCATTACTCACACTAATAGGCACCTAACTGTACACAGCCAAATCATACTGATTTGTAATGATGATGATAAGTATCCTGGGTAGATCATGGAAAATTTGGAAGTTATAGAATATTTTTCAAAATAAAATCAGTTTTATTATGTATTGTATCACAAGGCCTATCTATATTCCAAAACTAAATGGGCATATTGGTGTCTTTCATTTGGCAGCATTTTCATTTCTGCTGAGCACTGGCTGCCTGCCTTGATCATCGATGGAAGGCATACGGCCAACTCCTACTCTCCCCATCTTGAACTTGATGACAGTGCAAAGCGAGAAAAGCAGGAGAGTCACAGAGACAGAACAAAGCAAAATACCATCTCCAAGGTTCCTGTTAGTGGAGCCCAAATTAGTGAAGTTTTATTAGTTTCTTAATATATGTTTTTAAATGGATGAATGAATAGTTGCTTTGGCCATTTACTCAGATACCCTGTATTCTAGAAAATATAATTTTATGTAATTTTTACTCCATACCAATGAATGCTCCCTTCTAACAAAACTAGACTTATTAAAATATCTTATTTGTGCTTATAAACATGTATTATATATACTATAACACATTCATTTTAAGATAATTCATCTAGATCTTAATGGCCTACTCATTATTAAAATTCATATTCATTATGTCTTTCTGAACATACTCCCTTATTTAGGCATACAGCTGGTTAAGAAATATCTCTATCTGGGGTGGCTAGGTGGCACAGTGATTAAGAGCACCAGCCCCGGAGTCAGGAGGACCCAGGATTGGTTCTGGCCTCAGTTCCCACACATAAATAACTAGCCGTGAAACCTTGAGCAAGTTACTTAACCCCAATTGCTTTAAAAAAAAAAAGAAATATCTCTATGTCATGTTTTAAGGTTTGCAACGCACTTTACAAGCATTATATCATTTTAGGCTCATAATAATTCTAGCAGGTGGATGCTACTATTATTCCCACTTTTTAATTATTTAAAAAATGGTATTTTATTTTCCCCCAGTAACATGTCAAGAAAATTTTTACAAGATTTTTCTCTCTTCTCCCCATCCATCTTCTAAGATGATAGGCAGTTTGATATTATTTACATATATCATTCCTGTTTTACAGATGAAGAAACTGAGGAAGGCAGAAGTTAGGTGACTTAAAATCTGGGAGTTACTAAGTGTCTGAGGTTGGATTTGAATTCAGGTTTTCCTGACTCCAGTTACTTTATCTATGGTACCACGTAATTGCCTCAAGAAAAGTAATTAATGATCCAAGAAAATTATGAAGGACTTATGATACTTTCATAAGTATGGTCCACCTACTGAGAAAGAAATGGTGGAGTCTGAATGCAGATTGAAGCATGCTTTTGCTTTGTTTCCTTTCTTTTTCTGGTTTTATTTTTGTCTGTGTTTTCTTTCATGACTTACATGGAAATGTGTTTCGCATGTCTACACATATATAAACTATGTCAGATTGCTTGCATTCTCAATGGGGGGAGAAGAAAAGAGGGGGAGAATTTGGGAACTCAAATTTGAAAAAAAAGAATGTTAATTTACATGTAATTATTTTTACATGTAATTGGGAGAAAACATTAAATTATGAAGGGAAAAAAAGAAAGTCATTGAAATAGATGGGGAAAAAAAACTTACAATTAGTGTTCTAAAACTCCTACAAATAATTAATTCTCTTGGCTATTCTATCTAATTGCACTCCTGGGATCCTCTTGTGAATTCACTTGTAATTCCTTTCTTCATAGACAGTACAAAAATTATCTTCAAGTAAAATTCCAAATCACTGGAATATGTTTACTGGCTTTAAAAAGTTTCTTTTAACTTGCAAAATACCTAAATTTAAAACTGAAACAATTTATCCTGGCTCTACCACTTGCTATGTGTGGGACTCTGGGCAAATCATTTATCCTTCTTTCCCTTCTCAATTAAATGACCTCTTGCTCAAAACTTTTGATCCTTTTCCCTAGTCCTGGTTATTGGAACACAGACTTTTAAAACACATTTCAACTAAAAAGTATTATCTACAATATTTATAAAACATTCATTTAAAGGTGTATTATCTATGTTATGATGGCATACTCTATATTAAAATTTATTTTCCTTATGTCTTTTTATGCATATGTCCTCATAAATAGCTGGCTAGGAAACATCACATTTCTTTCCATTGAAGGAGTGTTTTGATTTTCTCTCTGATTTCAAATTTAATCAGGAAATTTTAAGAAAGCTAAATCAGTTACTAAGAAATGTTACAAATGAAAAAAATGTCTTAATATTGTTATATGCAATTATTGTATTTCCAAATCATATTATGTCATCAGAAATCAGAATAACACCATTATGCTCTGCAATTACATGCTTTAGTGGCAACTTATCATGTGTTTACTGTAATTACATCATTTGACTAATTATAGCAATTATGTCATTTAGTGGTTTAATCTTTAGCTGTGAATCCCATTGATTTGGTGGGCTTTCTCAATAATTCAATGGGGTTTTGTGTCATGAAATTTGGTGAATATAGAAGCTGAGTCTACTTTACTGAGATTGTTTTTTTCTACCTTCTGTACTTTTGGCTTTGGGCTTTGGGAATGACTAGACAGTTGATAGGTATTTGTGAATATTGCTAAATCATGAAGACTTAAATGGGGCCAGATGATCTTATCCTTTCCTCATTTAAGAAGGAAGCAATAATAAAAGACACCTAGTAGGAACAGACATGAAAGGCTGTATAAAGTAGTAGTTGCCTCTGCAAAGATCCTCAATGCTCAGGGATGAGGGAAGATGGGATGGGATAGAGTATGGAGCAAAGTGCTAGAGTACACTGTGGAACTATGAATGTCTTTCCACTGTGTTAAGAGACTGTTTGATGGAACTGACTGTTTGCTCAATTGAAATGAAAAGTATTTTGTAATTTTGTAATTCAGGAAAAAAGCAACATGCTCACATAATCTCTTTGACTCAGTCTCCTATGCCCCCTTTAGATGAATTAACTATCTGTATAATTGGATTGGTCAGAAAACATTGGAATCATCAAGACAGCAGCATACTCTAGAGATATGAGTGACAAAAATCAATCATCTTCCTGCACTGGAATAACTATTGAATATGAAATTAAAGAAGTAGCAATTGGGATTCCAGAATCTCTTGATGTATACCATCTTTGGATAGATGTTCTTCCGATAGCCTTTGAAATACAAACTTTCATGAAAAGAACATGTAAGCAAATAACTAGACAAAACCATCCCAAGTCTTGTGAGAAGCCTGACTTCCAAATTATATCAAGCCATTGCACAAAGATGTATTTATTTGGGGGAATCCAGAAAAGATATTCATAACCAAATCCAAATAGAGAACAAAGTCAAATGAAGGGATCTGCACAGTTGATTTTTCTGTTTTAGAATCATAGTAATGGTGATTAGATGATCATGTGAAAGCAGCAGAAGCTTGAAAGTAGGTCTTAGAAAAGTCATCAAATATTTAGAACTAGGAAAAAGTCAATAAACAATAGGAGAGCATAGCAGAATGCCACATCGGATTAATTTTACTATTTGGTATTTATGTTGCATTTTATACTTCCAAAGTGCCATTTAATCATTAATTAGTTATGAAGTAAGTCACTATTATTATGTGATTGGAGATAAGAAAAGAGAAGGAATGCATAGTGCATACATATGCCTATATATATCTTCCTCATAATCTGATAGCCAAACATTAATAATGGATAATAATTGATGTTAATGGGTGTTCATAAAATAGTTTATATTCTTTATGCATATTCTCAGTGAAACTTTCAGTGTATCGTGCTCCATTGTCTTGTTCTACTGATGCAATGGTAGCATAGATTACAGGATGTTGTTTCCCACATTTGTTTTCTGGTTACTCTCTGTACTTAGTATTCTCCTGCTGAGATTGCTTTTTACCCAGCTACAATAGTAAGCATCCACAAAGCCTTCAAGGAGTAATTCAAAGTGACTTCAGAAAGTTATCTTTATCCTCTGATCATTTATTTCTGCCAAGCTTGTAACAATCATTTCAAGTTGACAATAATGGCTGAATTAAGCCAGATTGTCCTGGAGTTCAGAGCTGTGATAAAAATAAAATGTTATTTTCAATAGCATTTTAAGTATGAGCTTACTGTACATACACAGCAAATTGCTTGAATAATGTTCACTGCAATATAATAGTAGGATTGAGTTTTACTTTCTAAATCTCTAGCACAATTTAAGCTTTATCTGAAATTAAGCCAATTCATTCTCAAAACTCACAAGGAGCACTTCAGTATTTTTAATACAAAAAAAAGAAACCCCAAATCCAAGCAGTCCAATTTCCAGCTTAGTTTATGAAATCTTAGATTTTAGAGTTGGGAGAAAACTTGGAGATCATTTGGTCCAGTCCTCTCATTTTAAATTAATTATGAAGACATTTGGGCTGTTGATTGACTTGTCTAAGGTCACATGATAATGTGGGAGCAAAATCCAGGCCCCCAAACTCTCAGGTCATTTTTGTTCTTTCTGTCTGCTTTTTGGCTCACATTTTAGGGGAGTATGTATGAATTAAAGTTGGGAAATGACCTTGTTTAGCCTATTTCATTCTAAATAGAGTTTACATTTTCTTACAAAGAACTTCAAAGAGAATGATTTCAGAATGAGGGTTGAAATGATTGTAGAAAATATTAATTTATCCATTTTTAGTTGATTTATTCACCTAGGTTTTTCTTGCTCCTTCTGGTTTTTAGTAAATATTCCAAGGAGTTGTGGTCACATGGATATGGGTCTTTCCTCCAGTCATGTTGACCTAAATCTATCAATGCTGCCTGTTCTAAATTCCATCATACCACACATTCTCCACAGAGTCTACCTAACTTTGCTGAGAAACATTTAATTCCTCTTGATATGGTGATGATAAAAAAGGAGCATACAGGGTGTTCCATAATCATCCTTCCCTCTTGACACATGGCAAATCCATTTTTTTAAATCATCTGAGGCATAAAACAGGAAAATGTGTGCTCATCAGTGTTCACCCCTCACATGGAGGAAATAGATTTAAGAGTTCAGGAAGAAGAGAGATTTCCTTATGTGGAAATGTCCCCAGAAGTTCCTGTTTGTAGACAGCATTGCTCTTTTACCATCGAGTTTTGGAGTACTTCAGAATCTTCTAAATGAAATTCACTGTCATTTAAAAAGAGTTTGTCCTCACTACAAAGAGGAGGAAAAAAAAGTGGATGAATAATAGCTACTGTTAGATAATGTTTGAGCCTAAAAGATGAATATATACATACATATGCATACATATTTGGTCTTGAAAAAACATGAAAATTTCAATAAATATAGCCTTAAAAATAAACCCTTGGAGAAAGCAGATAATTATACCTTAAATTTCTTTCTGTAATGATAAATATCATGTAGTCACAAAATGTTAAAGTTAAAAGGTACATTAGAAGTTGTATACTCCAATCTCTATCCAGTTATCAGTATCCTCTGTAAACACTTCTGATACTATTTTTAGCATTATGTAGTTATATAGTTGGTTCTTTTTTAAAGTCCAGTTGCAGAATTTTATTTAATTTCATCCTGCTGGTTTTAGGCCATCCTTCTGGCCTGTCAACATCTTTTCAAATCTTGAGTTTGTCATCCAACATATCCTTTCCATCTTATGATATCACAGGTATGATAACTATAGCCTCTCTGCCAACTCATGGCCAAGTTAGTTATAAAGATGGCTCTTCGACTGATGAATCAAATACTTCATGTCATGCTTTGTGTGGACCTGGACACTTGTACCTATTGAGAGCAAACAATTTGTATATTGATAAGCAACTTGGTATAGTGGACAGAGAGTTTGAGTCAGAAATCAGAACTAACATTTATATACCCCTTTCATGTCTGTAAAGTGCTATTTGTATGTTTCTCATTTGATCTTCACAGCAACCTTAGGAGGTAGGTGCTATTATCCCCACTTTACATATGAGGAAACTGAGGCAGATAGAGATTAAATCACTTGCCTGGGGTGACATTCTAGTTTGTGTCTGAGGTAAGATTTAAATTCAGGACTTTCTGACTTCTTATCTACTGCTCCACCTAAGAAGACCTGTATTCAATTTCTGAATCTGATATATAGCAGCTGTGTGATCCTGAGCAGTCACTTAACTTTCTTGTCTCTTTAGGCAAATCTTCATGACTATAAGGTGTAAATTGCTGCTAACACTGATAAATCATAGCTCTGCTAAAGAAAAAGATGCTATATTACTATCTACTCTCCATTTGAGAATTCAGGTCTTTCTTAATGCTAACTCAATTCCAATTTAAAAATCCCTTTCCTGGACAGACAAAATAGAAGTGAAAAAAGCCATTGGGTAGTTTCTGCCTTGTCTTCCTTTTTCCTATCAATTGTTCGACTGCTGGATTTGGCACCAAATGATATGGGCTAAAACCCTAAACTCTGATTCCTTCCATTCTTCTGCTGGCACCATCTTGGTCAAGTCATTTAACATGAAGGATTTCAGTTTCTTCATCTGTAAAATGATGGAGTTGGGTTGGATTTCATTTCTAAAGCCATGACTCTTTTCTAGTTCTTGGGGAAGTCCTGGGGACTGTGATACTACATCCACTTAAAGTTCAGTACTTAGTAATATGGCTTACACTGAGTTCAGTTCTGGGAGTTATGTTCATTCTTCTCATACTCTACAACTCTTTCAATCCCCCATCCCAATATCCCAGGGACAATTTTAATTATCTTATGTCTAGGGTCTCCTGAAGAAGGAGGAGTAAAAAAAAACAAAAAACAAAAAACAACCAAATAAACAACAACAACAACAAAAAAATAGTTCTCAATGAATGTAGAATATGAATCAGATATGGGACAACTAATTTATTCCTACACACAAAAGGAATGGTAATAGAGGATTCTTATAAAAGTGAATTTGACAAAAAAAAAATTTTAAACTCCAAAGTAGGATTCACTAGCGTCATTTTTAATTACTGCTCTAATCTCTTGGGAGGCAAATATTTAAAACTTCATCTTAACATAAAGCAGTTTACAGTACTTACTGATACTTAGATATTTTAGGTCTCACATTAGCATTCCATTATCCAGGCTACTCCCAGTATTTGTCTTCTGGTAAAACCAGTAGGCTTGGGTGAATCCTCTCCTTGGCAGCTGTCTTCTTCCTTATAGAAGCTTTCCCTGACTTTTACCCACTCCATCAATGCTGCTCCTTTGGACCTAGGACCTTTGGAACTCATAAGTTTCACTTCCAAGTCTGGACACATCAAACTCAAAAAAGCTATTTGGTCAACTCCTTGGGCCTCAGAAACACAAAAGACAGTAGCTAGCTGAGATTCAGGCTGAAGCTCTCCTGAGTCCACACTACACATGGGAGTTGAGGTGAGGAAAAGAAGTCCTGCCCATCCCCCAACTTCCTGAATGGAAGAGTGACAGAAAACAAGTCACTACTTGACACTTGGAGAAGTATAGTCCAAAGAGGGTGGGCTGGGAGTTGCACACTCTTTTAAATGACACCTGTTGTCACATTCAGTCCTTTCAGCACTATGTCAGGTGGTCAAAAAGCATTTATTAAGCACCTACTGTGTGCCCCTCAGGCTGCTAAGTACTGCTAAGTCAATACAACCAGAGACAAACACAGTCCCTTTCCTTGAGGAACTCACCTGAACAGAGAAGACCACACTCAAGCTGGTTGGCAGGGCATGTGTATATGTGGGGGGGTGAGGGGTGTTGTAATGAGGATGTGAACTTAAGACCTTCCCTGCCCTTTGACAGGCTTAAGTGCACCTTGAGCCGGTGGTGGGAGGTTTGTTCTTCAGGAGATGCTGTGTGATTGGGCAGTGGGTCAAGAGGGTGGTTACATTCTCTGAATGAGAGAAGGCTATATAATCCCTGATGTAAGGCTTTGCTTTGGGGCTCACTTTGAGAAGTGTTGTGTGATTTGACCAGATGAGACTCTGGGCAGCTGTTGAGAGCACCCCCCGGCTTTGAAAGCCCAGATGCTGATGCTTCCCTCTCTGGTAACTGTGATTTGGTATGGATGTAGTGGTGGGACAGTTGCAGGCCTGTCTGTTTGAAATGTTTCTCTGTCTTCTGTAACTTCTGCTTGTAGCCTATCTGTATACTTTGAAGTTCGGGGTACTGACTTTTTCCCCTGAACTAGATAAATGATACGTTTGATTGATTAAAGCAAGACTGTTAACCCAATCTGAGTTGCTTTCCTTTAGAAAAGCAGATCTAGGAGCCTGTGTTGGCAGCCACCCTGGGAATGCTGGGGTGCTTGCTGCTACAGATGTGGAGGGATGACACACAACACTCACTATATTCTGGTCATATAATTCTGGACACTGAATTATACTCTTCCTTTTTTAAAATTAACTTGATTTACCCTTAGGAAGGTAAGAGGCTAAAAATTAATGTAAAACCACAAGGGAAAATAATGTTTAGGTGTGCATCGGATCACTGTTTCTGGTGAAACCTAATCTCTTTTTACAGTGTCACCTTCTGGTGAAGCACAGCAACATGCTTCATGGAAAAAAAAAAAAAACAATTTAAAACCAAAAGGAGATAGAAAGTGACAGAGACAGAGATGGAGAAAGAGAACAAAAGCAGTGAATTTAACTTTCTCTAAGCCATCCTCAAGGCCACTCCAGTATTGATGTAGCATTTCTAGTCATCTTTTGGCTTATACAGTTTGCTAGATGAAGTTAAATTAGACTAGGTTACCCAGAAGCCAATTACTCTTTAAATCACTTGTAAAGTACTTTATTTTTTTTAAATGTCTAGAAATTTACATGTGAATGGGTTTAAATTCATTAGCATTTCACAGACTTGTGGCATATCAAACCAGCATCACTTTTCTGGTTGAAGTAGGAATTTCTTTCTCTTCATTAGCATCCTTGAGTAAGTAATCTGCTTTGCTGCTCAGGAATTCTTCTCCTTCCCGGCTCTTATTCTCAAGAAGTCATACTCTGTGGTTTTTGCTAATGAGGGGAACAAAGCTTCTCTGCTGTATAAGGAATTTGTGCCTTTCTCTCTGGGGGACATTCTGGAGGCAGCAGAACCATGAGTTTAATACTCACCAGCAGCAATAGGGGCTTGCAATTCCCTTATGTTTAATGGCAGTGTAGGGAGGTTTGCTTTGCTTTGCTCTAGGGGTGGTCCTTGAGAAGTTGTAACAATTGGGGGCCATAGATGCCTTCATAAGGAACTGTGTCCTTGACTTTTTAGCATGCTGTTATGAACAGGGCCTGTCTAAGACAAAAGGTGATTTGACGTATTATTTGGAGACTGTTGACTTGTTTATTCCTTGGTTTTAATATTAGCATTTGTTTGTGATGAAAACATTGCCCATTATTAAAATGGAAATTATGATTGTAGGATTCCGATAAGCCTTTAGAACATAATCTTATCAACTATCAGCATCTTGGCATAAATGAGTTTATTAGATATTGTGACAGCTAAGGTCAGCACCTTAGAAAATTAGCCCTGGGTGAAGTCCTTGGGCAGATAAAGAGACTATATATAATGGTATTAGATATGTGGGTGGAGGAAGAGACTAAGATTACTACATAGAGAAGAGTGAAAGGCACTTAAGATAAACTTCACTTTATTCAGGTTCCCCTGAAATCCTAATTTTTGACTTTATAGTAGGTGACACTTACAGTTTACCCAACTGTAGGTATTTAGGTGATATAGATGACTGTCAGGACATTATCGAGGAGATCATAAAAGAAAAATTGTCAAGGGTAGCTAAATAGGGCAACAAAAAGAGTGCTGGGCCTGGAGTCATGGAAAGTCATCTTGCTGAATTCAAATCTGGCCTCAGACAGACACTTTTACTAGTTGTGTGACTATGGGCAAGTCACTTAAGTCTCTTCAACTCAGTTTATCCATAAAAATGAGCTGGAGAAGAAAATGGCAAGTTACTCAAGTATCTTTGCTAAGAAAACCCCAAATAAGGTCACAAAGAGTTGGAAAACAACTGAACAACAGTAGCAACAGTAGCCAAACATAAGAGAATGATATATCTGGTTCTGGTTCAGAGGAGCCCCAAGGCCTTTCTTTTGTCTTTCCATTGAGACCATGTTCGGGAGATGGCAAATGCAGCCAACACAGAAATGTAGGATTTTACTAGAGGAGGCACTGGAAAGGAATTGCCTTGGTTGAGGATTTTTATAATGCTAAGGGGAATGCCAGAGACCACATTCCTAATTTCCTCATAACAGCTCTGTTATGTATGAAACAATGAGACTTTTAAGTTCTAGGTGCCTATCTGACCCAGGCTACTGGTCAGCATCATTCCTTAATTGCCATTTGTAAGTAATAAGTTTTTTTTCTCCACAACCTAGGAATTTTAACCTGGAAATCTAGCTGTCACCATCTCAGGAAGGGGGGAAGAGACGGATAGAATTTGAAACTCAAAATTTTAAATAAAAGATGTTAAAAAAAAAAGAGGGGTGGCTAGGAGGCTCAGTGAATAGAGCACCAGCCCTGGAATCAGGAGGACCTGACTTCAAATCCAGCCTTAGACACAACACAAAACTAGCTGTGTGACCTTGAGCAAGTCAGTTAACCCCAATTGCTTCCTTCCTCCCTCCAAAAAGCAAAAAAGAAAAATCTAAAAAAAAAAAAAAAAGAAAGAAAGAAATTCTAGTTGTCAAAAGTCCTACTCAATACTGGGTAATAGGAAAAGACCTGGATGTTGTTTATCACATACCACTTCCTCTTAACCTTTCTTTACCCACTTACAACTTCTTCCTTCCCCCTCCCAGAAGTCATCCTTTTCTATGAACTCTCAGAAACCCTCTCAGGCACTTTCAAACTACACTTTGTATTACAAGCCATAAACCAGAAGCTCTATCATCATACAATAGAAAGTGACCTGATGTCATGTAGGGAATTAGTTTCCTTATTCTCCTCACTTTATACTAATCCCAGGAAAAATGGAAATGTATATGCAGTTTAGAGCAATATACTAAGCCCAGTTCAGAATATAGGAGAAAGAATAATAAGAGAATTCTATATAATAAATATATTTATATTTATTTATATTAAACTATACTTTATACTAAATATATTAAAATAAATATGCAATAAATATAATAAAAGAATAATACAATAACAGAATTTGGAGCTGGCAGGGTCCTTAGTAGTCATCATGCCCAACCCCCTAATCTTACCAATAATGAAAGTGAGGCCCAAAGAGGTTAAAAAACCTGTCCCTCTGGGGTGCCTAGGTGGCACAGTGAAAAGAGCACTGACCCTGGAGTGAGGAGGACCTGAGTTCAAATTCAGTCTCAGATACTCAACACTTATTAGTTGTTTGACCTTGGGCAAGTCACTGAACCCCAATTGCCCTGCCTTCCCCCCTCCAGAAAGATAAAAACAAAAACAAAACAAAACAAAAAACCCTATTCCTTCTTCACATGGATAGGAGAGCCAAGCTTTGAACCAAGATTAAATGAATATAAATATAAATCCACCAATATTTCCACTGCAAGGAGTAAAACCAAAACCCAAACCAAAAAATCCAACCTCATTCTTTTTCTCTAAATTCAGAATTCTTTTCTTTTATTTAATGTAAATGGTATTATATTTTTCCAATTACATGAAAAGACAATTTTCAACCTCCACTTTTTGTAAGATTTGGGGTTCCAAATTTTTTCCTCCCTCCTTCCCTTCTCCCCTCCCCAAGACTGCAAGCCATCTGATATAGGTAATACACATGTAATCATGTAAAACATATTTCCACATTAGTCATGTTGTGACATGAAAGCAACAGAACCAAAGAATTCAAAGCCCATTTTCATGGGAATCTCTTCATTAGTTCTCTTCAATGTTCTGTGCTTGAGTGAGGAAAAGAGTTTGTGAGAGTAAGAGGTCTGGAGAAGGGAGATCCTGGTCTGCTAACTAGCAGCTTTAAGGGAGAAGGCATGTAGTTCCAGACTCTTTTGGGGTCTCTGGAGGAGAAAGACTCTAGGAAGAAGCAGATATGTGAGGAGACCACACCTTGATCATATCTAATTCACCAAATTTCTTCATGGCAGGACCTAGGTCTCTCTTGAGAGAGCTGAGATATCTTGCTCCCAAAGGGAAAGCTCATTTACTCTGTGTATTGTCTGTTATGTATTTTCATCTGTATAACTTCTCTGATTTCTGTTTGCTATTAGCTTGGATAAATGGGTTTATTTGCTATTTGCTATGTGTATTCACTGTGGAACTAGCATTTGGTGAGGAGTCAAGCTTTGAAGATATAGCTTGGGGGCACTCCTTTCCCAGTAAGGGATAACAATTAGGAACTCAGCTTGAGTCTAAAAATTATTTTCCCTAGACTAACAATATTTAGGGGGTCAGACAGATATAATTCTGGTATGGCACCCCTGCTGTCTGAGGAGAGGAGAGTGGACAGCTGTGGCCCCAACCAACCTCCTGCTTCCCCTCCTGGTAAGAATGAAAGTCTCCTTTGGAGGAGGTCAGATAGAGGAGACTCTAGAAATATCTCCTCATGGCTCTCTGTGAGTCATATCTAGTCAGACCCTTGTGGACACATGTACCCTCAAACCCTCTAAATGATCATCTATAACCCCACACAGTTTGATGCCCAACTACTTTCTAGTCATTTCAGATGACTACCTTTAATTTACTTCCTACTCTAGTTAAACTGGCTAGTGGAAGTACCCTATAGACACTTATCTTTCACCTTTGCACCTTTACTCAGGCTGTCTGTCCCTCCTCATCTCTTCTTTGAATCTTTGTCTTCCTTCTAAGGACAGCTTAAATGCCAGTCATCTCTATACAAGCTGTTTCTGAATCCTTTCCTACCAATTGTTAATACTCTCTTCCTTCTAAATTATTTTATTTCACTTGGTATTTAGTTTCCCATGTGTGGGTTGTATCAGTTCAGTTGAATGTAACTCCTTTGAATTTTTGTAATCCTAGTACTTAACATAGTACCTTGCAGACAGTGGGTGTTTAATAATTGTTTCTTGAATTGAATTCTATTTAGTATGTGTTATTTTTTTCACACTCTTCCATCAACAACCCAACACTCCCTTTCATCTCTTCAGTTTCTCTTCCTTATGGGACCCATCTTTTAATGTGTGTACCTAAGCCAGATACACTTTACTTTTTTAAAGTTACTCCAAGAAGAGAAGATTAGCAGGTGCAAATACCCAAGTATTCCATGTATTATCTTTTTGTATGAATCCATCTTCTTTTCTTGAGAAAATAAATATCTGCCTCACTCACTACTGCATTCCCAGTGCCTAGTGCTTTATAGGCACTGAAGAGATACTTATTGAGAGAATGGTTAGAATTACATGCATTTGATTAGACACAGTTTTTCAATGTTTGCCCATAATTTTTGCTGACTTGATCCCAGTTCAAAATAAGACATATGCTTTGTGTTGTGTTAATTTTTGCATCTTCAGAAGTACTCTCCATGAAAAAAAATTGGAACCCCATATGAAATTGTTCCATCACTAAGCAATAAAATGTGATAAATATGTTATACACAATTGTAAATGTTAGAATTAATGAGCTGAAATGTTGATGTATTACTGTTTGTATACTCGACATCTAATAATTGCTTCATTTATCATCTAAATCTGGCAATCTTAAATAGAGAGCATTTATAATTAATTTTCTTCCTCTGGAAAGTCCAATTCATTCTACATTCAAAAAGAATCAGTGTTAATTTCTTTTCTATCAGCCACAGGCCACAAGTTAATGTATTAAAAATCAGAACATTTACAATAACTGACTAATTAAATTATTTCCTCTACTGTTGTAGAAAAACGTATGGCTCTTCTGGAGATAATCACTCACTACAATAAACACCATTTAATTCTCCTTGAAAATCTAGTTCTTCCCATTGGCAATTTTAAACTGTCAAGCAAGTTGAGAAATTCACTGTGCTCTGGTAATAAAGAATATTGACTTTTGCATATCATTATTGTTAACACACTTCAAATGAGAGTGATAGGAAACTCATTAGAAGCAGCATTTTTTCAATAGATGACTTTCAGTCATCATTCAGCATTGTGAAGCTAATGGTGTTTGGGGAGAGAGGAACTATGGTCTGAAATCTGTGCAAAGCCTGGAACAAATTTTGAAACACTTGTGCTTATAAACTTGCCCTGTCAAATATAATTAAATGACAAGATATTTTAAAAAGTGACATAAGATGATCACATAACAGCTTTAATGCTTTCAGTTTTAAACATAGGTCTGAGCTACCAACAGCAATAATCATTCTAGATGACAAAGGACAAGTACAGATATTTCAGCCTGGCATCATGGAATACTGCAATCTCTGAAGAATCGAAATTGCATATACCATCTGACCTCAACTGGGTTATACCTGCTCTACAGCAATCCTTTTTTTATCTTTTATTGAAAACCTATTACAATCCACAAAATGGCTTTTCCAAGACTTTTCTTCATTCCTCAAGTCCCTAAATCCTTTCCCTCCCCCAAATAACCTTGATTCCTGCTGAGTAGATGGAGGTCATCTGACATGAACTCCCTCATTCTTCTACTCTAAACATCTCAAGGAGTGTACCAAACCTCATTCTAAGAGAGAAAAATGACCCTCCCCTGTGGCAATTTTAAACTCTATCTTAACCCCAAATTAATCCCCACTGACTTTACTCCATTTACTCCATCAATTGTCCCCTCTACTCAATCAATTGGGCAGCAAGGTGGTATAGCAGATAGCATGCTGGGCCTGAAGTCAGGAAGATGCATGTCTCTGAATTCAAATCTGTCCTTAGATACTTACTAGCTATGTGACCCTGGGCACGTCACTTAACCCTGTTTGCTTCAGTTCCTTCTTCTGGAAAATGAGCTGGAAAAGGAAGTAGAAAATCATTCCAGTAGCTTTGCAAAGAAAACTCCAACGAGGGTCACAAAGAATTAGACACAACTGAAAAGTGACTGAACGATAACAGTCACCACCACAACAAGGCATACACATTGTACATACACTACCATGCTGGAGGTGAGAGATGCAGCAATGTGCTTTAGAGACAATTAAGAAGAGGAAGATCACTCATGACCGGAGGGTTCAGGGAAAGTTTCAAAAAGGAGGTAGCATCTAAGTAGAAATCTGAACCAAGGTAAAGAAAGCACTAGCAGCTAGAAGAGTGATTTCATTACACTAGGAGTTTTCCCAGATGGGGAAATCTCTACCAATGCAGGTTATTACCTCTTTGGCAATTTGTTGTCCTAGAGAGTTGCTTCAACCATTGAAAGATGAAGCAACTTTCCTAAGGTCCCACAGTCAGTATATGGACTGGAGCAAAACCAGAATTTAGGGTCTTCCTGGCACCAACTTAAACGCCCTGTACATTATTCCATCCTGCCTCTTGAAGGAAGATCAGGATTTTAAAGTATGGGGCAATGAAGGGATTTGTTCTAAGCATGGAAGACAACTTTTTGAATACATAGAGAAAGGAGACAGCATATCAAATTAGTGGAATGGTTAGTAATCTAATTTGTCTGTAATATCAAAAAGAAAGATGAGATGCCATAAGGCTGGAAAGTTAGAGCACAGCCAGAGTGTGAGGATCTTAAATGTCACACTGAAGTTTGTTTCATCCAAGAGATAATGGGAAGTTATTGAAGATTTGGGGGCAGGGGAATTATACAGTTATAACCTTTAGAAGATTATTTTGGTTATTGTTGGAGTAAATTTGACACTGGAGATACTGATGAAAGAAGCTCAAATAAGAGGTTATTGTGATGATCCAAGTGACTGGTGATGAAGATCTGAACTAGTGTGGTGACAATGAAAATGAAGAGAAGGGAGTCTAAATATGTTGTGTGTATGTGTGTGTTGTGTGTGTGTTTACATGTGGGATGGGGGTGGGGATTCTACAGGACTGGGAAACTGATTAAATATAAATGATAAGGGAGAGGGAAAAATCAAGGATAACTCCAAATTTGTGAGAAAATGATGGTGCCTTCCTAAGAGAGGATAGTCAGACAGGATCGATTTGGAGAGTAGAAGTGACGATTTCCCCTCCTGCCTTGTTAAGTTTGAATGGACATCCAGGTGGAGATGTTCAGTAGGCAGTCATGGATGATCACTCAGCACTTGTAATAAAGATTGTGTCTAGATATATAAATCTGGGACTTATATGCATAGGAAGTATAGCTGAATTCATGGGAGATAGTGTAGGGAGAGAAAGCTGGGAGACACACTTAAGGTCTGGGACATAGATAATGAACCACCAAAAAAAGGAAGGAAAAAAACCCTCCGAGGACAGGCAGGTAGGAGAAGATGCAGGAGGGAATAGATTAAGAGAAGCCAAGTACAAAGGTCATATGTAGAAAAAGTATGTCATACAATCTGGCTTTTGCTCTAACTACTCTACTGATAGAACTCATTCAAAGTAATTAATCAATTCTTTATTGAGAAAATTGAAGGTCTTTTTTCTCATTCTCCTTAAATTCCTGGAAGCATCAAATACTATTGACTATCCCTTTCCTTATCAACCCTCCTTCTCTGATTTTCATGACACACCATTCCCATAGTTCTTCCCTACCCTGCTGACCAGATATATGTATATGCACATATACAACTGAAAATGTTTGGCTTATATTATACACAACTATTTGTAATATATGCTTATATACATATTTATGGTGGCTAGTGAAAAATATAGAATATAAATACTTGGGAATCATAGTTGATCATATGCTGTTAGAAATCATATGCCACTTTGGAAAAAAAAATGAAGTTGGATACATTCAAACATTTTCTTTTTCTTTGTCATTTGGAGGTAGCATGTATAGTACTGTGGAAAAAACCAGGTGCATCTATTGTATTGGGCACTGGAAGGGACTTTATAAATAACTTAGTCCCACCCCTTATTCCACATTGTAGATACTTGGGGACTTGAAAAATGAAGTGACTTACCCAAGGTCATAGTAGGTTATCAAGTTGCAGAAATGAGATTCAAATGTTAAAACTTCTAACAGGGAATCTAGTGAACTTCCCATTACACCATTCAGAAACTATACATAGAACCATGCACTCCTTAGTAGATAATTTATGACAATGACAAAGTAGTTAGGAAGACAGCTCCACTGTGAAATCTCTGATTAAAACCTCTCTGGAATCAGGCAATTCTGTTCATGTCACGATATCCACCCCCAACTTTTTAGCCTCTAGTTACATATACAAATCCCTGGTATTGTGCTGTGTATTATACTTAATAGGTTTATTCCTTATATGATCTCATCTATTTTCAAAAAATGTTTTCATTTTATGCCCACGTTAGACTATTATCTATTTGAGGGAAGGGACCTTCCATCTTATTTTGATCTAATTTCAAGGGGTACTGAACACAGTCAGCATTCAATAAATATTGATTCAGTGATGATAATTCTTGAAATGGTATTTTAAAAATTGATAATAAGCCATAGAAGCAATCTTAACTTTTTGTTGCTGTTGTTGTTGTTGTTTTTCTCACTTAAATAAAGGCCTCTGGCATGCCTAGGTGGTACAGTGAATAGAGCACCGGCCCTGAAGTCAGGAGGACCTGAGTTCAAATCCTAAAACAGACACTTAACACTTACTAGCTCTGTGACCTTGGGCAAGTCATTTAACCCCAATTTCCCTACCCTCCCCCCTCCAAAAGAAAGCAAAAAATAAAAAAAAAAAAAAGAAAGAAAGAAAGGAAAAAAGGCCTGGCCTTAGGATTTCAAGTTTTATCAAATATAATTTCTTCCATTAAGCCTTCCCTTATTCTCCCAGTTAGAAGTGACAATTCTCTCATATGACCTTATAGCATTTCCTATTCCTCATATATACTTATCATATTATTATTCCTAGTGCATCATAAGTTTCTTCAGGACAAGCATCATGTTATTTATCTTTTACTTCAATTCAATAGAAATTACTTAAAAGGAATCATCTGCATAGGCATAAAAGAAGAAGAATCAAGCCCCAGAATAGCATAGAATTCTATCAGTCAGGTGTATGATTATTCAATACTCCTTGCTAGGCACCTATGTATAAAGATATAAATGAAAGGAGCCCCACTTTAGGGGCTTCCAGTCTATGAGGAAAAGGACAGGCATATATACAATCATAATTAAAAGAAGAACAAGATATAACATGTACTAGCTATATGATCCTATGCAAATAACTTAACTCTGCTTCAATTTCCTCATCTTTAAAATGAACTGAAGAAGGGAATAGCAAACTACTCCACTATCTTAACCAAGGGCTGCCTCTCCCCTCAAATCACTAAAAAACAGCAACAATGAATAAGTACAAAGTTTATATCCAGGAAAAGTACTGTGACAAATTTATATAGAGATCTATTTTCCTAGATATGGGATAGGGAATATAAGAGAAGCCTTAATACAGGAGAGGTCATTTGAATTGAACACTTTTTCTCAGAAATTAATGGAAATCATGTGTGAACAGGGGTAGGGTGGGATAAGTGAGGTGAAAAGTATTTTGGTATGGCAGAATGTAGAATATGTGAAAGAATGTAAAAATATAAGATAAAATGGGGGAGATAGGTTAGAATCAAGGCAGCTAGATGGCTCAAGCACTGGGCCTTGAATTAGGAAGACCTGAGTTCAAATCCAGACTCAGGTACTTACTAACCTGGACTCTGGGCAAGTCACTTAATATCTATTTCCTTTAATCTACCGGAAAATGAAATGGCAAAGCACTCCAGTATCTTTGCCAAGAAAATACCATGGACAGTATGAAAAGTTGGACATGACTGAATGGTAGAACAATAATATGGTTAGAACCAAAGGATACAGGAAGAATGCAAGACAAAGCATTCATCCATGAGTTGATAGGCAATTAAATGTCACTGAAGGCTTCTCAGAAAAAAAAAAAAGGGTAACATGAGTATAATAATATTCCTGGGGTACCTATATAAGGAATTAATTAGAGAGGTCATAAAGTATAGGTAAGACCAGATCTCAATAAGAGTAGCTGCAAGGAGAATGGAGAAGAGGGGACAGATATGGAAAACAAAATAGTGAGAGGAATGTGAGAGGTGAGGGAAAGAGAGACTACAAATATGACTTATATTTTAAAAACAACCTAGTACTTAGAAGAAGGTATCATCATTAGTAAAACTAGAGAAGTTAAGGAAAAGGGTAGACTTGGGAGAAATGTCAGTAAGTTCAATGTGAGACACAATTGGGATATTGAGACTGATATATTCATCATTGTAATGGCAAGCAAAGAAGTAGTTAACACCTCGTTTCAGCTATTTAGCTGACACCTTATTTCAGTTCTTGCCCATGATTGTATCAAGTCTTTGTTGAGGAGCAGAACTTGTGAACCCCACAACTTGTGACCCCTAAAACTTGTGAACTCCTGTTGCTGATGCAACAGGAAGGGGAGGAGCTAATGACCATAATGACAGGCCTGGGCTGGAGAGAGCAGAACTGAGAAGAGAGAAGAACTGAGAAGAGAGAAGAACTGAGAAGAGAGAAGAACTGAGAAGAGAGAACTGTTGTGGTGGCAGAGTCAAGAAAGAGAAAACTTGTGCTATCCTGACACTTTAGGTTTATCTTTTCTGTCTGTTGATGTTTGTTTGTTGATAATTTGTACAGAAGCCTTGGGACCTCACTGAAAGCCCTGAAAGAGGATTTTCTCATTGTCTGTTTACAGAAGTCCTGGAGGAGGGTTTTGGAGGTCCTGGGACTTTACTGATGATTTGTACTGACCTCTTGGACCTTGTTTGTAGGTCCCTGTTGATTTCACAGGCAGATAGTAAATTGATGATGGTGCCTGCAATGTGTTTGAGAGTTGTTTTGGCTCTGTTAAGCTTTGTATTCCAAGAAACAAACTGTGAAGGACTTGGGGTGGACTGGACACTGTGAGCTTCAATATGGAACAGGAACTGGACAAGAAAGTGGATGAGGAACTGGATGAGGAGCTGGACAAAGAGCTGAGAGATGCCTGCCTTTGAATCCAGGTGACAGTTTGGTAGGTTTGGGCAGGAGCTGGGACCATGGAAGAGGAACCATGGACACTCAGAGCCAGCCTCCAGTCAAGATGAAAGAAGACTTTACTTGGATACTGTGTATTGATTGGGATGATCATGATTTACTGTGACCCGGGGTGGAGAACTTTGACCTTTGTACTTTGTGTCCCTTAAGGAGGGCTACTCCCTAAGGATGACTGAATTAAGGACTTATTGAATGATATCTTTTATTTAAAACTATGTGACCACTTTGGTGAAAACCATGGGGTCACTTTAGTGATAACTTGTTATGCTATAACATTGTGAATGCTGTACTTTGGTTTCTGTCAATGTTTTGTCTTAGTTTATTATTGAATAAATAGAGAGTTCATTATACTATGTAATCAGAACCTTGAAGCTGTTCACAGCACCAGTCCTCTGGGATGCTGCTCATGCTTGGCTTTCAATCAGTCAGCAGGAAATAGAGGAATGGAACAATGTGGAGAGATTGGAGATGGAGATAGAGATTTGGAAGTCATCTACATGAACATGACAGTAAAAAATTCTAGCCCCAGAATGTCATAGAACTCTATCAATGAGGTATATGATTATTCAAAAGAGACCAACCTAACAATCTACATGGAAAAAACTCAATGAACGAAAAATGCTTATTGTCCAAAGTATGCCTTAGAGTGATAAGTCTGGGCTTCTAAATGAATATATCAGTACACAAATCTAGAGTAGTAACTACAGATGGATAGTTATTTGAGTAGAAGGAAGAAATCATATTGGATTACACTTGGGGAATTGTTTAGTATTTTCATAAAGGTCAAGTTGGTACACTGGCGAAAGTGTGACATTTAGTCAGGAAGGCTGAGTTCAAATCACATCCCACTTGCTAGCTGGGTCACCCTATGCAAGTCATTCAATCTCTTTCAACCTCAATTTCATTAACCATAAAATAGAGATAATGATAGTAAATACCTCACAGGGTTATTATGAAGATCAAATGAGAAAAAGCTCTGTAGAAATACTAGCTGCTGGTACTGCCATTACTGCTACTGCTATCTGTGCCACATCTGCCTAAACTATTGGCACTGACATTGCTATTGCTGCTACTGCTTCTCAGCTACAAATCTGTTTCTTGGAGGGAAAAATGTATATTTCATATACATGTAAATATATGTATGGATATACATATCTGTGCATATTTATATAGGTTTTTCTTTTGTTCAGTCATTTCACATCCAACCCTTTGTGACCCCATTTGGATTCTCTTGGCAAAGACACTAGAGTGGTTTGCCATTTCCTACTCCAGCTCATTTTACGGATGAGGGAACTGAGGCAAACAGGATTAAGTGACTTGACCAGGGTCACACAGGTAGGATGGGTCTGAGTCTGGATTTGAACTCAAGAAAATGAGTTTTCCTGAATCATGGCCTGGGCACTCTGCCCACTGTACCACTTAGGTGCCCACTATACATGTATATATGGATATGTAAAAATACTCATCTTCTCCCAGTGATACTCTGTGTTTACAAATTATGGGATATAACATAAAGTGAAGGATGATCAAGAGCAGCGGTAACAAACTCAAAGAGAAGGAGATCTTTGTTGTGTTGTGGGACTTAGGAGATCACAAACTGACATTATCTATATTGCTCTGTATGTGTATGTGTGTGTATGTGTGTGTATGTATGTGTATGTGTGTGTGTGTGTGTATACTTTTTAAAACATATTGAGGTTTCTAGAGATTTATTCTTCTGAGGGCCAAGAAAAAGTTTGCCCTATATAGCTACATGAATTTCTGTAAGATGTGATCCATGTGTGAGTATTTGTATGTGTGTGTGTATATACATATGTATGATGCATGTGTGTGATGTGTGTATATGTGTATGTGTGATATATATATGTGTGTGTGTGTATACATACACTACACATCTACACACACAAATATACATTTCCCAATTATATTTTAATCAGTTCAGGTTATGGCTAGCTGGCCCAAGTTCAGTGGAGGGACTTATGGTAAGTAAAAGCATTGATTTATTTGATAAGAATCTGTTAAATATTTACTGTGCTTTGGGCATGCTGTTAAGGGCTGAGAATATAAACAAAAACATGGCATAGTCTCTGCTATCAAGCAGCTTACTTCCCTCATAGAGGTGAGGGAAGAACAACATGTACAAAGGTAAATAAAGATATAATAAAGGGATAGGACTTGACCAGTGATTTAATTGGTATGTTGATATAGCTCCCAGAGGAGGAAGCACTCTCTTCCAATGTAGGGAGGTCCCTTCTTTACAACTTATAGTCTTAGAGAGTTGTCCAGAACACTGAGAGGTGAAGTTACTTGTCATGAGTTAACTAACCAGTATGTTTCAGGGCAATATTTGAAACCAGTTATTCCTGGCTTTAAGGCCAGAATTATTCTGTGTTGCCTACTTTCCTCCTAACCCCCCTTCTTTTTCTCTCTCTATCTCACATACATTTTCTCTCTCACTATCTTACTCTATATATTTTTCTTTTAGTATTAACCCACTTTTCAACACATAAAATAAACAATTGAATTAAATGTGAAAAGTTCCCTAAGTGGCTCCCCTAATCTGTCTACCCCATGTACCATTGAATAAAGAACAAACTATCAGTAGTTAACTCTATCACTGCCGGGGTAGAGAAGGGGCCTAATTGAGGGGGCCCTGCTATTATTCTGTCCAAGCTTAACTGTCATCACATGCTGTCTCCAGTACAGAAAATAGGCTGAACTTGCCTTCTCTATTCAGGATCCAAGGGTCCAGAGTCATAGGCAACAATAAAGTGGGAGGATGGAGGTCCTGGGCTAAATTAACATGGCATGTTTCTTCAAAATGAACAAAACATTCCTAGTGTGGTTTTGGAGCTACAGGAAGACAGATGCTTCTGGTAACACTTGAAAGACCCTAAGTGACTACTAAAAACAGGGAGGGGGCACAGGAAAGGAAAATTAGCATAAGATAAATAAAAATAAGCATAGCTCATAAAAGTAAAAATAAACATAGCTTATAGATCTTATGGCTTTAACTTTATGTTTTGAATACAAGGTAAGATTATAAAAAACAAGTTGCTTTAACACTGTCTCATTATTTCATAGTCATGACTCCATTGCACAAAGCATTTGAAGATCCAAACAAAGTGATTTAGACAGAATCAGGACCCCCAAAAGAACCTCAATCAAAGCTTTTCCTTCAGAAATAGTCTGCCTTTGTGAAATGGACTGACATCTGATGTTGGAACATCATCTAAGCTGATATTCATCTGAACTGGCATTCTGTCATGTTTTGTTGAAATTGGATAACACAATCCTAAACCTGGGTCAGGTACAGGATACCTTTTGATGAAAGAAGGTAGAATCCTTCTCCTATTTTGACTTCCTTTTTTCAATAATAACTTGCATAGATTCATCTAAGGCACATCATGTTAAACCATCAGCACACATTTTTAGGAAAGAATGATCATAGTATGGAATGAAATAAGCTCAAAAAACTTCCATTGACTTAATCACTCTTTTTTTCTCAGACTTGGTTTTGGAATAAGAAATTTAATAATTTAACTCCTGCTGCTTAAAGCAGCCTGAGATGAGAGTTAATTTATCTTCAAAGTATTTTTTTCCTTTTTTATATTTTATGCTGTATTAAGTGATTTATCCTTTCCCTAAATTGGAGCTTTTCTGTTGGCATACATGGATTGAGAGAGGTTGTAATTGGTCAGTTCCATGCACATTCCTTAACTCATAAAAGTTAGTCTATTTTCAGCTCATGGTAACAATTGATTTTAAATAATAATAACTCTAGTAGGCTTACCTTTGACTTCAGGAAGGAAGTGATTTCAAGTATCTCATGTGTAGCTAAATACATTCTCCTCTTAAACTTATAAATCTCTGGACATTGCCAAAATGGGAATATGAGTTATATGTTGTATTTTGTTCTCTAACCGTAACCAATAAACCATTTACACAAAGCCCATAACTGTGCAAGTTTTAAGTTATTACTAGTTGTAAACTTGTGAATGACTTCTAATCGTTAATATCTGCCATTCCCTTGAAAATCTACTGGAATGTGATAACTCTGGCTAGAGTCACAAATGTTCTTCCTGTGCCTAAGGAACTGATTATAGCATGAGCTGAAAGGCAATAAACCTTAATGAGCTTCAAAGGCTCAACTGCAGCATATAGGGAGGTGTGGAAGTTGACGTTAATCACCTTCTTAATTCCATCTACTCTTCTGTGAAAGTAACAGTCTTGGGGAGTAAGTAGAAGTAAAAGTTTTAAAACATATTGAGTTTTTGGGAAACATTCTTCTGAGAATAAAGAGAAGGTTCTTCCTACCTAACTACATGAGTTTCTGAAAGATGTCATCCCAAATAAAAGGCACTTTTTTCCTTCTATTCTGGAGAAGTTGAGGGGAGAGGAGGGAGAGAGAGAGAGAGAGAGAGAGAGAGAGAGAGAGAGAGAGAGAGAGAGAGAGAGAGAGAGAGAGAGAGAGAGAGAGAGAGAGAGAGACAGAGAGAGAGAGAGACAGAGAGACAGAGAGAGAGACAGAGAGACAGAGAGAGAGACAGAGACAGAGAGAGAGAGAGAAAGAGAGAGACTCCAGCAAGTGGTTTGGGATAAGAATGTAGACACTGGTAGGCTGAGCATTGGAGTGGTATGGTATCCATGAGGTTAATGCCAGAGCTCTACACCTTCCAACTGTCTACAATATTAACAGCCAAAATGGCTCTGTAGAAGGCATTAAGGCAAGAGTGACTGAACCACTACTGTATGCTGATATTCCATTCAAGAAAATCTGTGTCAACAGTAAAGTGACTTTCCCCCTTCCCAACTTCTTGTTTTCTGAGATTAAAGAAATACATTTTTAAAATTATCTTATTCTCTAAGTTTCTTTATAATTTATAATTCCTGACTTAATTAGTGCTTTAATAGCAGCTTACTCTAGATAAAAAAGATTATCAATCATAACTTTTTTTGATTTGTGTTTCATTATTTGTGAATACTGGGTTGTAAAAGATGAAAACAGTGACTAGTCTTGGTATACATGCTAAAATGAATCATCTATAAATCTGGATACTGACTGGGTGCTCAGGAGCATCATGAGATGAAGTGATATTGATGTAATTGTTATAAATTTCTCAAAGTAGGTAAAGCTTGATGCAGGGCTTTTGACCTCAGGTGAAAGCAGGTTAGTTGCCTTGCTAGCTGGTAGAAGCTAGGCTGGCAAGTCATTCTGCCTTCTCCATTGCTTCCCTGCTCTCTTACATTAACAGAGAAATCTTGTTGTAGGGGTGTGATCAAGAGCAATGACTAGAGAGTAGGTAATGCCAGGGAGGAGGATGGAGACAGTACAGGGGCTACATGAGGATCAAGATGAAGTAGGTTATTAGAGAAGACAATGTTTTAAGAAGTTGTTAAACTCTGGAAGCTTGACTGGTCAATAAGTTAGAACAGCCCCGTAATAGCTGCTGACTGCTTGTAAACAATGGCTATGGACAGAGTCATGTAGCTTGGACAAATGGAGAGAGAATGACTCATTTTAATTAAAGACCTCTTACAGCCTCTGAGTCAAAGAGTCAGAGCTGCAGTGAAAGACCCTATAAAGAATTGGCTCACCAATGGAGTGTGTGGGTATTTATCTTGGAAAGTGACACAGTTGTTCATATACACAATAATACTGTTAGCTACTTTATACACATGCAGACAAGGTATTTATATATAAATGCACGCAGATATGTAGAAAATAACCATAATGTTTTTGCATATGGTTCAATCAGTATATATTAGTAGATTATATTGATTCATTATTATAAATTACTATTATGGAAACTAGAGCAAAATGCTTTACAAACTAATATACTCTTAGTGCTGGTTATTCTATATCATTCCCTTCATTGAAGAAAAATTAAATATATTTGTCTGGGAGATTCTGCAATATTTCCACATAATTGAGCATTTTTATTACCCTTTCATTAAAGAATTGGCTTGAAAAGGGTAGCACATATTGAGGTCAATGAGGTGTAATAAAGTTCTAAAATATAATAATCACTGCTGCTTTGTGGAAGATATATCAAAATTTTCATTTTTTTTCTATAAAATAGGCTATTATAAAACTGGCTCCAATGTAGGTAGGTGCTGCATAGTGTTCAACTTATGAGATGATAATTTACTTTTGCGATCATTTTACTCATATGTAATAGGTGAGAGCAAGGTAAAAGAATTAGGATATGAGACTGCTGATTGATAAATGACAGAAAATAAAAATAATTTAAGACTGTGAATAGCACAAGTATCTCAGGTACAAAAAAAGAGTTATTTTATATAGAATATATGAAATGGTCCCTTTTACATTTTTTACTGCTATAATCCCCAACATAGCACCAACCTTCTGGGCCAGTTTCAATCTTAAGGGCTTCACTCTAAAATAATCTCTTTTTGGCTCCTATCTCCACACAGGGTTTCCTCTGGGAAATTCAGAATTTGGCCCATGCCTAGATCTCCAAAACAAAAAGAAAAGTTCCCATGTGAGCCCTCAGGCAAAGAATACATCAACCATAGCACAGGATTTATTAACACTGACCAAGCAAAAAGCAAAAAGATGAACCTAAGCCCATAAATGGTCAAACTGATTCTCCTTTCCTTTCTCTGATTTTCCTCCATATTTTAGAGATCTATTCAGTCTTTCAGGCTCATAGTCAGTACAGAGGTGTGTGAATTGTTTGGGATAAACATTACAATTTTGATATGGTTTCATTTTGTGACAGCAGTTATCACCTCTGTGTGTTACTACTGATACTTGCTGACTCAGAAAATCTTTCCTTGACTAGATGAAACTGGACTGAGCTGATTTCCTCATAGGCAGTTTCCTATGGGCTGAATGCTGGACATTTTTTTTTTTTGGCCATTCCTATGTCTTTCATTGTTTTCTTTTGTTGTCTTTTGTTGTGGTTTAATGGAATGGATTTTTTCAAATGACTTTACACATTTATGTTCATCACCTGACCATATTTTAGTCATTATAATATCTTGTCTCCAAATTTAAAACAATAGTATGTTGTTTTCTATAACATATCAAGTTAGGCTTTTTTAAGGTGTTATTTTCTTCAGTATTTTCTGGGGTCTCCTTTAGCAATCTGACGACTCATTTTTCATGATTTTCTTGCATCACTCTCATTTCTCTTCCCAATTTTTCCTTTTCTCTTATTTGATTTTCAAAATTCTTTTTGAGCTCTTCCATGGCCTGTGACCAATTCATATTTTTCTTGGAGGCTTTTGATGTAGGAGCTTTGACTTTGTTGTCTTCTTCTGATTGTATGGTTTGATCTTCTTTGTCAGCAAAGTAAGATTCTATAGTCTGGCTTTTTTTTTATGCTGTTTACTCATCTTCCCAGCCAAATACTTGACTTTCTAACTCCCTGTCAAGGCAGGACTTTGCTTTCAGTGGGTGTGGGGGTGGGTATATTGCCCAGGCTTCTGGGGTTTTGTTTCAAACTCTGGATCCCATACTGTCTGTGGGCCCTGAGCTCTGGAAGCAGCAGCAACAGCTGCTGCTGCTATTGCTGCTGCTGATGCCACTGCCCCTGCCACTGCCACCTCTACCTCCACCACCCCAGAGCTGGGGCCAGATTGCTCGTCCTCTTTCCCCCAGGTCCCACAGAGCTCCCCCACTGACCTTCCACACTGTTCTAGGGGTTTGTGGGTTGAGAAGTTTGAAAATTGCCACAGGTGCCAGCGATTCAGGCCTTGAGGCCCCCTCAAGCCTTGTCTGTGCCTGGCACAGTCCATGTCAGGCTTTGCTCACTCCCACCCAGGTGCAATATACCCTTACTGTCAGTCTTCCAGGCTTTCTTGGACTGGAAGTGTGTCTCACTCTGTCATTTGGTGGATTCTGAAGCTCTATAATTTGTTTATAGTTGTTTTTTACAGGTATTTGAAGGGGTTTGGGGCCAAGCCCAAGCAAATCTCTGCTTTTACTCTGCCATCTTGGTTCTCAAGGCTTTTTTTAGGTACAAAATCAAATAATGACTAATGATTCTCAACCATGTGATAGAGAATTCAACTACTTATAAGAGGTGCCAAAAATAAGTACTCAAAATTCTAGGGAATAAAGATTACCAGTGCTTTGGGGGTTTATTTTCATGATCTTATACTGAATATTTGACTAATTTCATAGATATCATTTAGTCTAGCAGATAAGAATACTCTGAGAAAATAACCAAAGAAAGTAGGCATTAGAGAAATGTCAGTGCTTGTAGGTATAAACCTAAATGAATCAAGAAGGGAAAAGAATAACTCTTTAAAATATACTTTATTGACTATTAGGGATATTGCTATGGCTCTTGGTTTGGGGAAAGCAAGCAATTAAATTAAAGGATCATTCAAGCTCATGCTGAAACAAGATCAGTCTCCATGAAGCACAAAGGAAAGTTGAAAATAGAACAAAAAGCCAAACAGCCAAATTATTTTTATTGCCAAACAGCCCTCATAACACAGACAAGGACCTTTAGAAAGATCTGGAATCTTGAGGGGTGGTTGCTGACTTTTCTACAATGTGATATAAGCTACTTGAACTTGGAAGAATGGGAAAACTACTACCACTCAAAAAATCCCAGTTGCTATCAGTGGCTATGAAGAAAAATAATGCTTGTCATGGGCAAAACAGTACCAATAACGGAATACTAAAGATTGGTAAAGGGTTATTTGTAATGATGCTTTTTTTTTTAATTCAATGCTTAACAAAACCATTTTTGTAAGAAGTCCAGGTTGGCTTGTAAGATTTCGGCATCTTTATCAGATGGAAAAATTTCCATACTTTTTTTTTTTTTTTCTTTTTGGAGGGCAATTGGGTCTAAGTGACTTGCCCAAGGTCACATGCTAGTTTTTGTATTAAGTGCCTGAGGCCAGGTTTGAACTCAGGTCCTCCTGACTCCAGGGCCAGTGCTCAATTTCCATATTTTTAACAGTCCTGAAAGTCTTTTCTTCAATGAAGGAATGCAGAATCACTGATATATCAAGAAGGACATTTTTTCTGAATAACAGAAATTTCCAAATGGCAATAGACTAATCTAGCATGATCCTGTGCCATGTTTTATTTCACAATAGCTTAGCAAATACATCCAAGAAATATAGGTAAATATGATTTAATATGCTTCAATGGTCTGGGAACTAGCCTTGCTTAAAACGCACTAAAAATATGGGTTAGCAGGAGAACAGTGTACATAGTAACAAACATATGGAGAGCTCTTCTCAGCAATGCAAGGATCTAAGACAACTCCAAAGGACTCACGATGGAAAATGCCGGCCGCATCCAGAGAAAGATCTACGGAGTCTGAATGCGGAGGAAGCAGACTGTTTGCTCTCCTTTTCTTGTTTGTTTTTTCTTTCTTGTGGTTCCTCCCATTAGTTTTAATTCTTTGCTACATCATGACCAATGTGAAAATATGTTTAATATGAATGCATAAGTAGAGCCCATGTTAGACTGCATGCTGTTTTGGGGAAGGGGTAGGGGAAGGAGGGAAATTTTTGAAACTCAAAATCTTATGGAAGTAAATGTTGAAAACTAAAAATATGTTAATTAATTAAAAAGTAAAAATGTTAACGTTTCAAAAAAAGATATGTGTTACGATAATGGTGAAATTTGAAAAAAATGGACTATTCATCAAAGACATATTTAATATTTTTTAAAAAGATTCTTCATGATGAAGAATTAATGAATACTGTCAAACTCTCATGAACTCAATGCCAAATTATGTTAAAGTGCTTGTAGCAAAAGCACATATTGTATGTTAGTTTTCTAAAGAAGTAAGAATTGGTAAGGTTTTTAAGTTGGTAAATTTATTTGATTCTGTCCAAGTTAATTTGTAAGCCAATGCACTACCCAAGTTGACCTTACCTAGAATGGGGAAATATTTGAGGTGAGTAGAGAGTAAAGAAAACTTATCCTCTATTGGTCCCCAAGTGCTCCAGGGGCATACAGGGTCCTCCAGACAGATAATACCTGGCTAATGTTAAGCTTCTACTCACTTTCAACAAGTAGAAACAAACTTGGGGTTATAAGTGATTCAGCTACTGTTTCCCCAGACCTGCACAGTACATATACAAGGTAAGAGTTTGCTCCTCTATGCAGAGACATGGGCTCTTACTGCTCCTTTGCTCCAACTCCCATTTGGTCTAAGAAGTCACAATTATCTTGGAAGTCCCCCTGTGCATTCACAAGCAGTTTTGTCACTTTCATTGCTCTGCTGCTGTCTCTGGAGCCCTGCTGCTCCTCCACTCCCAAGCCCATGTGGTTCTCTGATGTGCATAGTTCCATAGAAGGGCCACCTGGTTGTGCTGGCTTCCTTCCAGGGAACTATATGTCACAGCCTTTTCCCTTAGTCCATTTCAGCTCTTTTTCTCATATTGGAAGCCCAAGGTTTTAGCTCAGATATTAACTTCTTCAGCAATGAGGTGTTAAATGGGTGATAATTATCAATGAGCTTTATCATTGAAGTGGGGGGTTACCTCAATGATAGCCAGGAGAAGGGGGATTCAAAAGAGTTCAAGGTGAGGTAATGACAACTTTACACCTTTTCAAAGAGAAATGCCAGTGCTAGAATGAAGGTATCAATAATAAGGAGTTAACATTGTTAAGGGAATTTCACTTCTTTAACGTAATAAAAGGGGAATCCAGGAGGGCTTCTACAGGGTTCTCCTGGGTTGACAGCACACATTTCATTTTGTTTGTTTGTCTGTTTGTTTTTTATCAAAAGGTTCTTTGTTTTGTGGGGGAGTCAGAAATTAAATTCTTGTGAAATGGTTTCATCTGTACAGGGAAATACCATTTTATAGCAAAACTGTGTCCATTTAAAGCTATGCTTCAATTTTTCACTGTTTAAGCTCAATATATCTGAGTTCCAAGTCTCCATATCTGTAATGGCCATTTCAGAATTCGAGCAGTGATTTCCAATTGAATAGAGACTAGGTAAGAGGCCAACTGTACAAAAGATTCAGTCTTTGAACATTTTTTCTGGTCTTCTGAGATTCACTGAAAGAGGATTTCACAGCCCTAGGAATGATATCATTTACATTATGCAGTTCAAAAAATGCAACTATAGAGTTTTCCATTGTGATGCACTTTTCAAGCAGAGATTATTGAATTTCCATAGACAATTTATTTTCGTCCAGTAACAAAATCAAGCACTTAACATGGGTGCAGTCAGCAAAGCACTCAACTACCACTCCTGGAAATACTATTCCTTATGTCTGCAGGGAAAGAATGATAAATCCAGCCTGGCATCTGTCTGTATCGAGTTTTAACGGGTGGTATGTGCCATCTCTGCATGTCATCATTCCATCTGCAAGCTTTCTTTTTAAAAGGCTTCCGTCTTCTTGAGGCTGGGAGTCCTATCTCCTCTCTGAGAGCTGATTCTTCCCGTCTCTTGTTTCTTGCACTCAGTACTAGCCCCTAGAAGAGTATAGCACACAGAGTCATTCCTTGAATGGGAGTGGGAACAATTACATTGTATGCTGCCCCACTCTAAACTGTGAAGAGGACAGAAAGAGACCAGACTGTAAATAGTTGCTGGGGGGACAGTGTAGACCACCAGCCTTTTCATTCTTTTTTGACCACTTTAACCTTATAATTTGTATAGGGCAAAGGAGTATGGTGGGCTAGATTAAAAAATTAAACTTTCCAGCTTCTGATGCTTACTATCTGTGTGACCTCGGCCTGGAAAATTTAATTTTTTTACTTAATCCATCATACTTCTTTGTCCTATGCAAATTACAAGTCTCTCTGAGACTCAGTTTTCTCATCTGTAAAATGAGTAAGTTGAATTCAGGACCTTGGAGGTCCCTTCCAGCTATAAATTTATGATCCTCTTATCTTCATTACATTTCCCATTTTCTTTTCCATTTGAGGGAGTGAGCTCTTGTAATATTTGCTATAGTTGAGAAATGTGATAAATAATAAAAATCAAAGTCAATTTCTAACCATGGTATATAAGAATTGAAATAAGAGATTCAGAGGAGAGAAGAGCAGATATGACTTTAGCCTGAGTATCCCTTACCTTCTACAAGGAGATTGATTGAGAGGAATGCCTTCCTAACTATTGACTAAAATAGAAGTCCATAGTCTTTGTCTGAAAGAACTAAAAACTGATAGAACTTTAGAGTCATTGGTTAAAGGAGCTGACTGAGGAGAATTATAGTTTTCTCCTGAAGAAGAGAGGCTTACTAAGCATGGCACCAGTATGGCTAAAGGACAAGGTATTGGGTAGACAAGGTATTGATGATAGATAAATAGCTTACTGATCTCCTAGAGCAGAAATACAATATCTAGTAGGGTTCAAGAGAGACATGATGCCTAGAGATGAACAGATACAGAAAAGCAGTGAGATGACATCATCAGAAGAGATCAGCTCTATAGTATGTGAGGTATGAGTTAATAATCTATGCATGTACCCTACCACATTCATTTCTTATGTATTCACTTTTCCATGAGAGTGTCCTGGTACATATGTTCCATATATATATATACACACACACACACACACACATGCCCCACATGCAATTTCTGTGCCACATGTCCATTCTTCCACTAACTATGAATGTATATTAGTAAGAAAGTAACAATGAAGAATTTTATAAGTGAAAAATGGGGGGGAGAAAATTTTTTTTAAATTTAAATAAGAGAAAAATGGGGGGAATCAGTGAAAATAAAGAACACAGGATAGTTTTTCTCTATTATAAAGTATATTTCTTTTAGAACTATCACTCATTTGTTAGATGTCTCTAGATTGGAACCAGAATTTTGGATGATTATTCTTTTCTCCAAATCCTTCAATTCTGTGATTAGATGATCATCAAATAAGATGCATTTTGTTTGACAACAGAGAGCAGAGAGATAATTGAATATTAAGCCTAGAAATTTTATCCTATTGGTCAACACAGATGCATTGACAAATAGGCTCATAAAATTTCAGAGCTGGAAAAAACTTCAGAGGTCAACTCAGTGTCCTCTGGGTATGCAGTGCTTGTCCTTGGTTCTCTGAATGTTATTGGAAATTAGAAAGTTTCCTCATATTTCTTCCTTTGTAATGATTCCCTCACCCCCACCAAAAAAAATTTCCATTTGAATCAGAATTGAAAGGGACCTTGAGATATCTTCTGGTCCAGTCTCTCTGACTTTAAGCATCATTGCTGAAAATATTCCTCACTGTTATATAAAATTGGCTAACCTTGAATATAGGTATGTTGTTATGCCAACATTATAAACTATTATAATTGAAAACTAATTAAGCTGCTTTCTGTGGGCTTTGTGTACTCATCAAAACAAATGTGATCATTATGTTTTGTGAAGAGGGAAAAACATAAGATTACCTTGAATTATTTTTTTTTCCCTACTAGCTCATACCTTAAGGAAAAGGCACTGTAGTATTAGTGAAAGAGTGCTGGAGGAGGCAGAGCCAAGATGTCAGAGTAAAGGCAGGGCCTAGCCTGATCTCTCCCCTAAACCCCTCCAAATTCCTTTAAATAATGACGCTAAGTAACCTTACACTCTTTGGCTTGGCTTAAGGAACAAACACACTCAGTTGGGTACTTTACCCTACAGGAAAGTAGGGGGGAAGGGGATAAGAAGGGGAATGATAGCAGGGAGGGCAGATTTGGGGAAAGGGTATAATAATCAGAAGCAAACACTTTTGAAAAGAGACAAGGTTAAAGCAGAAAATAGAATAAATGGGGGGCTGAGATAGGATGGAGGGAAATGTAGTTAGTCTTTCACGTTATTAATACTATGGAGATGTTTTGCATAATTTCATATGTATAACCTATATTAAATTGCTTGTCTTCCCAGTGGAGGTGGGTGAGAAGGGAAGAAGGGAGAGAATCTGGAGCTCAAAATTTTAAAAACAAATGGTAAAAAAATTGCTTTTACATGCAACTGGGAAATAAAATATACAGGCAGTGGAGTATAGAAATCCATCTTGCCCTAAGAGGCAAGGGGCAATGGAGGTAATGGGGGGTGGATATAAGAGAAAGCAGACTGGGGGGAGGGGTATTCAGTATGTTTGCCATCTTGGGGTGGGGCTAGAGGAGATATGGGGAGAAAATTTTTAACTCAAAATATTGTGGAAATAAGTGTTGAAAACAAAATAAATAAATAAATTCTGGAAGGAAAAAAATTATTGTAAACAAATTCTAGAGCAGCAGAACCCACAAAAAGGTGGAGAGAAATAATTTTTTAGCCCAAGAAAACTTAGAAGGTTGGAATCAGTAGAAGCAGTGGTGGTTTCCAAACCTCTCAGCCCACAGATGGTAAGGGAATTGGACAATCAGTCAGAAGGACATTTTTCAGATGTCTCTTTGTTGGCACCATGGCTACTCTGTTACATTGTCTATACTTAGATCTGGAATACAGTACTGGGTCTTAGTCTTGGGACTTCATTCCACTGCAAGTAGGAGCATTAATACACCAAAGCTTGCTTCTGCAGGGGAGCAGGGACTCTTGGTCACAGTTCCAGCCTTGAAAAGAGTGCTTGTGGTCATTCACAAACCAGTGCACAGTATAAGAGAGTACTAAAAACACCTCTCCCTAGATCCTACCACTTTGGAAGAGCCAAAAAATTACAGATCCCCATAATTACCTCTGAAAACTCCTGCACAAAACCCCTGAAACTTGGGAGAGTACCCCCTTCACTTGGGAAGCAAAGTCCCACTTTAGCATAGAGCAGGCCTGCACAACCAGTGGCCTGCCAAAGGATTTTGGGTGGACTGCAAAAAATGTAGAGGAAAACATCCTCATGCAGGCTTAGCATAGAGTTAAATGTCAAGAAATAGGCAGGGAACTGAGCAAACAACAGAAAAATTCTGGCTATAGAAAGTTACTATTGTGACAAGGAAGATCAAAACACTCACTCAGAAGAAAACAAAGTGAAAATGCCTGCATCCAATACCTCAAAGAAAAATATGAATTGGTCTTAGGCCATGGGAGAGCTCAAAAAGGTTATTAAAATCAAGAAAGGAATAGGAAAAATTGAAGAGAAGTGAGAGTGATGAAAAAAAAAACATGAAAAAAGTCAACAGCTTGGTAAAGAAGGCACCAAAAATACTGAAGAAAATAGCACCTTAAAAAAACAGACTAGGTCAAATGGTAAAAGAGGCACAGAATTCCAATGAAGAAAAGAATGTCTTGAAAAGCAGATTTGGTGAAATGATAAAAGAGATACAAAAATCCACTGAAGAGAACTCCTTAAAAAGTAAACGTGACTTAGGGGGCGGCTAGGTGGCGCAGTGAGTAGAGTGCTGGCCCTGGAGTCAGAAGGACCTGAGTTTGGATCCGGCCTCAGACACTTAACACACACCCAAATAAAAACCCAGCCGTGTGACCTTGGGCAAGTTACTTAACCCCAACTGCCCTCCAAAATGCAAAAAAAAAAAAAAAAAAAAAAAGTAAACGTGACCAAATGGAAGAGGAAGTACAAAAGCTCACTGAAGAAAATAGTTGCTTAAAAAACTAGAATCGAGCAAGTGGAAGCTAATGACTTTATAAGATATCAAGAAACAATCAAAGAAAATAAGAATGAAAAAATAGAAGAAAATTTGAAATATCTCATTGAAAAAACAATGATCTGGAAAGTAGATACAGGAGAGATAATTTAAGAACTATTAAACTACCTTAAACTCATGATCTAAAAGAGAGCCTAGATATCATCTTTCAAGAAATCATTAGGGAAAACTGCCCTGATATTCTAAAACCAGAAGGTAAAATAGAAATGGAAAGAATCCACTGATCACCTCCTGAAAGAAATCCCAAAATGAAAACTCCCAGAAACATTATAACTGAATTCCAGAGTTCCCAGGTCAAGGTTAAAATCCTGCAAGAAGCCAAAAAGAAATAATTCAAATATTTTGGAGCAACAGTCATATTAACATAAGATTTAGAAGTTTCTAGATTAAAAGATCAGAGGGTTTGGAATATGATATTACAGAGGGCTAGGACTGCAACCAAGAATCACCTACCCAACAAAGCAGAGTATAAATATTCAGCAGAAAAATGAATATTCAATGAAATAGAAGACTTTCAAATGTTCCTGATGAAAAGGCCAGAGCTGAATAGAAAAATTTGACTTTTAAATTCAAGATGCAAAAGAAGCATGAAAAGGTAAACAGAGAAGAAAAATAATAAGTTATTTGATAAGGTTAAATTGCCCATATTCCATCATGGGAAAATGATATTTATAACTCCTAGGAAACTTTTTCATTATTTGGGCAGTTAGAAGGAGTACACATAGACAGAAAGAAGAGGTGTGAGTTGAATGTGATGGTCTTATTCTCTAAAAAAATAAAATTAAGAGATAAGAAAGAAGAATGCACTGGGAGAATGGGAAAGGGAGAAATAGAAAGGGATAAATTATCTGATATAAAAGAGATCTGAAAGAGATTTTACACTGAAGGGGAAAATGAGAGAAATAAGAGAGGAGCACATGAACCTTACTCTCATCAGAATTGGTTCAAAGAAGGAATAATATACACACTCATTTGCCATGCAGAAAAGTAGGGAGGGAAGGGGATAAGAGAAAAGGGGGCAGGAAGAGCTGATAGAAGAGAAAGCAGTTTGGGTGAAGTAAAAGTCAGAAACAAAACACTACTGAGAATATACAGGGTAAAAGGAGAGAGAGGAGGATAAATGGGGGAAATAGGATGGAGGGAAATACATAGTTGGTAATCATTACTGTGAAAAAAAAAATTATACTGAGTTTCTCTGATAAAAACTTCATTTCTAAAAAATGTAGAAAATGGAGTCAAATTTATGGAAATAAGAGCTGTTCCTCAATTGATAAATGGTCAAAGGATATGAACAGGCAGTTTTCAGACAAAGTAATCAAAGATCTCTATAGTCATATGAAAAAACAATGCTCTAAATCACTATTGATGAGAAAAATTCAAATTAAAACAACTCTGAGCTACTATCTCACACCTCTCAGATTGGCTAATATGACATAAAAGGAAAATGACAAATGTTGGAGGAGATGTGAGAAAATTAAAACACTAATGTACTATTGGTGAAGTTGTATAGTGATTCAACCATTCTGGAAAATAATTCGTAATGATACCCAAAGGGCTGTAAAATCAAGCATACCCTTTGACAAAGAAATACCCTCACTAGGTCTGAATCATGAAGAGATAAAAAACAAAAAGGAAAAGGATCTATATGTACAAAAATATTTATAGCAGCTCTTTAATGGTAGCAAAGAATTGGAAATTGAGGGGAATGCCCACCAATTGGGGAATGTCTGAACAAGTTGTTGTATGTAATTGTGATGGAATATTATTGTACTTTAAGAAATGATGAACAGGATGCTCTCAGAAAACACAGAAATACTTACATGAACTGATGCAAAATGAAATGAGTAGAACCAGCAGAAAATTGTACATAGTAACAGCACCATTGTATCATGAAGAACTGTGAATGATTTACTATTCTCAGCAATGCAATGATCAAAAACAATCCTGTAGGATTTATGATGAAAGGTGCTGTCCATCACCAAAGAAAGAACTGGTAGAGCCTAAAATACAGATCAAAGATACTTCTCTTTTCTTTTTTTTTCTGGGTTTTCTTTTACAGAATGACTTATATGGAAATGTGTTTTGTGTGACCACATGTATAACCTATGCCAAATAGCTTGCCTTCTAGATGAGGGAGGCAGCATAGGCTCAGGCATAGACAGATTAAGGAGGTCCTGGGTTCTAATCCTGCTTTGGATGCTAAGTAAATCACTCTGGATCTCAGTTTCTCTGTCTGTAAAATGATGTGACTGGACTAGATGGCTTCTAAGATTCCTTCCAGTTTTAAAACCATGATCTTATGGTCTCTATGTTTCACGTTGGTGTTAGTGTTCAGTCCTGTCTGACTCTTTGTGACCCTATTTGGGGTTTTCTTGGCAAAAATACTGGAACAGTTTGCCATTTTCTTCTCCAGCTCATTTTATAAATGAGGACACTGACAGGATTAAGTGACTTGTCCAAGGTCAGATAGCTAGTGTCTGAGTTCCGATTTGAACTTAGGAACATGAGTCTTCCTGACTCCCTTCTAGATGAGGGGGGAAGAAGATGGAGGGAAAAAATTTGGAACTCAAAAATTTTTTTTAAAAATATGTTAAAATTGTTTTTACATGTATTTGGGGAAAATAAGATAATAAATAAGAAAAAGAAGAAAAAAGGGCCAAAAATCAAATTCTAATGAACTGTAATAAATAATTTTAGTAGAAAGGAGATAATAAAACATACTTCCCTTCCTCCCTGACAAAAGATGAGGGACTACGAATATGCAATGCACCAGATTGCTTAAATGTTTTTGTTCTGATGGAATATTCAATTAGGACTACGTAGAGAGTATGAATAAAAGAAAATGATAACAGAAGACAAGCTACAAGTGTGGTTGAACTTGATGACTGGGTTTAAATCCCATCGATTCCATCCTTGGCACACAATGGTTGAGTGAGCATGTACAGGTCAAGTTAAGTCAACTCAGAAGGCATTTATTAATTACCTACTATGTACCAGGCACTTTGCAATGTCCTGGGGGGGGGAAGGGCAAAAGCAGGCTCTATCATTAGTATATGTGCATGTATACATTTATACACATATATGTATATGTGCTTTTAAGGATATATGAGACTTTTTGCAAAAGGCAGAACTTTGTCAGGTCTCAACCTGAAGGAAGCTGAGGAAGCGATAACAAGGGAAAGAGTTCAAGGTTTAGGGACTGTCACTGAAAATGCTCAGGGCATAGAGATTGAATGACATGTGGGAGGAATGGCAAGGAGCCCAGTGCACTAGATCATAGAGTATGTAGAGGGACATAAGATATAAGAAGACTGGAAAGGTTGAAAGTGATCGGGTTGTGACAGCTTTAAAAGCCAGAGGATTTTATATTTGATACTAGTGGTGATGAACATTGGGAGTTTATTGAACTGGGGAAGATATTGGATTCAGAGATATTGAACTGGTCAGAGAAATATGGGCAATTTGTAGGCAGCAGGGAAGCAGGTAGCAGACTCTGAGAGACTGAAGATAAGTGATAATGGCAATAATAGAAGGGGGGCATGTAGGTGGCACAGTGAGTAAGAGCAGCTGGCCCTGGAGTCGGGAGGACCCAGGATTGGTCCTGACCTCAGAAAATGAGCCCCCACACATAAAAAATGACTGGCCATGTAACCTTGAGCAAGTTACTTAACCCCAATTGCTTTAAAAAATAATAATAATAGAAGGGAAGTCTTCTGGAGAACTCAGGATGGAATGGGGTCAGTTATGCATGTAGAAGTCTTTGCCTTGGAAAAAGAGATGGGCCACCTCTTCATGTGAAACAGTCATATACGAGAAGATAGTAGCAGAAGGCAACTGAGTGATATGTGATGAGGAAAAGGGGAGAAGAGCAAGTTCTTAGCAAATGGCTTCCATTTTTCTAGCAAAAAGTCATAACCTCTCTGAATCTCCAATTCCTTAACAGAAAAATGGAGATAACAATATCTGTAGAATCTACCTCCTAGGGTTGTCGAGAGGATCAAATAAAATATGTGTGTTAAGAATTACAAACCTCAAACATATAAATATCAATTAATAACACATTTGTATTTAATTATTATTAGAATACACTAGATATGGATAAAAGTGCCTGATATATCCATTATTTAGCAGTTTACATGTTAAACATTTTCCTCCTTAGAAAGTTATGAATGACTTCATAGGGCCCCATATTGTATTACAGATTGTAATCCACGTATTCTTTCTGACCTATGCTGTTCATGTCCATTTTCCCCACCACAATCTTCTAGAGCAGAGGCTCTTAACCTTTTTTGTGTCATGAGTCCATTTGGAAGTCTGTTAAAGCCTATGGTCCCAATCTCAGACTAACATTAAATATATATATATACATATATATATATATATATATATATATATATATAAAACGTGTGTATGTGTGTATATACAGTTATTAGGATACTAATTATATAGAAATATCGTTATCAAAATATATTTTTCAAAAATGTTCTTGAACCTCAAATTAGCTACCCCTTCATATAGGGCATTCCCCAGTATGCCTTTAATATCATGTGTGGCCCCTGGGATATTTGTGTGTTATCCTTTATTCTCACTATGTGACTGGTCCATTCCATTTTCTGGTCTTATTTACTTTGGATGATATTTTTATAGCATTTCTTAAATATAAACCATTGCTAGTGATAAGGTGCAGTCCATTCATTCCTATCCTATATCCATTTCCCCTTTGCCTTCTTAGGTAACTTGAAATTTAGATTCTCCAGAGTATATTATGTTTCATTATTTTCAGTTATGTAACAATTTCAAGAGGTTATTGGTATTGAAAAGATTTTTTTTAGGTAGAAGCTTGAAATTAATAAAACTTCTGCCTTAATTTCCCAAGTACAATGCAGGCCATCCTCTTCTTTCTATTCAATTTTGGGCCCACAGTATTTTTTCTTAAGCATATGTACCAATATCTGATTAAATAACAACAATGAACTATGCGCCAAACCATGTATCATAGACTGGCCAACGGTAATCATTTAACCACTTGGTTTTTCTCTTGTGAATTGTTAAGCAAAACTTTTCTGGATTGTTGTGAATTTCAGTTTGGAGGATCCACAGCATTTTAATTGGTAGCATCAAAACAACGCAATTCTCAAATAGGACTTTTTGTAGGACCTTGGTATCCACAGTAAATCATTCTTTCTTTTGAATCCTGCATTAGATATCTTTTGTGTCTATGACAGACACCTTTGGCAGTCATATATTGTTGGACACAACTATTTCTGTTGTATCTGTTCCATCTGTCAAGGCAACTTACATGTTCTTATTATGTGCATAGGAGACCTTATTGAGAAAAAAACCTTTGCAGCCTATGTTTTACTCTGTTGAATAATATATATATGTATATATATATATATATATACATATTACATACACACATATATACATATCATTAATAAATAATAAATACCTTGTGATCTTGTTTTCTCTGATACTCTAAGTCAATTATATGATGGTTTATGTAATTTTATTATGAAAGTCTCATATATTCCTAAAGTATACTGTTGATGAATGTGAAGAACATTTATATATATTTTATAGTAATAAAAATCAAGTATATTGTTACATATTTATTGATGTCATCTCAAATGTCTTTTTTGGTAACAATACCATTTGCAGTTTTTTAAAATAATTAAGTACTTTTTATTTTGAAAATTAATCTTTTTAAATTTTGAAAATTCATTCTTCAAAGTCACAAATATTAGGTTGCTTTCAGGATGGACCTCATCTACATATATTCATTTTGGTCTTCTTGCTCTTTTCATTTTCACTTTCTTTTGTATCTTTCCAATCACACTGGGAATAGATTTGTTAAGAGTCTCAGTGTGATGAATCCAGTGTCATTGATGAAGAAAATGAATTATAATAATGTGATCCCATAGTCCATTACCCCATCCTTTGTGTTTTTATTGTCTGATCTAAGATACAGACTCCTAAAAAACTATCTTTTGATTCATCTTGCCCTCAACCTGAATTTACTATGGGAAATCTCAGAATATAGTTGGTTTCTCTCTATAGAAATGAGGGAAAGTCTCTCAGGACTTGTATAAGCAATAATGGTAGTGATGCATGTATGTTGGATACAGGAACAGCCTTTATTTCATCATGCAGAAAATGCAAAGGACTCATATAAACAAATGTGGAAAACACATAAAGGTTCACAATAGAACATAAACAATTAGTAGAATTTTCCAGTTCCTTCAATGAATCCAACTTCCCACTGCATCCTGAAGTTCAGATTCAATGCAATCTTTTTGCATTGGTTTGAACTCCCTTTGGTAGAATACACTTGAAATTGACAGTTCCATCCTCCCTTTCTCCCCCCTACATCTTAGAGAATTGTACTATCTAAAGGGATACAAAGCACTGCTCCTCCCATATTCAATACTACCCTACAGTTTTGACTCTTACCCTCTCCCTGGAAACACACTTTAGGGCTGCTACACAAGCAATATCCCATCCAAGCAGAGCCACAGCATGCAAAAAAGTCACCTTAATAGTGAAACTCAAAGTCTAGGTCCCTTGTACCTCTATATAATGACATTAGTCCTCTCCAGAACTGGTAGCCACATGCATGAAATATCATCACAAAGGAAAATTACCTTCTCCCCGCCCCAATAAGTCCAGATCCCCCAGTGATGGTGCTACTAGAAAGGCAAATCTAAGGAACTCTTAACAGTCCACCAATACCCTCACTGCTGCCATCCTTTGGGTCAAGAAAATCTCCTCCCAAGTCTCCAGTCTCTGATGATCAGAAAAAATAAATAAAGAGAAGCTAAAGGGTAGCAAAGAACTTGATGTCCAGAAACTCTATTCTTAGTCCATAACAGTTCGAGCAAATTCAGCTAACCATTGTTTTTTTTTTTCCTAAAGCCACCTTTAATACAAGTATAAATACATCCTCTTGGTAAGGAGGAGAAGACTCCCTCTGCAACACCCCATCACTTTCTTCTGATATTCTTCTGTTACCTCTGAATGAAAGGTTGAAAACAATTCTGCTAAGAAAGATGTATAAGAATTGTCTGAATAAACCAATGTGGATGCACAGAGAATTTAGTAACTAACTTAGATTTTTTAAAAAGTTACATACAGAAGATGGAAGCTGAGTAAAGCAACAAAGAATGAATACAAAAGTGTGGCATGAGCCTATAAGAATAGATTCAGAGCTAAAAAAGCTGAAAATGAGCTGAAATGGGTAAAGAAAGGTAAGAACAAGAACAACCAAAAAAGTGTTGGGTTGTTAGGTTTTTAAAAACTATTTAAAATAGTTTTAAAGAGTAGAGAAGAGAATCAAAGAATCAAAGAAGGTGTAGAACAAATATTTTGGGTGATTAGGATAGTGATTGTTATTTTTTTTCCATTTCCTCTGTCAAGGAGAATGTCTTTTGGGATATTTTGTGCGTGTGCATACACACACACACACACACACAGCACACACACACATGAAATGATACCCGAGATGTAGTTTGGTCTAGACATGTGAATGCATGGGCATAAGAAACTGCCAGTGAGGAAAACCCCTCTATCAAATGGGATGTATTCTGCAATTTGTAGTTTTAGAAAGCTGCCTGGGACCCTGAGAAGTTGATGGACTAAATTTATTAGATTGTAAACTTCCTGAGAAAAGGAACTATCTTTTGGCTCTTTTTTCATCCCCAGCACTTAGCACTGTACCTGGTAAGAGTTCAGTTATTTTTTAGTATAGTATGACTCTTTTTTTTTTAAACAAATGCTTTATTAACTTCTGTTTTACATCATTCATTTCCACCAGATTTTGTGTTACAATCATTTTCCCCCCGTTATTCCCCTACCCAACCTCCCAGAATAGCAGGCCCACAAGACATTGCTTCCTCCAATCTGCTCTCTCCCATACCTTCTCCCATACCCCCTTTGACTTTTCCATTAGAGGAAATTTGTGACCCAATGCCTGCACATCTTATCTCCCAATTACAAGCAAAAGAGTATTAATAATAGTATTTATATATATATATATATATATATATATATATATATATATATATATATTTGAAACATTAAATCTTAAGACCTCGAATTTCAGATCCATTTCCTTCCTCCCTTGTCACCTATTCCCTCAGGGGAGATAAATAATTCAGTATATGTTGTACATGTCTAGCTATGCAAAATATTATCATAGTAGATATGTTGTACAAGGCTGCTTATAATTCCCTCCCACTCATCCCACCTGGTCCATTCCCTACATGATCCTGTCCCTCTTCTATAGTGGGTACTTCCAACCTCCCCTCCCCCCCAGGATGCCCTCCCATCCATCATCTCTCCTCTCATTCCCCTTCCCCCTATTCTGCTGCAGGTTGAGGTATCCCATTTAGTATGTATGTCATTCTCTCCCTGAACCAAATTCAATGAGAATGTGGTTTTGCCTTTTTTGCCTTACTATTCTCCCCCTCCCTTGCAACCACTTCCCCTTGCTTCTTCTACATGAGATAGTTTACCCTACCCTGTCTCTCCCCATCTCCTCTTGCCACTTTCCTCTCTCACCTCATAATTTCATCCCTTGAGTATTCTCCCTTCCCAACAGATTCAACCTATGCTCTCTATCCATATATAACTGTAAGCATATACACACACATTCACACATGTATTCATATGACCACACACACTTCTTCCATTATTTTCATAGTGAGAAAGATATCATCAGTCACAGTTATTGCTTTTCCATATAGGAATGTAAATAGTTCAACTTTGATAATTTCCTTTTGATTTCTTTTCCCTGATTACCTTCTCAGGCATCTCTTCCTTCTTCTGTCTGGATGTCAAATTTTCTATTCACTTCTGTTTTTTTCCTCAAGAATGCTTGAAAGTCCTCTATTCCACTGAATGTCCATATGTTCCCCTGAAACAAAATACTCAGTTTTGCTGGGTAGGTGACCCTTGGGTTCATTCCCAGTTCTTTTGCCCTCTGGAATATCATATTCCATGCCCTTCGATCCCTCAGTGTAGAAGCTGCAGGTCCTGGGGCTATTCTGATTGTGTTTCCACAATATTGAAATTGTTTCTTCCTGGCCGCTTGTAGTATTTTCTCCTTGATCTGGGGATTCTGGAACCTGGCTATAATGTTCCTGGGAGTTTTCTTTTTGGGATCTTTTTCAGGAGGTGATCAGTGGATTCTTTCAACCTCTATTTTGCCCTCTGGATCTAAAACATCAGGGCAGTTTTCCTTAAGAATTTCTTGAAGGGTGATTTCTAGGTTCTTTCCTTGATCATGGCTTTCAGGTAGTCCAATAATTTTTAAATTGTCTCTCCTGGATCTAATTTCCAGGTCAGTGGTTTTTCCCATGAGATATTTCACATTGCCTTCTAATCTTTCATTTGTTTTGGATCTGCTTAACAGCATCTTGATTTCTCATAAAGTCATTAGCTTCCATTTGCTCCAGTCTAACTCTGAAGGAATGAATCTCCTCAGTGAACTTTTGAGATTCTTTTTCCATCTGGCAAATTCGACTTTTTAAGGCATTCTTCTCCTCATTGCCCTTTTGGGCCTCCTTTGCCGTGTGAGTTAGTCTATTTTTTAAGGTGTTGTTTTCCTCAGTCAGTCTGTTGACCCTCATTTCATACTTTTCCTGCATCCTTCTCATTTCTCTTTCCAATTTTCCCTCCACTTCTCTTATTTGATTTTTAAAGTCCTTCTTAAGGTCCTCTATGGCCTGCCACCCGCTCATGTTTTCCCCTGGGGCTTTTGGAGCAGGACTTCTGACCTCACAGTCCTTTTCCCACTCTATGCCCCCAAAATAGGAGTCTAGGTTTGCACTTTTCTGTTTCCTTTGCCTTGGCATGTTGCCACTTAATTGCTTGACTTTTGGGCTTGTTGCCACACTATGGCTTTAAGGCCAGATAGAGGAATTTTCGTCTGGAACATGTGGGGGGCAAATTCCATTTCTGGCAAGCTGTAAACCCATCCACGACTTCCACCCTAGATCACAATCCAGATCCAGGGAGGTTAAAGCAAGAGCGATTACCCCCTAATACTGATCGCTGGATCTCTCTACAGTTCGCAGGCCAGGAGCTGGAGCTGCCTCTGAAAACTACAAAATGCCATGTCTCCTCAGTGGCCTCTAGCCCCCAGGGGAGGGAGCCGACGCATTCCCCAAATGCTGGTCCCAAAGTCCATAGGACACTAACCTCTTACTTTGTCCTAGGCATGTCTATGTTGATAATTCTGGAATCTCCACAGCTGCTGGTGTTCTGGGGTTCCTCCAGCCGGCTGCTGGCCCTGCTGCCCTGGGGCTAAAACCTCGGCTCATGGGGACCTGGGCTCCGATTGGCTCGGCTCCCCGAGCTCTGCGCTCTGCATGCTGCCGACTCCCAGAGTGTTATGCTGGTCCTTCCTGCAGGGCTGCTGGGCTGTCCTCAGTGGGAGCTTAGCTTCTCTGTGTCGTTCTGTGGGTGCTGGGTCTCCAGAAGTTGTTCAGAGTCCCCTTTTACATAGTTTGGGGGGAATCTGGGGGCAGAGTGGCTTGGATGAGCTGTTTCTATTCCGCCATCTTGGCTCCGCCCCCAAGTATGACTCTTCAGGACCCCATTTGGGATTTTCTTGGCAAAGATACTGGAATAGTTTGCCATTTTCTTCTCCAGTGGATTAAGGCAAACAGAAGTTAAATAACTTGTCCAGGGTCACCCAGCTAGTAAGTGTCTGAGACTGGACTTAAACTGAGGTCATTCTGAATCCAGGCCCAGCGTTTTATCTGCTGAGGCATCTAGCTGCCCCATAGAGGATTGAATACTTCTTCAAAATAGTCCTTCACCTCACACCTCCAAACCTATGCCTAGGTTGCATAATCACAAGTAACATTAATGCATATAGCACTCAAATCTCACATTCCTCAGTGTTGGATACTCCCAACACCCCAAATTATTCAGGTTATGACTACAGACATTCCGTTCCCTCTGGGAAGCAATGGAGTGTTCACCAAGCACTTTTTATACAATGAACAGGAGAATTGATTCAACTTCCTGTTGATCTGATACAGCAACTTTGAGCTCCCTAATAGGCACCCACAAGAATTGTACTGTACTAGGTACATTTGGTATCAGCCCTGTATAAAAGTGATTGTGGTTCTCCTTCTCATCTCTAGTTTACTTAGGTTTGGGTTAGTCAGTCAGTCAGTCAGTCACCAACATTCACAAATTATTTCTTATGTTCCAGGCACTGTACTTTGGATACAAAAAAAGGCAACATCTCCCTCCCAAATAAATAACCACAATAAAAAAATCACAGATCCTGTCCATAATGGGTATAGATTCTAATGGGGGAAGACAACATGTAAACAACTATGTTGGATATTTAAAAAATAACTGGAAGGCAATCTGAGAGGGGAAAACCTAAATGGATGGTGGGGGACTGGGCAACATCTTCTGTAGCTGGTGATGTTGGAGCTTTCTGAAGGAAGCTAGGAAAATTAAGAAGCAGAGGTGGGGGTAAAAAAGAGTATTCAGGCATGAGAGATAGTCCTGCAAAGCAATGTAGGAGAGAGATGGATTACCAAGTCTGGGGCAAGGAGGCCAACAATATGCCTTGATCATAGACAGTTGAAAGTGGTAAAGTATAATAGGTAGGAAAGGTAAGAAAGGACTAGATTGTGAAGAAGCTTTCAATGGAAAATAGGGAAATTTAAATTGGATTCTAGATATGATAGGGAGGCATGGAAGAAGGAAGGTGACTTGGTCAGATCTGAGTTTTAGCACCATAATCTTGACAACTGACCAAAGGATAGACTAGTGTTGGGAGAGATGTGAGTCAAGGAGACCAGTTAGAAAGTTATAGCAATAATGTAGGTGGACAGTGATGGAAGCCTGAATTAGGATGGTGACTGTGTGAGTGGAAAGAATGGGGCATATATGAATGATGTTTTACAAACATAAATAGAAAGATCTGGAAAAAGATTAGATACGTGGAGGCAATGACAGTGAAGATTAGAAAATAATACCAAGTTTGTTTTCTTTAGGTGACCCAGAGGATGGTCATACCCTTAATGGTGACAAGAAAGTTCAGAAGGGAGGAGGGTTTGGGGAAAAAAGATGAGTTTTATTTTGGGCATGCTGAATTTGAGATACTTTTTGGACATCTAGTTTGAAATATATAAAAAAAAGCAGTGATTCAGGAATGGAACATAGGAGAGAGAGCAAGGACAGATACATAAATCTTGGAGTTATCTGTAAAGAAATGGTAATTGAGCCCATGGGATCTGATGAATACCAAGCCAAATCAATAAGGATTTATTGAGCGCCTACTATGTGCCAATGAAAATGCCCACATTAAGGAGATGGAGTGTCTTGTTTGGGGAACAGCAAAGGCATCAGAGTCACTGCATCAGAATAAAGAGCATGTATTGGGGATAGAGAAGATAAGGTATAAAAAGACTAGAAACAGGGAGTTGGAGGTGGGGTAGGAACCAGGTTACAAAGGGATTTGAATGCCAAACAGAGGATTTTATATTTGATCCTGGAGGTGAAAGGGAGCTGTTGGAGTTTTTTGAATCAGGTGATAGGAATATCAATTTGACATTTGCTTGGAGGATGACATGGAGTGTGGAGACACTTGTGGCAGGGATACCAACCAGAAGGCTATGGCAATAGTAAAGGGAGAAACTTGAGGGCCTCCACCAGGACAGTAGCAGATGAAAAAATGGTTAGGAGGCATATGAAGAGGAGAGACGAGTTGAGCACGATGCCTATATTGTGAGTGCAGGTGACTGGAAGGATGGAGGTTCTTTTGAGATTATCAGTCAGTTAATTAGGAGAGTGTCTACCCCAAGCACATGAAGACTTTCCCTGGCAGAATGGGGATGTGAGAACAGTTTGTTCCAATAGTGATACAGGTGGCTGAAATCAGGCAACATGGAGTGTTTAGAGCCCTTCTTGACTTTTGTCTTGCCACTGGACTTCAGTGACTCTGGAAGAGAGAGTGAGGCTGATAACTTTGCCTCTCTGCCTCACTTAAATCCAATTCATGAAGGAGCCAAGAGATCACCCTGTGATGTCACTGGTTCTTTTTGAAAATGAAGGACAAACAACAAACAAACAAACAAATGAACATTAGGAAGAAGGGAGGGCATAGGAGAACATAATCTCTTAGGCTCATATATCTCTTCTGAAAGAAGCTTTTACCAATGGGAAGGAAAAAAGGAACTCTTCTCTCCCTCCTCTCTCTACCCTTACTTTACAACAGTGTAATGGCAAGGAAACAAGTACTTAGTACCTTATTTCAGTTGGGCCTTGCCTGTGATTATATCAAGTCTGTGTTAAGAAACAGAACTTGTGAAACCCACAGTGGGAGGAACTTGCTGATGCAACAGGAAGAGGTAGAACAGAGAGGAGCTAATGACCATATATAAGGAGAAACCCAAGCTGGGAGAGAGCAGAACTGAGAAGGAGAAAGTCGGTGAGGCCAGGCACTCTCTTTATCTGCTCTGTCTGTGTTGATTTTTTTTTTTTGGTAATACTTTGTACAGAAGCCCTGGGACCTTACTGGAAGCCCTGAAAGAGGATTTTCTTGTTGTTTGTTTACAGAATTCCTAGAGGAGGGTTTCAGAGGTCCTGGGACTATGCTGAAGATTTGTATTGAATTCTCAGACCTTGTTTGTGGGTCTGTGTTGATTTCACAGGCAGATAGTGAATTGATGATGGTGCTGCAATGTGCATGAATGTTGTTTTGCCTCTGTTAAACTTTGTCTTCCCAGAAACAGAAACTTCGAAGGACTTGAGGAGAACTGGACACTGTGAGCTTCAATACAGAGCTGGATGAGGAGCTGACAGCTGCCTACCTTTGAATCTAGGTGACAGGTGGGTAAATTCAGGCAAAAGCTGGGACTGTGGAAGAGGGACCATAGAATCTGAGAGCCAGCCTTGAGTCAAGATGAAAAAACCTCTCCTTGGGTACTGACTGAGAAGATCATTATTTACTATGATCTAGGGGTGGGAGAACTTTGTACTTTGTACCTTGTACCTCTTAAGGATAATTGACTTAAGGATGATTGTAAACTAATCTCCAATCAAGAAGAAATAAGACTTTTTGAGACATTAAGACAATGTAACCTAGGGGTGGAGAACTCTGACCTTTCTACTTTGTGTCCCTTAAGGAGGCTTGCTCCATAAGGATGATTGAGTTAAGGACTTAATGAATGATATCTTTTGTTTAAAACCATGTGGCCACTTTGGTGATAAGTTGTTATGTTATATCATTGTGAGTGCTGTACTTTGGTTTCTGTGAATGTTTTGCTTTACTTTACTGCTGGATAAATAGAGAGTTCACTACACTGTATGGTCAGAACCTTAAAGCTGTTCGCAGCAGCAATCCTCTGGAAAGCTGCTCATGCTTGGATTTACTAACAGGCACAGTAGAAAGGTAGAAAGAAGATATTCTCAGAAGTTCATTCCTTCCTCTGGAGCTGAAATCCTGAGTTCGCTGTCTGCAGAATTGCGCCAACTTGGTTTTTAAAGACTTGAGAGTTGTGGCTTGTCCTATGCTAATCAGTTAGTAGAAATTCCCTATCTCCCATCCTTTTCCTTCATCCAAAGGCCAAAGCTTTATTTAACATATTCAGATTTTTAGGTTAACTCCTTTGTACTCTGGTAAATACCAGAGTTGTTTAGGAAAACATGGCAGCTAGGTGGCACAGTGAATAGATTGCTGGGCCTGGAATCAGGAAGATATGATCTCAGACATTTATTAACATGTGACCTTGGGCAAGTCACTTAACCCTATTTGTTTCAGTTTCCTTATCTGTAAATGACCTGGAAAAGTAAACCACTCCAGGATCTTTGCCAATAAAAATAGGATCACAAAGAGTCGGATATGATTGAAATGAAATTGTTTGTACATTGTTGTTTGCTATCTCTCCTATTAAAGTATGAGCTCCTTGAGAGAAAGGACTATTATTCTCCCCTTTCTTTGTATTCCCAACATTTGACACAGCATCTGGCATATAGTAGGCACTTAATAAATGCTTGTTGATGTGATTTGTAAAATGGAAATAACAGCACTCTACTTTGTAGGGTTGCCCTGAAGATCACATGTGTTCATGCACATAAAATGAATCGCAAACTTTGAGTATTTAATACATGTGATCAGTCAATATTAGTCAAACTACAAAAAAACACAACTCACATCTGCTATTTTGCATCTGAAGATGATCCTCCTGGGAAGACAGAACTTTCCTAGGCATTCTGACATAGTTTGGGAAAAGAGCAGAGTCTATTTTAGCCTTTAATGATCTGTGTAACTGATGATGTCTCTGGGCAGGCTCTGAGGAGACCTTCCAGACTACCCATAATTCTTGAGGACTGATCTTCAATTCCATCCCTCCCCCCACTGAGAATCTTCCCTGAATTACTGAATGTTAGACACATACCTACATAAAATCACAGGATGATAGAGTAAAAGGAACTTTGTAGTTTTTGGAGTTGGTTGAGAAAGGATAGGATTGTGTTTGTCTAATAGTATTCACATTAAGACACTAAATTAATGAGACTAGATACATGGTATTTTAAGAAAAAAAATGGAATATAACTTCTTAAAAGAAACTTTCCCTTTGTTACTCCTTATTTTAGCTGACAGGCATAAGATTGAATCCTTTATGGTGCCAAAAAGTAGAGAAAGAATTAGAAAGTGAAGAAAGTTAATCCATTCTTATTATATTCAATTGTATTTTCATAGTCACTTGTCAGATCACATAGTAACCTTCTGTGTGAAATAAAGAAGTCAAATCAATGAAACAAATTGATGATACTTTTCTAAACCCACACACTTTAAAAGTAATGGAACTTTTATAAAACTAAATAAAGTGATGCTGTTTTAATGGGAGGGAGTCACAAACTATAATAGTTGCATATAATGGATAATAATAATAGGGTTATTAGCTTTAAACTCACTAGTAATTTCTTGTGCTAATTTATCCTTAATCATTATCAGCAGGGTGAATGGCACTGAATCCATGCTGAGTTCCTGAAGAAAACCATAAAACATTTGGTTATAGGAAGTATAGAAAATACATAAGGAAATCAGGTATAATTCAGTTCTGCAGAATTCTTAAATCACTTTATACAAATGAATTATATTTAAAAAATCCAAAACAATTTAGAATATCTGGGGTTTATACCCTTTCCTGGAACTTAAGGAACATGATAAGTTAGTTCTCAAGAAGTTCAAGATGGGACTTCCCTCCTTGTCACTCCCACCCCACCTTTTTACATCATTAATCAGTGTTTGGTAGGACAACTATTGAGTTCCATTGAGTTCCATGATGCTTTCCACTGAGGGATATAGCGACCATGCTTATCTGGAACTTCATATAATGGAAAGGGTATCTGATGTAGCAATGAGAAAAGCTGATGCCTGAGATAATGAACAGTATCAAAAGAAGGGAACCTGTCTGGAAAAAAAGGACCTTGGTCCAAATTATATGTAAACTAAATTTAGTGCTGGGTCAAGCCAGAATTCACAGGTTAAGTAAATTGAGAGGACTAAGCAATACTTGTGAAGGAATTAGAGCAATAGTCTAAGTCTCAGTGGCAGACCAGCTCAGGGTAGCTCACAAAAAAAACACATGAAACACACAAAGTATGTTATTTTAGGGTGGCACTTCCTTGATCAGCTGTGTAAGTCATTCCATGGATTTGGAATTAGTAGAAGAACAGGGCACCATATTTGACTTGGAAATGTCAGCAAGCCTGGGCTAAAAAAAGCCTAACTTTTTTTTTTCTGAAAATTGAAGGAAGTTCAAGGTATGAGTTCAGAGAAAGGGAAATTTGAGTAATCTTCAAAATTGCTATAATAGATGGAACACCTTTGTACAGGGTTTTTTGCTTTGCCATTGTATCAAATGAAACTCTGAGATGGATGAAGAAAATGCTACCTAAAGGATGAACAGAAAAGGAATTAGAATATCACAGCAAAAGTTTCTCCTGTATTGATCCTTAAAAAAATAAGATCATGAATGTGTGTGTGTATGTGTGTGTGTGTGTGTGTGTGTGTGTGTGTGTGTGTGTGTGTGTGTGCATTGAGTGGGTAAAGTAATTCACCTAAAGGAATAATTAATCTAGATTCCACACTAAGGAACAGTGCATCCAGTGGCACAGATTTTGATTCTATAAAGGGGCTACCATATGTAGATTACCCAGAATTTATGTTGAAATCTGGGGGTGGTAATAGTTAGAGCTTTCAAAAACCCTTTCTAAGCACAGCAAGGATGAGTGGTAGACATAGATAGGCAGATAGAAAGACAATCAGATAGGTAGATATGAAATAGCACAACCATTTTTTATGCCTGTATCTATAGTTCTTATTACTATGAAGGCTTTTTCTCATCCTCAGTGCCTTGCATTTAGGAAACACTTCTCATTTAGTCTTTTGCAGTCATATCTGACTCTTTGTGTCCCCTTTTGGGATTTTCTTGGCAAAATACTGGAGTGATTTACCATTTACTTCTCCAGCTCATTTTACAGATGAGGAAACTGAGGTGAACAGCATTAAATGACTTTACCAGGGTCACATAGTAAGTGTCTGAGGTCAGTTTTGAATTCAGGAAGGTGAGTTTTCTTGACTCCAGGACTGGAACTTTATCCACTGTGCCACCTTAGTTGCCCCTAGGAAACACTAGACTTATGCTATCATTGGTATATCCCTTCCTTGGTGAGATAACTTCCTCTACCAATGCTAGGCAGCATTTTTTCTATGACATTGTCTCAGAGATCACTGAGGTGAATAGATTTCCCTACAGTTACATAACCCATATGTATTAGAATCAGGATTTGAACTCAGATCTCTCTGGCCTCAAGGTCAACTTTCTTCTTTTTGGTCTTTTTGGAAGGGGAAGGCAGGGCAATTGGGGTTAAGTGACTTGCCCAAGGACACATGGCTAGTAAGTGTTAAGTGTCTGAGGCCGGATTTGAACTCAGGTCCTCCTGACTCCAGGGCTGGTGCTCTATTCACTGTGCCACCTACCTGTCCCCAAGGTCAACTTTCTATCCAATGTTATTCTGCCTTGCATGCAGCACATACTTAATAGATGTTTACTGAATGGAATTTTGGGGAAAGGGGAATTGGAGATAAGAAAACTTTGGAATGACCCAAGAGGTAACTTTAAAAAAAATAATTGGCTCTGTAAATGTTTTATATAATTGCAGGTTATCCCCATGTATATGTCTTTGTCCAGTCCAGTTTTAAGGAGGAAATAACAGATTTTCTTCTTCACAATTTTAACCGATGGGTTAAAATAATCATCAATAGATTTTTTTCAATCTCTAAAACTGTGGAGAGAGTAACTTAAAGTATGTGAATTGTGTTTACTTACATTTTATTTTGTAGAAAGTAAATCCATAGGGAATCCACAGGTTCTACAATTCCCTTTTTATTTGTAGCTGCCTCGTTTCACCTTAATACTAACTGCTTATAACTGTTGAAGCCTTCTAGAGTCAATGCCTTTACAATATTATTTCTTCTAAAACCTCTGTAATATGGTTTTTGACCTCATCATTGAACTGGAACTGCTTTTTCCAGGTACCAGTGGTCTCTTAATTGCCAGTCTAATGACCTTTTCTCAATCCTCATCTTTTATGACCTTTTTGAAGCAGATGACACTGTTGTTCACCATTGAGATTTACATTCTCTCTCTCTCCTACTCTCCCTGATCCCTAGCTATAAAGTTGATGGAGTAAGACATGGGGGAAAACTTTATTTCTAATATTTCTACTTCTGTACATGATCATAGAGTGCCCAGCTTAGCCTCCTTTGCTGTATTTTCATTAATGTCATGCCTACTAAATATAAGTATATCCAAAGATTCTGTCTTTGACTAACTACTCATTTCTCTCTTTACTTTCTCATTTAGTGAACTCATCAGCTCCTCTAAGTTCAATTACATCTCTTTGCAGATGACTTCCAGATCTATAACTCTAGCCCTAGTCTTTCTTACAGAGCTCTAGTCTCACATTACCAATTGCTCATTGGAAAAACTGGTTGCTCCATAGTCATCTCAAAGTCAACATGCACAAAACAGAGTTCATAACCTAGTACTCCTTAACCCCCACTCTTTTGAACTCTCCTATTTTCATAGGGTACCATAATCCTTCCACTCACTTAGGTTCTCAACTTCAGGGTTAACCTTCTCTTCTCACTATCACTTATGGCACTAATCTAATAAGCTGCAAAATCTCATTGTTCCTATTTCTATGACATCTCTCATATACTTTCCTTTATGTCTTCTCAAATAGCCACAAATCCAGTTCAGGCCATTATTACCTTTTAGCCTGCAATATTACAATAGATTTTCTTGCTTCAAGTCTCTCCCCTGATTCAATCTATCCTTCATGTGGTTACCAAAAGAATTTTCCTAAAGTGGAGGTCTGACCCTGTCAAAAAATTCAATACTGACTTTACTAAGTAAACTCCAGTGGCTCCCTGTTACCTTTAGAATAACAAGAAAGATGTTTGTCATTTAATTTTTTTTTTATGAGGGCAGCTAGGTGGTGCCTAGAGCATCAGCTCTGGAGTCAGGAGGACCTGAGTTCAAATCCAGCCCCAGACACTTAACATTTACTAGCCATGTGACCTTGGGCAAGTCACTTAACCCCAATTACCCCTCCAAAAAGAAAAAAAAAACTTTTTTATGAGCTTGTCCATTCCTAGCCCCAAGCAGTAGTCAAAAGAGAACAGCCTGAGAATTCACCCAAGAGAAAATTTGCTAAAATCTGGTGCAGTAGATAGAATACCAGACCTGCAATCAGGAAGACTCATCTTCCTAAATTCAAATCTGACTTCAGACACTTACTAGCTGTGTGACCCTGGGCAAGTCACTTAACCCTATTTGCTTCAGTTTCCTCATATGCAAAATGAGCTGGAGAAGGAAATGGCAAATCAGTCCAGTATCTTTGCTTAGAAATTTGTAAATACTACAAACTAGGGCTTGATTTACTGTGACTGTCTAGATTTAAGAAAATGTTAATAATGCAGATGAAACTTAAAATGCTTGTATATATCTATATCTATATCTACCTATATCTATATCTATATCTATATATCTATATCTATATATATATATCTTTGGCGGGGGGAAGGAGGGCAGAGATGAGAGCTAAATATTTAGCACACCCCTCAGTGGGATAATAGAGATGAAAGAACTCTAGTACAATCAGTTTAGTCCCTTATTTTTAAGGAAACAAGAAACAAGCATTTATTATATGATTATTATAAACTAGATACTAAATCCTGAGATGATACAATGACTTCCTTTATTTACACTCAGGAAACTAATTTCATGGGGGATACAATGATAGTCCCAAGGTAGCAAGTTCCAGAGTTTGGAGTTAATGCCCTGTCTTCTGCCCCCTGGAACACACAGAGTCAGAGCTATGCCCATAGTTCCAAGTTGCCATTTCATCCTCTCAATTGCTGCGCCTACCATTATAATGCCATTCCTTTGATTCCTGATACTTGCAGTCTTTGAGTTCCCAATTTAAATGTAAATAACCTCTGCTGTAGTTAGCCTTTATCATCTAAAAGTTTATTTTATCATCTAAAAGTTATCAAAAAACACCTTAGCAGAGATTAGCAGGAATGGAACACAGGATAAGCTGTCTGCCATTGGACAGCTTAGAAGACAAAATTCACCTTCCAAATTTGGCCTGAGGCTGGACTTTCTCAGCTTAAGGATGAGACTTAATTTCTCTTTTTCTCTTACCCCCATATCCATGGGGGGAAATGGAGAGAATTATAAGAGAAAATGAAGAAGCAGCAACAATAATTAATGAACAAATAGCCTTTTACTGGCTCTGTGTGAAAAAGATCTCAGGTATATGAGATACAGCTAAAAGTCTCCTATGAAGGGCAGAAGCAGCAGTCAGGAATGATGATTGGTTTTGTTTTGGTTTCATCTTTATGGGTGGCATCAATTTCTTAGAAATAAAGGTTTGCTCCAGTGTCTTCCTTCATCAGCCTTATAGCCAGGGGTGCTCAGCTCAGCTCAGCATGGGGGAATGAAGCTCAGGGAGCTTGACAAGTGTGGATACATCTGCAAGCAGTTTCTCCCCTGGGGATGGTACATAATGGAAGACCTGCCTTCTGGAGATGAAAATTTAAAAATGAAAAGCAAATCTAGCCTTGGCCCTTCTTCAACAGCACAGTATAGATCTGAGAAGTGTGAGCAGGTAAAGGGAGATTAAGCTCTCCCATAACATGTGAAAGAACTGGGAATTTGGGGAAGTTCAAGTTTCCCCACCAGGATAGTGACCAGAGTCTCCAATATCCTCAACAAGCATTAGATGCCTTTAAGGCAACAAAGTAGTTGGCCAGGCCTGATTGGCTCCTGTGTCCTTTATGGTAGTTTCTTCTTTATCTAATAGCATAAAAACATCCCACCAATGTAGAGTCAGTTTCTCCTACGACTGGCTAGATGTCTGAGGAAGCCTCTGCCCTCTTCACATGAGAAGAGCTAAGTCCTTATATCCTTGTTACATATCCTTGCTATGTTAGTGTTAAGTAGATTACCTTTTGGGAAGCTGAGTGGTACAGTGGATCAGAAAGACTCATCTTCATCAGTTCAAATTGGCGTCAGATACTTACTGTGTGACCCTAGGCAAGTCACTTAACCCTGTTTGCCTCAGTTTCCTCATCTGTAAAATGAACTGGAGAAGGAAATAGAAAACTACTGCAGTATCTTTGCCATGAAAACCCCCAATGAGGTCACAAAGAGTTGGACAGACCTGAGCAGGCACAAAGACTTTTTAACTGTTAAGTGATTTGCTTCCAGATTGATTAAGGACTAAAAGGCTACAGTTATAAAGGTCTGCCTGTATTACCCACACTTGCATGTGTGTATTTTCAATGCCTCTATTAGACTTCTTCAAATGCCCAGGAGACAGTTCCATATGGCAACCCAAGGCACTGATGTTCACCAAAAGTAGTCTACCTATAACATTAGTGCCTGTATTCTGGGCACTCTGGTATCTATGTGAAGGTCCCCTGACTAGGGCATAACCTTTCCCCTCAGTGAATTATTACCAAAATGGCACCTTTGCCCCAATCAGTCTTGTTATTACAGGGTTCTCATCTCTATTTTCATAAGCATTTTGACGTGTGAAATACTATAGTAAATTAAAAAAAAAATCCAGGAAGAAATAACATCTTTCTTTATCTTAGAAGTCTGGGATCTTCCCCAACTAAAAATATTATTTTACTTGTCACTAGGTTACATACTTTCTTTTTTGCTTTTCTCAAAAGTGAAATATCTTTTAATTCAAAATTCTCCTAGCAGATTTTGTGGCATGTAAAAGCATGTAAGTAAGAAAACCTAGCTAAATAATCATATGCGATTATGGACACTAAGGCACCAAGCAAAGTTATCAGTCCTAAGCTACAAATAAGCAGTGCTCTGCATTATGTAGCATGCATTGGACCTTAAAACTTAATTATAATCATTTAACACACCGAGCAAAGTAGAAATCACCCTGTTATCTTCAGCTGCCCCTGATTTAACAAACTGTAGTACAGCTCACAGAGCAGAAGAGCAATGTCTGATTAAGATTTTCAAAAAATTCTTGAATCTTGTAAGTTGTAGGAGCCCATAATCCATTCTCAGTATTCTAAGGTGCAACCATTTGAACTATTTTTAGCTGAGATAAATTCCTGCTGCCAGTGTTAAAGCAAAGGGTTATAATCTCATGACAAAGTAGTCTGGCCTCATTAAAGAAAATCTCTCACCCTGCTCTCAAAATTTCATTCTTTTAAGGATAGGTGTTGCATGTTAATAATACAGTTTGGGACTTGCTGTTTTCCTTCAATATTGCACTGCAAACTTCTCCTATATCTTAGAATGACAGTAGATAGATTTAGTTATGCTGATTTTCAGGAATTTAGTACACAAATAGATTTTATTTTTTGTATAGAGAATTCCTGATGAGGATCTGTGCATACCCAGAAATTCATCATCTCAGAAAACTGCCTAGAGCATAGAGATGTAGAGAGATCAAGTGACTTGCCCAGGGTCACACAGCTGGTATGTCTGAGTGGAACTTGAAGCCAGATCTTTATGGCCTTTAGAATAGCCCTTTCTGTTCACTACAGCACACTTCCTTTCTCCTTCATCCTTTCCTTTGTCTTTTTCATCTTTTTCTCATTATTATCTCCTCTTCCCAAGTGTTCTTATCTAATAAGGAGTCAAACTGTGAAGGGTTTCTAATTTGTTATTTGGGTTTGAAACACGACACTTTCTGCTTTTACCAGGCATCTTCTTTACATGCTTCTATTCACATGGCTGATTTTAAAATTTGTATTATTACAACCAGCTTTTGCTGCTAAATCCCACAAATACCTACAATATTTAAATATGTGTCATCTCCCCAAAGTAAAGCCTCAGTAGGCATCCCTTAGTCAATAAGCTCCCTAAGAAGAGAACAGGAGAACTTAATTTACTGGGTTTAGTACCTAATCAAAGTGATTAGAATTTGAATTGAATCTGGCCCTGGGGAGTGGAGTGGAGTTTATTCACCCTTTGTGAATAGCTATTTTTTCAGTTTAAGACAAAAAGGCAAGGGTACCAAATATCCTTTGGTTCTCACCTGGACTGTGGGGGAAACATTTTTAGCAAGTGAGCAGAAAAAAAAAAAACAGAATTAGGTACCCCAAATTGAATCAATCAATCAATCTACAAGCATTTATTAAGTCTTAAAGTTTACTATGGAGCAGCTAGGTAATTCAGTGACTAGATCACAGGGCCTGGCATCAGAGAGACCAGAGTTCAAATATGACCTCAGATACTTACTAGTTGTGTGACCTTGGGCAAGTCGTTTAACACTAAAATCAGAGAAGGGAATTACAGGCCAGTCCATGGGATCATAATTCAGAAATGACTGACCAACTGAAAAACATGACTGAACTATATTCCAGGGACTGTGCTGGAGATAAAAAGAAAGGCAAAAAACAATCCAGCTTTGCTCTCAAGATCACATTCTAGTGGAGGAGGAACTACAAAAACAACTTATGTACATACAAGGAAATCTCAAAGGGTAGGCACTAGCAGTGCACAAATGAGCAAATCTTCCTGCAAAAGTTGAGATTTTAGCCAGAGAAATCAGGAGTTGCAATAGAGGGATAGCATTACAGGCATAGAGGACAGCCAACAGAAAAGAGCTTATTGTATGTAAGAAATAGCCAGAAGGCCAGTGCCACTGATCATGACCAATTTCAAAACAAGATACAAGAGCCTCCAATTCAATTCTTTACCAAATAACATTTGCTCCCCAAATAGGATGGGGTATGGATCTCATATAACTATTAAGATACTCTGAGGGAGGCTGAAGCTTCCATGGAATGAGCTCCTCAGAGGAAGACAGGAAACAAGCCTAGGGTTCATTTTTTCCAGAACCCAGTTCCACCAGCTGTACTCACCTTATGATGAATGATTCATATGTGAATATGTGAAATGGAAGGCTCTACCATAAGATTCCTTTATGTTCAGAACATGCTTTGACTGATAAAAACTCAATTTCCACTCCAATTTTCAGAAGCATCTCTATCACACAAAATAACTTTTAAGGGCCAAAAAATCAGTTTCTGTGTTTCCCTGGCTGTCTTTGGATGCCATTGTTCATTTTCTAACTCTTGTTTGGAGAACTAGGCTTTCTCTGAGAGGGAATGATGTTTCTTCAGCTGGCAGTGACCTAGTTTCAGTGTAAAGAACAACCAGCAGTGAAATTCATACTTGTTATTTAGGAAGGACGTTTAAAGCTAATTGATACAGTAACCTTCAAAGAGATTTTATGAGGGGATGAAAATGTTACCCTGTCATAGCGGACTGACTCTTCAATGCCATTTTTGTGTTAACATCGGAAAGCAGAATAGAAGAGAGCACAATTAGGACTTTCTTTTACTCCTTCATTATTCGAGTATTACATGTATCCAAAGTTGGACCTAGGTGGGTATTCACCAAGGCTTTGTCCTGGGACCCCCTTGCTTCTCCCTCTTTCTATCGGAGACTGTATTGTCTTCCATGGATTTAATTGCCATCTCTATGCCAATGACTATTTGATCTATATATCCAGTCTCTGAACTTAAATGCCTCTTGCCGATTGAACATCTCAAACATCTAAAATACAACATGTCCAAAATAGAATTCAGTACCTTCCCCTCAAATCCATGTCTCTCCTGATCTTTTCTATTTCTTCCAAAGGCATCACCATCCTCCCGCTCACTGGGTTCATAATTTGACATCATCCTCAACTCCTGATTCTCCCTTGCCCCTTGGCAATCTATTGCCAAATCTTCCTGTCTTTTTAACTGCCACAACATCTCCAGATGTGGTCTATTCGCTTTACTTATAGAGCTATCACCTTAGTTTGCAATGACTTTCTGGCCTCTTTTTGGATCTCAGTCAATCCTCCACACTATTGCTAAAATGATTTTCCTTAAGTAGAGATCTGGCCATTTCATTCCCTGGCTCAGTAAACTCTGGGGTCTCCCTATCCCCTCTGGGTTTAAGGCCCTTCCCAACCTGACCCCAACCTATTTTCCCAGACTCATTGTACACTATTCTCCATCTCGAAATCGGAGACTCAGTCACAGCAGCTTTCTCTCTGTTCCTCATACACAGCCCCCCCAGCCCTCACCTCCCATCTCCAAGTCTCTACCCTGGCTATCTTCCATGCCTTCCAATCACTCCTTCTGTTGTTCAAAGCATTTTTCTCTTTCTTCACAATGCAGTCAAGTACTATCTTCTACACAAAACCCTTTGTGATCCCCTCAATTGTTAATATGCTTTCTCTCAAACTACTACATACTTAAGTAATGTTTTGTTAATTCTCTTTATATTTATTCTACATTTATTTATCTATTTACTTATCTTCTTTCATTAGAATATAAATTTCTTTCCAGTAAGGATTGTTTCCTCCATTGTGGTTATTGACGCAGCTCTCAGCATGGTGCCCAGAATAATAGGTCAGCTGGGTGGTGCAGTGGAAAGTGCTGGGCCTGGAGTCAGAAAGAATCATCTTCCTGAGTTCAAATCTAGCCTCAGATACTTCCTAGCTATGTGACCCTGGACAAGTCACTTAACCCTATTTGCTTCAATTCCTCGTCTGTCAAAGGAGCTGGAGAAGGAAATGGCAAACCACTTTGCAATCTTTGCCAAGATAACCTTCAAAGGAGTCACAATGTCAAACATGACTGAAAATGACTAAACAATAACAGACTCTCTCCTCTTTATACACACTGCAATGTATCTAATAGGTATATTTGATGACATAGCTAAAAACTTAATTATTTTCTTAAAGACTTTGGAGATGATTGAAGTTATAGATGATATATTTCAGACATTTATGTGTAATAGCATATTAATTATACTTTTGATAGTGATACTTTACAACCCATATGGTATAATTGAGAAAGGTTCTAAAATTTTCCTATGGCAAAACATTATGATTGGTCACCATAATTTGAGCAATTATATGTAAACTACATGATTGATTCTCTTCCAAAAATGAAATTGCTCTAACCCACTGGAGTCATTGTGACTTGATAAAAAGAGTCAACTGGAGGTTGCCAAATTTTTTCAATGACCTTTCAAATAAAAAATTTGAAGATAAATTCTATAAGATAACTTCTTGACCTTATAAAAGCAAAGTGTGTGTAAAGTGAGTGTGTAAAGTGGTCAAATTTTGCTGTCTGAATACATAAGTTGTCATTCTTCCTTATACCATACTTTTATGGTATAAGGGAGAATGCCAATCTCAGAGGCAGAGGACCTGAGTTCAGACTCTGACTCTGCCACTTACTGATGTGGATACAAAGGTGCCCTAAGGGTTAAACATAATATTAAGGGTTGCTTTCTCAGCACCTTGGGAGGCCCTCTTGAACCTGAGAGCATCCTAAATTTTCCCCTTGTCTTAGACCATAAAATTCCTTGTCTTCTCCCATCCTGGGTCATAAAATTTCCTGTCTCCCTTATCTTATGTCATCCATCTTCCTCATGCTGTCCCTAAATCTCCAACCCCCACTAGAAACCCTAAAGGTACATCATTATCCTACAGGCTGTGTAGTTTTCTGACTATATAAGTCTGGTCCTTGTCCTATATCAATGTGTTTGTTTAGCTCCTTGCTAAATCTCAACCCTGTATGCTTTTGCATTAATAAAGTTTCCTTTGGCTAAAAGGAAGGTCTGATTGAATTCTTTCAAAAGCTGAACCTCTCAACTCTGACTTCAACATTACTACTTACATATGATTGTCAAGGGCACTATCCTCCCAGTCACTCAGGCTTTGTGTCATTCTCAACTACTCCTTATCCCACAAATCCAATCTGTTGTCAAATACTGTCATTAATTTATTCCCAACTTCTTTGTTATATAACTCTTTACTCCTACGGCTACCACCCGGCTTAGGTCCTCATCACCTTTTGTCAGGCCTAGGACTATTTCAGTAGACTTCAAACTGGTATATTTGCCTCATGCCTCTCCCTTCTTTGATGCATCTTTCCCTTAAATACCAAAAGTATTTTTCGAAATTTTTTCAAAAATTCCTTGCTAAAACTTGTTATAATTTTTGAGGTAATGCTAAAGAGTAGTGATATCTTGTAAAAGTACTCACCTGATCTTCTGTTTAAACTCCTCAGTTTTCCATTTCTTGGAAATCAGGATAGGTCCAGGGTCCTGGATATCTCAGTTACCAGTTTTATACTCAGTAGAATATAAGCACCTCATCCCACAATTCCACCTTTGAGGTATGTACTGCTAATCAATTTATCTTTGAATCCCTAATGAGTACCATAGTTTCTTGCATAGTGAAATTACTTAAAAAATTTACTTGTTGGATTGGAAAGGAGTTTATACTGAGATCCCAAGAGGGAAGGGAAACAAGGAGATACATAAAATCATTGTTTCCAAATGTAATTCAAACTTAATCTATGCTAATCACTAAAATGAGGGGAAAAAATCTATATCACTATACCAAATGACAATCTGATCTTGAAAATATTAGGGAAGATCAACAAAGAGTCTTGTTGATATGCAGTTGATGGACTACGTGATATGATTTGTGGCATGTTGTGAAGTTTCTCTTCCCCCACAATACCTTTCCTGGCATTTTATCGTACTGCCTGAAATCTTGTTATTAAATATTTAAACAATCAATTATAAAGTCACAAAATATTTGCTTTAGAAAGGACCTTAAAAATCTACCCCAACCCCAGGAGGTGTAATGGCTTGCCTAAGGTCAGCTAGCCAATTAGTGCCAAGATAAAACTGTGTCTCATCTCATATTTAAAGTGTCTACTAGGTGCAAGATCCTGCTATACATGCATCTTAGGTAATAAGTTCCTCATCATCAGAGGGGTCCAGACATCCTTGACATTACAGTAAGTGCGTTCATGCTGAGAATCCTAGTTCTTTAACACCATTTCCCTGCTAAATGGTGAAAATATTCAGCAATGCTTATCTTTTGTGGAAGAAAAGCAGAGCAGCAACGGAATACCCCAGGTGCCTCTGTTCTCAAAATAGCTACACTATGGATCATATGTAAGTTGCTTTGTGTCGGGTGAGCACATGCATCATTTAATTAGTCAGGCAACATTTAAGGAAGGATATTAGAGCTTCCTATTCTGCATTTTTTTCTCAGTTGGTCCTCACAACAACTCTGAAAAGTAGGTGTTATAGCTATCCTCATTTTACAGATATGGAAACTGAGGCTGAGGGAGACAAAGTGATTTGTCTAGGATCACAGGTCCCAGATAAGATTTGAACTGAGATCTTTCTGACTCCCACTCCAAAACTCTATCCCATTGGACTGTCTAGTGGTGTGATGGCTTGGTAGCTGTGATCAAGTATTTGAAGGCTTAGATTATCTGGATGCCCAGAGTATGGGATTATATAAAGCAGGGGTTCCATGAAACATTTGATAATTTCAAGGTCAACAACAATTCTAAAATGAAATCTCTAAATTCAGAATGATCTCTAAGGAATGATGACTGTTTTGAAAAGCACTTAGAATATTCACAGAACCTCACCTTGCCATTTGGCTTTAGTATTAGTCCAATTACCATGACCCACTAGGTCTGAGTCATTGGCTTGATGTCATCTTGTTTGATTAGATTATCAAGTTCTTATTTAATTTTTCCCTGAGAATAAAAAGGTACATTTCTACCTTTCAGATGAAATGGTGTAGTGACCGGATCCAGATGGAATCGACACTAACTCCTTTTGCAATTGCTCAGATATCATGTGGGGACAACTATATCATGGCATCTGGTTTATTTGTTAGAGGCAAGAGAGATGATCAGACTTCTGTGCAAATGTTTTCTAAATGGATGATTGTGGTCAGTAATTGATGATTCTAGAAAGATGCCAGAAATACAATCATTCTTTGACATTATACTGACCATATACTGAAAGCTTCATGACCTCCTTGTAGAGAGCCTTCTATTGGTCATTCTTATGGCATTGAAAGAATCAGAATGAGAGGCATTTCATATTAGCAGAAGAGTCCAATTACTATAAAGGAAGTTGTCAATGGGTGTGTGCAAATGTTCTCCTCGATTGAGTATTATTTCCTCAGAAACTGTCTAGGTCATTTGTCCATTGGGAAGTACAAGGAGGAGACAAGGCCTCAGTCATGATGCTTGATGAAACTCTTTAGTTAAGTTTGTTACTTGCAAAAATGTTCACAAATAGTATGAATGTGAGACGGAAGTGAACTCATTTTATTGTTATAAAATACAATAAATAAACCCCCCATAATATTTTTAGACAAAGACCATTGCAGGATCTTATATTTTCTGTTTCTACTCATTAATTTCAAGGTTGTGAAGACACAGAAAATGTTGTAGAAAATGGTTTAAGATCCTCCCTCCACCTCCCATTTTCTTTGCACATGTGTATTTCTTCTAAAGATTTTGTAGAGATGAGAATTATTGTTTTTTTAAGTTTATTATTTTATTTAATTGCTTTATTTAATTTATTTTATTATAATATATAACATATAATTATATTTGAAAATATATAAAATATGTATTATATAATATTAACTTATTTAATTTTCTTATTTAACTTTATTATTTTATTAACTTTATTATTCCTTTTTTAAACTGTATTAATGTAATGCTATGCAAGCCACAGGACCTCTGAAGGAGCAAAAAAATCTGGTTTGCTATTTAACCAAATAACCACCTGGTATACATATGTGAAGTTATGAAAAAAAGCACCACCTACATCATTAATTTCTGTGTTCGTGTAAATTTGTATGTGTCCAATACCTAAAGTGAATGAACTATCAGTCAAAACTTTTAATTTATTTTTCCATGGGAGCCTGTGCTGATGTAGCATTTTCTATCTTCAATTCTTTGTGTTACCTTTGTCTAATGATAATAGAGAGTTGAGGGATTGAGTTACCATAAAAAGAAGAAAGACAGGTGGTGTTGGTAAATGTGAGCAAGGAAAGGCAAACTTGTCAGCCTGTTGATTTTAAGGGAAACATTTATCTGCAAGACTGGTAGATGGATCTTTCTATGGATCACACCTATTAGACATACAACAATGAGGCCTTATCTGAAAGGAATCTGACTGCAAATCTAGGAAATACCTTATTTATAGAAGGCATTTATTTTCCTACGTGGTTTGTCGCAATTTGTTATTACTAAGGGCCCCGTCTGTGTTGTTGTTAATAAGTCATTTCATCTGTATATGACTCTTTATATCCCCATTAGGAGTTTTCTTGGCAAAAATACTGGAGTGATTTGCCATTTCCTTCTCCAGCTCAGTTTATAAATGAGGAAACTAAGGTTCCATAAATTTAAAGCTTTCTCTAACAAACATAGGAATCTATAGGATATTCATTGGTAATTCTAAAGTACCTGACCATGTGGTAAACAACAAACAGATATTGTCTTATAGATGGAATTCATAATTTAGAGGTAAAATGGTCCTATAAAGACTTGCTGATAAAATTGAAAAGAGATTCTATTTCAGTGTCTTACAACTTTTGCCAAATGATTTAAGGTAAATTTGAGGCGACAGGAAATAACTGAAAAAGGAAATTTCAAATTCTTGTGTCCATATTCTTTCTTACATTTATTGTTCTTTAAATGAGTAATCTTATGATAAACTAACTACCACACTCAGGGAAGAAACACAGATCATATACAGAATTTATGTTTATTCTTTGCAACCAATATAGATCTTGTGAAGGCTGTAGACAGAATGGGACTATTGTGTTATATAAAGTCTTGGGAATGCAGATCAGCTAGTGAGGGAGGGGCATCACTTACCTAGGCAGGTTAGGTACCAGCACCAAAGACTGGGTGGTAGCACCCCAGATGTGATGTAACACCAAAGTAGCTCCCCAGCTTTTCCTTCCCACATAAAAAATCCCATCTCTAATGCAGGCCAGGAATGTTTCTGATTTCCATCTCCTGGGGATTCTTGACTAAATAGGATGGTAGTCATAGAATTAGAATATTCTTACAATGTAGAAACCTGTTGTCTATAACACCAGGAGCTAGGGTGCTATAAAATACTACCTAATTGGAAGTAAGGTCAGCATTATCATAATTTTTGGAAGTGGGGAGAAATCTCAGTAGATTAAGGGTATAAGGCAAACTAATGCCATTAGTGATGAATTCCTTAGGATACTTCTCTGATTATTTCTGATTAGTTTGACCATTGCTAAAAAGGAATGGCTTTGATGAACAGATAATATAACCTATGCTTTAAGGAGCAACAACTTTCCTTCGAGATTCCTACATATGCATGGCAACCAAGATTTTAGGAAAGAAAATCTCCCTGAGAGCCAAGCAGCAATGAATGAGCATTTGTTAAACATCTACCATGCTAGGTTTGAGGACACAAAGATGAGAGTGAAGCTCTCATGTGAGAGACAACATATACCTTTCAAAGTACATACAAAATCAACAAGGTTGTTTGTTTGTTTTTTGAGAAGGGGAGGGAGGAAGTAATAGTTGGGGAAGCTGGGAAAGTTTTACTTAGAGGGTGTTATTGGAATTGAATTTTGACAGAAACGAGAGATGTTAAGGGGTATAGGTGAGGAGGAAGCATTATTTCAGGAATGGGGACAGCTGGAGAGTCCTGGAGAAGGAACAGTAAGAAAGGTAGGCCCCAATATTAGGGAGATGTTGTTTAATCATTTTTTTTGTCATACCTGACTCTTTGTGACCCCATTTGGGGGCTTGTTGGCAGAGATATTAGAGTAGTCTGCCATCTTCTTCTCTGGCTCATTTTATAGATGAGGAAACTGAGGCAAACAGGGTTAAGTGACTTGCCCAGGGTCACACAGCTAGTAAGTGCCTGGGGCCAGATTTGAACTCAAAAAGAGGAGATTTCCTGATTCTGGGCTTTACATTCTATCTAGCTCCCCAATGCTAGGGGAAAAGGGGCCTTAAATGATCAATATAGGATAACAAAAGGACACGTACTTTTATTGGCAATGTGAAATCCTTTTAGCAATGCATGTTAGCATCTTAAATGTAACTTATAATTTTCAAGAATTGCCTACGGGGTAGCTAGGTGGCATAGTAGAAAGAACACCAGCCCTAGAGTCAGAAGGAGCTGAGTTCAAATCTAGCCTTAGACACTTACTAGCTATGTCACTTAACCCTGATTGCCTTAAAAAAAAAAAAGAGTTGCCTAGAACATTAGAGAGTGAAGTGATTTGCCCAGTGTCTCATAGCCAGTTTACATCAGATGAAAGTGGGACTTGAACCCAGATCTTCTGAGCTTAAAGACCTGCCCTCTCTCTACCATAGCATGGCTCAGTATATCAATAGTTATTTACACATATCTGTGCATCCATTCCCTAGCAACCAATATCAATTTGTTCAAAAGGATAACATTTGCAATGTAAAGCTTCTTAAATCTTAGGTATATCATATATATGATCTGAGGAGATTTAAGGACTACAAACCAGACGTTATGGAATGCATCACAGCAGTCAAAGTCTAGCTGGCACTGACACAGACCTCAAGCCCCTAACACCTAGTCAACTGCTTGGCAAGAAAAAAGTCTTTCTAAAAGCAATGGTAGTTAAAGCATGTTCTGAAAGCATGGTGATATTGAGTGTAGTTGAGACAAAATAAAACGGGATGGAGAAATGACTCACTTTAATACTTCAAGGGTCTATGATTTCATCAGTGTGGGTACTCCCTCCACCCCTGCGGATCATAACCCCTCCATACCTCAGTAGATTTCCTTCATGAATTGTTCTGCCTGCTGAAATTCATCATATGGAGGAAACCTGTAGGGATGGAGAAATGACTGCCAGTGCGAAATATGAGTTTAGTTTCTCCTCACCATCTCTGCAAAGAACAGAAATGCAGTGGAAGTGGTTTGCTGTGAGCTTTGCTAAGGTCTTTATTTTATTTTATTTTTAGATAGAATACATGGAAATTACACTGAACCGAGGAGCAATCAATCAATTCATCAATCAACAAGCATTTATTAAGCACCTGCTTCATGACAGCAACTGTGCCAGGTCCTGGTGACATAAAGCAAAAAGAGGAAAGGAAAAAGAAAGCCATTAGACAAGCAAATAGGAACAAGGAAGCCAACGCCCGCTCTCTATGCTTATATCTGCCAGGGAGATGGTGCTGAGAAATGATGCCAGGAGCATGATCATGGCTCTTAGAAATGCCTTGGCCTCAAGGAGGTTTTTCTACGCACATACACCCCCATTTATATGCATATATATGGATGTGCACACATGCATGTGTATGTATTTATGTGTGTTTATGTGTGCATATAGATTGTATATATGTAGATACATATATGCATGTGTGTTGGACCCAATCAATTGAAGATGCAAACAAATTTTATTTAAGACCACCAGTCTGTGGAGGTTAGACTTCCAGGAATAAAGTGATTATGTGGTTACTTGATGGCTTTGTATGTGGGTGCATTATATTTTTATACTTGGCAATCTGTACAATATATGGTACCTTTAAGGTGTACAAACCACAACATATTATACCAGAAAGGAGCAGCAGAGCTGGCAAACGACTGCAGGGCTTTATCTGTGTGTCCTGATGCCAACAATGGGCTGAGAGGAGGAAGGGAAGGGAAGGGAGGGAGGGAGCATCTTGATTTGCAGGTCATTCCTTTGAAGCAGCTAGCTTTGCATTATTTTGCTGACTACAGACCTGATGAAAATCTGATGAATGTGATAAAATATGACCCTTTGTCCATTATGGCACCAGGATGAAAGCAGCCTGTATTTGGCTTCTGGGAGCTGTGCAGTCAGTGCACTGCATTTAATATAAAAATATGAAGTTGTTCAAAAACTTGGAAGGAGTAGCAATCTCTGCTTTTAGAAATATAGCCCTGGGCTTTCAATACTTACAGTGCCATCATCAGGGCACAGTAGGTCAATGCAGAGCCTGAAAAGCAAATACTCAGGAACTTGGTCTGGCCACTGGGAGAGAATTCTTAACCCAATGATGATGAAGGAGCCAATAGGTGGAGGCTAAATGCCAGAGCTGCATTAAAGTATATATACTTAGGAAGAATAATTCATGGGTCACATGGAAAGCAAAATCTAAGGAGCAGATTAATGGTCCTTGCTAAGGAAAGTAATTGATTCCATAGGTACTTAGGTGGGCCTACTGTGTGGGATCAGGCTGTTGGGCTTTTAGGAAAATGGGACACTACAAAGCTACAATAAAGTGTTAAAACACAGCTATAATGCATAGAATAAACATAACAAACAGCTATAATATATAGAATGTCATATATGAAATAAGATACATAAGGAATATGATGATATTTAAGATGAGGTAACATGACTTTAATATATTATATCCTACATAATTACCATGAGGTGGTAAGGCACAAATTTCTATATCAGTCATAATACACAAAATGTTATATATGAAATAAGATATATAAGTGATGATATTTAAGATGTACTTTATAAGGTAACACAACTTTAATACATAATATCCTACATAGTTACAATAATCTGTGAAGGCACAAATCTCTATAACATAACAGCTATAATACACAGAATTTATATATGAAATAAGATATAGAAGATATAAGATAATATTTAACATATCATTATCATGTCCCATGACTACAACATATAATATTCTACACAGTTACAACAAGGTGTTAAGGGAAAAATTTCTATATGTAGCTATATTATCTTATATAGGGAGAGATATATAAGATAAGTGATAATACATAAAATTTTTCTAAGAAATACAATATAGAGCAATTACTCTTTAAGATGCACTTATAAGGTAACATAACTATAATGATATTCTATATACAAACATTACAGAGGTACAAAAATAGTACCATAATGAAGTTCAAAGGGGAAGTTTATTACCAACAGGGGTGAAGATTGGGATGAAGGAAAGATTAATGGAGGAGGTGGCATCTGATTTAAAAAAAATACATTTAGAAATTCACTAGATGAAGCAGGAAGAGGACATTCTAGGGATAGGGCTGTACTTAAACAGAGACATAATGGAGGAAAAACAAAAAAATATGTTAAGAAATTAGAAAATAGTCCATTTTGGTGGAAGCATGGGGTGTAAGGGTGGAAGTAATATGAGCCAAGTATAAAAGTAGAGTGGTATCAAATTTTATAAAGTCCTGAATGTTAGCAAAAGAGTTTGGACATTATTGCATTTGGTATATGGATCCAACTGAGGAGTTTTGAGATGAGGATTGACTTGAACAGATCTATGCATAAAGATTAGTCTGACAGCAATATGAAGGATAGATTATGGGGAGAGAGTGGAGGTCATGAGACCTGTTAGGAAGAGGCATCAGAAGAAGTTTATCTAGGATTCCGTTTTGGGGACAAGCAAACTATGAATGAAAATAATAATAATAATAAAATCTTCCAATTGTCAGACTCATTAGAATGTTGGAGAGCTGGAAGGGAACTAGGAGGTTATTTAAGTCAAAAGATGGATTCTCTCTACAATGACAGTGACAAGAAATAGCCTACAGCTAAAAACTTCCAATAATAAGAAATCATTACTTTGTAAAACAGTCCATTCTATCTTCAATTACTCCTGATTATTAGGAATTTGTTTTATTTTGTGAGTTAAAGTTTTCTTCTTTGTTACTTACACTCTGGTCTTAGTTTTGTCCCTAGTCTCCAAAAAGAGTAAGTCTAATCATAGGATTTCAAAGGATCAGAGGCCATCTAGTACCATCCCCCCAATTTTACAAATGAGGCAACTGAGCAGAGAATTTAAGAAGAAGAAGTTGGATTCTACTGGAAGAGTCTTGCCTAAGGTCACACATCTCTTAATCTAGGTTCTATACTGACCTAGTCTTCCTGAAAATGGCACCATAAATTTTGAAAGCCCAGTGTTGCCTTTCTGAAACTAGAGATTACACTCCATCCAAATGTTCTCAACCCAAGCCTTATTCCAAACAGTGTTTTTTCCACTATTCCATAAATCTCTATACAAATTATATAGTCCTATACAGATTTAAGATAGCAATTATATCAAAGGATGCTTTCCATATCAAGGGATATGATACAATGGAAGTGTGTGAACTCAACAGTCAAAGGTTCTGGGTTCAAATTCAATTTCTGATGATTATAACTTTTATGTGGCTTTGGCCAAATCACATAATCCTCTTTTCCCTAGGGTCTCAATTTCCTCACCTGTAAAATAAGAGGGTGGGATTAAATGACCTTTAAAGTCTCTTCCAGCTCTAGAGCTGTTATATGATTTTCCTTCCCGAGTCTTCTCTTCTCTAGACTAAATACCTAGTTCATTGAATAAATATGAATAGGGCATGGTTTTGAGTGCTCTCACCATCCTGGTTTCTCCTAGCTTTAAATGTATCTTTGGTACCACAAGAAAATATGATATTGCCCATGTGGTATGACCAGAATAGAGTACTGTGAGACTATTCAATATATTGATCTAGACATTATATTTATATTCATATAGCTCAAAGTTACAATGATTTTTCTTGTTTTCTATATCATATTTTAACTCATATTAAACTTGAATTTCTAGCAAAACTGCCACGATTTTTCCCCCACATGGACTGTTATCTAGACACATATCTCCATCTTGCATTTGTTCTGTTGATGTTTTTATTCCAAGTGAAGAATTTTAAATTTATACCTGTCAAATTTTATTATATTACCTTCAGCCCACTTTTTTAATCTCTTGAAATTTTTTAAATTGTTGTTGATGATTTGATTAAACTATTTTTTTTTTTTGGTGATTTTTGGAGGGCAATTGGGGTTAAGTAACTTGCCCAAGGTCACACGGCTAGGTTTTTTCATTTGGGTGTGCGTTAAGTGTCTGAGGCCGGATCCGAACTCAGGTCCTTCTGACTCCAGGGCCGACGCTCTACTTACTGCGCCACCTAGCCGCCCCTGACTTGATTAAACTATTGCTTACTCCTCTCTACTTTGTGTGATTTTCAATTTGATAAACCTCCCATCTTTTGTTTTCATTCCAATCATTGTTTAAAATGTTGAATGGAACATACATAGCATTTCCTTTGAGAACACCTCACAGTTTGATATTCATCCATTTAGTCAATATTCTTTGATTGATTTAACCATCTCTAATCCTTGCAAATATAAATTTAACTCCCCCCTTCTCTATCTTGTCCACAATGATAAGGTAAAATACTTTTTTCAAATATCTTACTAAAATCTAAGTGTCCTATGACTTCATACTTTCTAAAATCTGGAGTTTTTAAAAATATCTTTCACATTTCCCATAATTCTGTCCCCAAATGAATGAGGTTAGACCTGTTCCTAAATTACTGACAGTTCTTAATCTTACTCCCTATTTCTTTCAAATAGCTTACAAGCAGTACCTTAACCATTCTAGACAGTTTCCAGTCAGTTGTTTTCAGAATCTATTTTCTTCTTTGTTTTGAAAATTGGACAGATACTTATCTTCATTCCATTGGCACTTCTCCTATTCCCATATTTCAAAGATAACAATTCAGTAGTCTCTGACAGAAGTTCAGTGATCACATCTCCAATATATACAAGTGTGGGGTTTTTTTTTGGAGGGGGGTGAGGGGAGGCTAGTTAGTGCTCTTAAAGCATTTTCATATATGTGATATCATTAAGTCTCACAACAAATTTTTGAGGTAAGTGCGTCTGATATCATAATGTTCCTCTGACAAATGAAACAACAAAACTCAGTGACTTTGAGTGGTTTGCATGGTTGCCAGGGCTTGTCGTACAATGTCAAGGCCATTGAAATCTCTATCCCTTCTAGCTAAGCAAAGGAAGCAGGCTTATACATTGAAAACTTTACAATGAGACAAAAAAGAAGGGATACCATGTATAGCGACAAGAAGGAGAGAAAGAATCAAGGAAGAGAGAGATCAAGAAAGGAAACACAAATGGTTTCTGGAGATAAACCTACCTACTCTATGGTTTGCCCACTTTTACCCCAATTGTTTCCATCTCTACTATCTGACTTTGTGATTTTCCAAATATTTTATAACTTTATCTCTTACATAAAGGAGTAGTTCTAAAATAAATAGAAAATATTTAGAAAAACAATTGTGGGGTGCCTTTAGGCCCCTGCATACTTTAGCAATGAATATACATGCCCTTTATATTATTAGATTCGATTTGGTGAGCTCTTCAGAACCATTCACTCTACCATTATTTGATATCATTGATTATTTAATTGACAACTTTCAATTTAATTTTTAATTAAAAAATAATGATTTAATTTTCTTTTGTTTTCTTTGTATGCTGTTCGTGGCACAACTGATATTACAATAGTGGATATAATTGCATATGAGGCTGCAAGAGCCACCAAAATGAAACCAAGTAGTGCTTGTTTTCACATGCGTGTAAACACAGTATTAAAAACAAATGGCATTGACAACCATTTAAGCCACAAAACTAAGCATAGATTGCACTTTCTGATTCAAGCATCTGTGTCCATTGTCAATATTAGTTTTGAAGCTTCTATGTCATTGCAAAGAACCTGTTTCAGCTACTTGCATGTGCCAGAAACTAGAAAATGGAAACACTGCCACCTGGTGGTGGATAGTGGAAAATATTCAAGCAGCCACAAGAGAAAATTCCAGTCCTGGAGATTTCTAGTCATTCCCATTTATTCTTTTGAAACTTTCCTGTTCTACTGAAGATAGAGTGGCTAAGTGGACTTATTCCTTTACCTTAGTATATTTTTCATTATCTTCATCATCAAATAAGAATATATAGGCAAGGAAAATAATTCCTTTTCAATTTTAACCTTTATTTAGTAAAAATTAAAGATAAAATTAAAATAAAGCAGTATTATTATCTCTATTCAGTTTCCCTTTTTGTATAACCCCTCAGAACTTTGAGGAGATAAGGCTTGGTATATTTACAAGAGAATATAGAAAATAATTGCATTGACAGAGAAGGCATGGAAGAATTATGATCAATGTTGTTATTTTTTTTTTTAACACAGCACTCCTCAAACATCTCCCCTTTTAAAATTTCCTCAATATCATTCTTTACCTTGAAGAGTATTAACATACAAATTACTAGAGTGTCAGGAAATACAGCCTTGAACATGTGATTACAAGTTAGTTTCCTTAGAATTCATAATAGACCTCACTGAAAATCATTGCACTTATCAGATTAGATGATTTAAGGGAATACCCAAGTAGATGAGATGATAGATACATTGGATTGTCTCTATTCAAATAATCATTAACAGTCATACTTCACCTCTTCTGGGAATATAGTCTTGCCTGGATTTTTAAATTTTTTTGTTGTTTTGGTTCAGTCATTTCCAGTCATGTCTGACTCTTTGTCACCCCATTTGGAGTTTTCTTGGCAAAGATATTGAAGTGGTTTGCCATTTCCTTCTCCACCTTATTTTACAGATGACAGAATGGAGACAAACAAGGTCAGGTGATTTATCCAAGGTCGCACAGCTACTATGTGTCTGAGGCCAGATTTGAACTCAAAAAGATGAGTTCCTCTCTGGGCATCCTATCCATTGTGCCACCTAGCTGCCTGCTATCTTTCCTGCCCTCTGTAATTATCTCTTATTTAGCTTTAAAAAACCTATACACTGAGTTCATTTAATGAGCAAAGTTAAATATATTTTAAATATAATTATTGTTTTAATTTAATAGGTTATTTAGGATTGGAAAGTTATTCTTTAGAATTTAATTTCATAAATGAAAGGAGGGAATGTGGCTATTGGCTCCCCTTATTTGGACCCTTGTCTTCATTATCTGGTGCTCCTTAGTGACCACTTGGGTCCATGATGGTGAGAGACCTCTGTGTCTTGTCAGTTGGAATGAGGCAATTTTATAGAAACATCTGACAAAGTTTTTAGAATAAACTGGGGAGCCCTTATTCCCTAATGATGCAAGATCATCCATAGAGGTTATTCATAGGGTCATTGCCAAGATGACTTAAGAACATCCACTAACCTAGCCTTGAAACATCTTTAAGGGTGTACAATCTAAGATTGTGGGTCTTGCTGGTAAACAGAGGAGAGTTATAAATGGATAGGATCTATTTGCAACTCCTCCCTGGGAGGAGAAAGTGGGACTCTTAGGTCAGTATATCTGTTTTGCTTCCAAGATGTCATGTGATTCACTTCAACTTAAAAGGTGATCTGGACATACAGCTACAGTACCATTTTCTTCTAATTATGAATTTTACAAATTCCATAGGCATCTTCATTGAAAGCAAATTTTACCTTTTCAATTATTTTCATGATAAATTCTTTGAAAGTCTGAAAGGAGGTCAGGAAAATATTTATTAATGGATTTAGTTGAAAACTCTCTGCAAGAAAGAAATCAAGATGATAACCAGCCCTGTGGTACCTCAGTCATTAATGAGCACCAGCAATTTCATGTATGGAGAAATTATAATCCTTTTGTAACACAGCATTAGAGATCAATTCCTGCTGGCAAGAGAAAATTCCAGTTCCATCCTTCTCTATGAATATGACTTTCCTTTAGTCAATAACTTCAACCCACCCTCCGCTCAGGACTGGATAAGCCCATTTAACCTTATGGGGGAAAGCAAATCAAAAGTAAAATCAATCAAAGCTACTACTTCTAATGGAAGCAACTACTGCTTCTTATTCAGCAACTCTCCTGCCACTTAAATCTGCTTTCTCATGCTTCAGGCTTTAATCTAAAGAAAACCTTGGATTCAGCATTTGCTCTGGGAAGCCATGGAATAAAAAACCAATAGGATTATTTTTCATTTAGCTCTAAAACCCCCATCTATGACAGAATCTCAACAATCCTGACAGAGAATTCGCATGTTTTATTCCTTTCTCTTCCTTTCTGTATGCCATGTCCATTAATGCCCTTTTCTCAACTCCTTCATAGGAATGAAAGGCATTCAAATTGGGAGCTGCTATAATGGATAAAAATTCATCTTAGGCTAGCATCCACTACTAATTAAACAAAAATGAAAACAAACTTTAAAGAGCAAAGAAAAGCTCCAGAGCTTATCATATTATATTATTATAGTATATGATCTCTCCCAAGGGCAACAGCCAAATCACCACCTGGTAACTTCAGAAGTCAAAGTTCCGAAGGAGCATAGAATCATTGATATAGATTTGAAAGGGACCTCAGGAGAAATTCAATTTTACTCCCTCATTGTAATGGCAAGCAAAGAAGGACTTAGCACCTTATTTCAGCTACTTAAGTGTTTAGCACCTTTTTTGAGCCCCTTGTGATTTGAAGGTGGGAGGAACTTGCTAATGCAACAGGAGGGGTGGAGCAGGAATGAGAACCGCCATAGATAAGGAGGAACATAGCTGGGACAGAGCAGAACTGAGAAGGGGAACAGTTGTAGAGGCCGGCACTCTTTTTGTCTGTTCTATCTGTGTTGAATTTTGTTTGTGATACTTTGTACAGAAGCCCTGGGATTTTACTGGAAGCTCTGAAAGAGGATTTTCTTGTTATCTGTGTACAGAAGTCCTGGAGGAGGGTTTCAGAGGTCCTGGCACTGTACTTACAATGTGTATTGAGTTCTCAGACTTTGTTGGTGAGTCTGTGTTGATTTCACAGGCAGATAGTGAATTGATGATGGTACTGGCAATGTGTATGAATATTGTTTTGGCTCCATTAAGCTTTGTCTTCACAGAATCTGTGAAGGACTTGAGGAGAACTGGACACTGTGAGCTTCAGTATGGAATGGGAGCTGGACAAGGAACTGGGCAAGGAACTGGATGAGAAGTTGAGAGCTGCTTGCCTGTGAATCCAGGTGACAATTGGGTAAGACCTCTCCTTGGGTACTTAGTGCTGATCAACAAGTTCATGATTTACTGTGATTTAGGGGTGGAAGAACCTTATACTTCTTACCTTGTACCCCTTAATGATGATTGAGTTAAGGATGATTGGAAACTAATCTCCAATCAAGAAGAAAGAAGACTTTTTGACTGAGATATTAAGACAATGTGACCTAGAGGTAGGTTTTTACTTTGTGTCACTTAAGGAGGATTGCTTTTTAAGAATGATTGAGTTAAGGACATACTGAATGATATCTGTTGTTTAAAGCTATTTGGCCACTTTAGTGATAAATTGTTATGTTATATCATTGTGAATGCTGTACTTTGGTTTCTGTGAATATTTCGCTTTGGTTTACTGCTGAATAAATAGAAAGTTCACTATACTGTGTGATCAGAACCTTAGAGCTATTCACAGCAACAGTCCTCTGGAAGGCTGCTCATGCTTGGCTTTACACTCATTTTGCAGAAGAGAAAAATGAAGCCCAGGGTAGATATAGCCCAAGGTCACATAGGTGGTCAATGATGCTTTCCTCAGGACCTTACCCAGATGCTGTGGCAGCACAGAGATCCAGAGACTGTTCAGTGTAAGCTGGACACCAACCACTGTGTCCCTCAAGTTCTAGATTCAGTCTCCCTTTGACTGTGAAGGGTTGTAGGTGACCCAAATGTGCTGCCTTTTGTCCCACCCCACATTCTTGCTTGCTTATTGGAATCATGAACTGAAGAGGAATTTGGTTTAAATCTTTTGTTCTCTTTCTTATTTCTCAGGGAATTTCTTCTTTCCCTCTTTCAGGATGAGGGATAAATTAAAAAAAAAATTCTAAGTTATATCCTTGCTATTTCTAGGGGCTTACATAGAAAGGTATTAGGGATTGTTGTTCTTCCAGCAGAAAATGATCTCCCATACTCCACTATGTAACCATCCATTTTTATTTCATGTCCTTTGGTCACTTTTTGTAGTACTTAGCATGAGGCCTTACTTGGCATAGGTACTTAATAAATAAATGATTGATTGATTCTACCAGTGATCACTCCAACTGCCATTGCTAACCCCTCACAACCTCTCTCAACACCTCTAACCTATGTTGTAAGAATTATTTGGATTTTCCCAAACTCTATATTCACAGGACAGAACTTACATTGTCTCATTTTGTCTAGTTATCCATGTTTAGAACAGCAGGATCATAATATAATATTTTTCCATGATATGCTATTCATCTAATACTTCTACCTGAAAAATATATAAATTAAAGTTTTTTCAGTCTATAAGAACAAAATTCCATACTTTGTGAACTTGCTAATTTGCAAATTTACTTTTTAAAGTGAATTTCTGTTGACAACTGCTCCCATTCTCTATAATAAATGTTCACAATTTAATTTTGAACACGGAACTCAATTTTTCATAAAAGTCATTGTACAGATGAAGAGAGACAAAAGCCTGTATTAATATTTGTCTCTACTCAAGCACATCAAAAAATTCCCTTCATAAAAAGCAGCAAATGAGTTCGAAATTAAAAAGAACATGCTTATGAACTGTTAGGCAGGGGTAGGGAACCTGAGGCCTCAAAGCCACATGTGGCCCTCTAGATCCTCAATTGTAGTCCTTTGAGTAAATCCAAACTTCACAGAGTAAATCTCCTTAATAAAAGGATTTGTTCTGTAAAACTTGGACTCAGTCAAAAAGCCACACCCAAGGACTCAGAAGCCCACATGTGGCCTCAAGGCTGCAGGTTCCCCACCCCTGTTATAGTGTCTAATGTCTAATGGCAAACCCATTTTTACTTGATTAGGTGCAGGCTGACAGAGGGTCATTTTAGAAGATACACATTTTTCTTATTTCATGCTAACATTTAAAGTAGTGAAATACCACTTATTGTGAAGAGGCAAATGCCACAAATATTTATTGTGTAGTCTTTCACCCTAATCTACTTAGCTAAGTAAATGATTAATAGACAAGAAAAAATGAAATAGCATATGAAATTAAGATCCTTTTGTTATGCCCCAAGGACTCAAGCAAAGCTGACCTAGGGGGTTTAGGGAAGTACTTAGACAAGGGAAAGCTAGTAAAAGCTGTTTGGTTATACAGAGGAGAAAGAAGAAGTGACTAGTAACTGTATTCAGCTAAATTCACCCTTTTCTATAGTAGCTATGAACAGCTGCTTTTTGCTTTGGGTCTTTGGCAGGAAGCCTCTAAATGGAAATCCAAGATAGCTGAGGAAGCAAGCCTTGGAAGATTGTTCTAAATGCATAAAGATTTCTCAGGAGTTTCCACTGCTGAGCCCCCACTCCCCACCCCAGAGGCTACTAGCTTTGTCCAATAGGCAATTAACCAAGGCAGTGAGCTCAATGAGATGGCAGAGAACTAAGGATTAGTGCTCTGGTTTTCACCAAATATGGAGAGCAGGGAGAATATGTTGTGATCTTCACAGAGTGAATGATATTTATTTTTTACCTCAGTAAAATAACTGTTACCTGTGCTCAAAGAGGAGGCTTCCTTCCTTTCCATAAAGAAACAGAGAATACCTCTCAGTTTTCCAGAGTATTGGGAAGAAGGACATTCTATAAGTAAAGCATATTGGTAGATGGGTCAGACTGGTGAAATGAATGAGGATGGTACAAGACTGAAGTGGGTAGAAAGGATGTTGAATGGGATTGTCAATTTATTAAGAGTTGATATGTAATTGGTCATAAATGTTTTAAGCAGGTGCTTAGGGTTGAGCCTACCCACAAGGAGTTGTAGTACAACAAAGCTGAAAATGGTAAATCGTGCAGTGACTAGTCACTTCTGTGTTCCAAATGTAGGCCAAGTTGTCTGTTGGAGGAGAAAGGTAAAAGATTTAGAGAATGTGACTCTACACTTCAGGTTGTTAGGGATAATGAAGAGTTTCTAAAGGAAATGAAAATAAGTTGTCAGTGGGAAAAGAAATAAAGGAATCTGATATGGAAAGAGGGAGATGACGCTTGTGAGAATGTTGGAGAGTGGAAGTATTTTATACATAGAAGAAAGGAAAGGAAAAGGACTCTTGTACAATGAGAATTTAAAAATATATGTGAGGTTTTTCCTGAAGAGAATGAGCTGAGTACTTTTGTTGAGGTTTAAGTTTGGTGCTGACACACCAAAAAGACTGACACACCGGGTTTTGTTGAATGAATTTGACTCAAAGCTTCTCTCGGCCAAAGAAAAGCAAAGTTTTTTTAATATTTGCCATAATGGGTAGACTCTTAAGAAGCCCATATATCTGTGACACTTGTATTGGACAAGCTGGCCAGAATAATCTGACACAGAGTGAGGCTGCACTAGAGTACGCTCTGCCTGTCATGGAGGTAAGATGCATCTTATATACAGAAAGATTGTGGGAGGGATCTAGGGGTGGTCTAGAAGAGGGGTTTGGGGAGGGTCTTTAGGAGGAGTCTAAGGAAGATCTTGACCAGAACTGAGGTTAGACTCCAGTAATGAGATTAAGGGTGGGAAATAGCTGGAGGCTACCTGGAGATGACAGACAATGGAGGGTTAGGCTAGTTTAAGGATAACAGGTTTGGGTATAGATCTTTTGATAGGATCAAGGGTGGGAAGTAGCTGGACAATGGAGGGCTAGGCTAGGTTAAGAGTAACAGAGACTTGGGTCTAGTTATAATGAAAGGCTTATGGACTCAGGCAAATGCCTCATCAAGTGGGAAGATTCAATCAGAGTTCAAGGGGTTTCCCAGAGCCTGTACTCCATCATTGAGACCCTGAAATTCAAGGGCAAGAGGCATGCAGGTCTTGCCTCAAATGAATTTGACCAAATTTTTCTTTCAGCCAAAGACAACATTTATTAGAATACCAGTCAGAATGGGTGTGATTCTAAAAATCCACATTATTGGCCAGACTGAATCTGAGCTATTGGCTTAAGGAATCTGAGCCCTTTAATGGAAAGCAAGATGGATCTTTTATACAGAAGACTGTGGGAAGAAAGAAGGGAAGATGGATTTAAGGGAGGGAAGTGGCCAGTGGCAATCTGGAGATAACAGACAATAAAGGGCTGGGCTAGATAAGAGGTAACCAGATTTGGGAGATTGGGACTAGGCTACATTGAAAAGTCAATTGAGAGGATTACTGGGATGGGTAGATGCCTCAGGTGAATGTCAGAGACTTGAGCTTTTGGGAAAATTCAAGGGGGAGGGGAAGTTTCTAGGGCCTATACCAGTCACTTTGAGGAAGAAAAAGCTGCCTGTCCTCTCAAGAATATCATAGAGCCATATCTTTCACTATCAAGTGAAAGATCATCCAGCATATGACAGAGGAAGAAGAGTAGTAGTAATTGGTGATTTCCTGGTTACCAGTACTGCTGTTTATATGAGGCATATGCCCAGGACAACCAAAGACCTTTCAAGACTTATCAAAACAAGTGGGAGGAGTGGAGCCAAGATGGCAGAGTAGAAGCACAAACTTGGTGTGGACTCTGGCTCCAACCACTTCCAATACCTGTAAAAAATAACTCCAAACAAATTTTAAAGCTACAGAACCCACAAAGTGAAAGAGAGAAACAAAACTCCTGCTGAAGACAGCCTGGCAGGCCAACAGGAAAGGTCTATCACAGGCTGGAGCTGAGCTCAGCCCCACATGAGCTGTGCAGTTCTTGCCCAAGGGAGCCCTGAACAGCCATGGCTGTAGCAGATTTCAGGAGATTAATCATCAGCAGCTGTGGCAGTTTCCAGACTTCTCAAACCATAAATGCCAAAGACAAAGTAAAAGGTCAGTGTGGAACTCTGTGGAACAGGGGGGAATCAAGAGCTTGGTCTAGCTCCTGCTCCCTGGGTGGGAAGTGGCTAAGGTGCAGCAGGTCCAGCAGCCGCAGCCTCACTGCCTCAAGAGCTCTTGGCCTACAAATTGAAGGGGGATCAACTGACCATTCAAAAGGTAATCACTCTTGCTTTAATGTGCTTGGATCTGGATCATGGTCTTTGCTTGTGGTCCTGGAGTGTCTGACCAGTGTGCCAGAGATTGTGCAAGCTGTAGAGAGGGTGCTCTCTTAATAGCTCTAGCAGCTTCAAAAACCCCAGTGATTTGGGACAAAGCTCTCTCCTTTCTGGCAAACCTACCGAAGCAGAGGTTTACTGTGGCAAAGAGCTCAAAAATCAAGTAATTGGCTGGCAATATGAGCAAGGAAGCATAACCAGACTGTAGAATCCTTTCTGGGGGACAAAAAAGATCGAGACATGGAAAAGGAGGAAGACAATGCAGTTAGAACCCTGTATCAAAAGCCTCCAAGAAAAATATGAATTGGTTATAGGCCATGGAGGAGCTCAAGAAGGATTTTGAAAATCATATTAGAGAAGCAGAGGGAAAATTGGGAAGAGAAATAAGAATGATGCAAGAAAATCATGAACAGTGAGTCAACAGCCTGCTAAAGGATACCCAAAAAATAATGAAGAAAATAACACCTTAAAAAATAGACTAATTCAAATGGCAAAAGAGGCCCAAAAAGCCAGTGAGGAGAAGAATGCCTTAAAAAGTCAAATTTTCCAGATGGAAAAGGAACTTCAAAAACTCACTGAAGAGAGTAATTCCTTCAAAATTAGATTGGAGCAAGTAGAAGCTAACGACTTTATGAGAAATCAAAATACTATAAAACTGTTCCAAACAAATGAAAAAAGAAGGCAATGTGAAATATCTTATTGAAAAAAAAAAAACACTAAGCTGGAAAATAGATGAAGGAGATATAATGTAAAAATTATTAGAAAGCCATGATCAAAAGAAGAGCCTAGACACCATCTTTCAAGGCATCATCAAGCAAAATTGCCCTGATATTTTAAAATCAGAGTGCAAAATAGAAATTGAAAGAATTCACCAATCACCTCTTGAAAAGATCCCAAAAAGAAAACTCCTAGGAACATTATAGCCAAATTCCAGAATTCCCAGGTCAAGGAGAAAATACTACAAGCAGTGAGGAAGAAACAATTTGTGTATTGTGGAAACAAAATCAGGATAACACAAGACCTAGCAGCTTCTATATTAAGGGATCAAAGGGCTCAGAATATATTTTCCGGATGTCAAAGGAGCTAGGATAAGAACCAAGAATCACCTATTCAGAAAAATGAGTATAATGCTTCAGGGGAAAATATGGTAATTCAATGAAATAACATTCTTTTTTTTAAATGATAGTATATATATATATATATATACTATCATTTATATATATATATATTTGAAACATTTAGTTTTAAAACTTCGAATTCCAGATTCATTCCCTTCCTCCCTTGTCATCCACTCCCTCTGGGAAGATAAGCAATTCAGAATGTGTTGTATATGTATAGCTATGCAAAACATTACCATACTAGATATATTGTAAAAGACTGTTTATAGGGGGGTGGAGCCAAGATGGCGGAGTAGAAACAGCACGTCCAAGGTACTCTCCCCACAGATCACCTCGAAACTATGGAAAAGGGGACTCTGAACAACTTCTGGAGGCCCAGCACCCAAAGAGCGACACAGAGAAGCTAACCTCCCACTGAGGACAGCCCAGCAGCCCTGCAGGAAGGACAAGTACAGCACTCTGGGAGACGGCAGCTCAGTGTGCAGTGTGTGGAGAGCCAAGCCCAAGGCTTCCTGAGCCTCGGTTTTAGCCCCAGGGCATCTGGGCCAGCAGCCGGCTGGAGGGACCCCAGAACAACAGCAGCTGTTGCAATTCCAGAATTATTAACACAGACATGCCTAGGACAAAGTGAGAGTTTAGTGCCCTATGGACTTTGGGACCAGTATTTGGGGAATGTGTTGGCTTCCTCCCCTCGGAGCTAGAAGCCACTGAGGAGACACGCCATTTTGTAGTTTTCAGTGGCAGCTCCAGCTCCTGGCCTGCAAACTGTAGGGAGATCCAGCAATCAGTCTTGGGGGGTAATCGCTCTTACTTTAACCACCCTGGATCTGGATTGTGGTCTGGGTGGAGGTTGTGGGGTGGGTATGCAGCTTGCCAGAAATGGAAGTTGTCCCCCAACACGTTCGGGACGAAAATTCCCCTGTCTGGTGGCAGAGTCCTACTGTGGCAATAAGCCCAAAAGTCAAGTAATTAAGTGGCAACATGCCTAGGCAAAGGAAAGAAATTAAACAGAAAAATGCAACATTAGACTCCTATTTTGGGGGCAAAGAGCATCGCATAGAACAGGAGGAGGACTGGGAGGTCAGAAATCCTGCTCCAAAAGCCCCAAAGGAAAATATGAGCATGTTACAGGCCATAGAGGAAGTTAAGAAGGACTTTACAAATCAAATAAGAGAAGTGGAGGAAAAATTGGGAAGAGAAATGAGAAGGATGCAGGAAAAGTATGAAATGAGGGTCAACAGCCTGACTGAGGAAAACAACACCTTAAAAAATAGACTAACTCAAATGGCAAAGGAGGCCCAAAAGGGCAACAAGGAGAAGAATGCCTTAAAAAGTTGAATTTGTGGGGCGGCTAGGTGGCGCAATGAGTAGAGTGCTAGCCCTGGAGTCAGAAGGACCTGAGTTCAGATCTGGCCTCAGACACTTAACACACATACAAAAATCTAGCCGTGTGACCTTGGGCAAGTTACTTAACCCCAACTGCCCTCCAAAAAAAAAAAAGCCAAAAAAAAAAAAAAAAGTTGAATTTGCCAGATGGAAAAAGAATCTCAAAAGTTCACTGAGGAGATTCATTCCTTCAGAGTTAGACTGGAGCAAATGGAAGCTAATGACTTTATGAGAAATCAAGATGCTGTTAAGCAGATCCAAACAAATGAAAGATTAGAAGGCAATGTGAAATATCTCATGGGAAAAACCACTGACCTGGAGAATAGATCCAGGAGAGACAATTTAAAAAGTATTGGACTACCTGAAAGCCATGATCAAAGAAAGAACCTAGAAATCACCCTTCAAGAAATTCTCAAGGAAAACTGCCCTGATGTTTTTAGATCCAGAGGGCAAAATAGAGGTTGAAAGAATCCACTGATCACCTCCTGAAAAAGATCCCAAAAAGGAAACTCCCAGGAATATTATAGCCAGGTTCCAGAATCCCCAGATCAAGGAGAAAATACTACAAGCAGCCAGGAAGAAACAATTTCAATATTGTGGAAACACAATCAGAATAGCCCAGGACCTGGCAGCTTCTACACTGAGGATTGAAGGGCATGGAATATGATATTCCAGAGGACAAAAGAACTGGGAATGAACCCAAGGGTCACCTACCCAGCAAAACTGAGTATTTTGTTTCAGGGAAAATATGGTCATTCAGTGGAATAGAGGACTTTCAAGCATTCCTGAGGAAAAAAAACAGAGTTGAATAGAAAATTTGACATCCAGACACAAGAAGGAAGAGATGCCTGAGAAGGTAATCAGGGAAAAGAAATCAAAAGGAACTTATCAAAGTTGAACTATTTACATTCCTATATGGAAAAGCAATAGCTGTGACTGATGCTATATTTCTCACTATGAAAATAATGGAAGAAGGGTGTGTGGTCATATGAATACATATGTGAATGTGTGTGTATATGGTTACAGTTATATATGGATAGAGGGCATAGGTTGAATTTGTTGGGAAGGGAGAATACTCAAGGGATGAAATTATGAGGTGAGAGAGGAAAGTGGCGAGAGGAGATGGGGAGAGACAGGGTAGGGTAAACTATCTCATGTAGAAGAAGCAAGGGGAAGTGGCTGCAGGGGAGGGGAAGAATAGGAAGGCAAAAAGGCAAAACCACATTCTCATTGAATTTGGTTCAGGGAAAGAATGACATACATACTAAATGGGATATCTCAACCTGCAACAGAATAGGGGGAAGGGGGATGAGAGGAGGGATGATGGATGGGAGGGCATCCTTGGGGGGATGGGAGGTTGGAAGTACCCGCTATAGAAGTGGGACAGGATCATGTAGGGAATGGACCAGGTGGGGGGTGGGATGGGTGGGAGGGAATTATAAGCAGACTTGTACAATATATCTACTATGGTAATGTTTTGCATAGCTAGACATGTACAACATATACTGAATTACTTATCTTCCTAGAGGGAATAGGTGACAAGGGAGGAAGGGAATGAATCTGAAATTCAAGGTCTTAAAATTAAATGTTTCAAATATATATAAATACTATTATTAATACTCTTTTTGCTTGTAATTGGGAGACAAGATGTGCAGGCATTGGGGCACAAAGATTCACCTTGCTCTAATGGAAAAGTCGAAGGGGGCATGGGAGAAGATATGGGAGAGAGGAGGAAGCGATATCTTGTGGGACTGCTATTCTGGGATGGTGGGTAGGGGAAAAAACGGGGGGGGGGGAAATTGTAACTCAAAATCTAGTGGAAATGAATGATGTAAATTAATAAAGCATTTGTTTAAAAAACAATAAAGAATTTAAAAATACCTAAAAGGAAAAAAAAGACTGCTTATATTTCCCTCCCACCCCCCACCTGGTCCATTCCCTACTTTGGTCCTGTCCCTCTTCAAAAGTGGGTACCTCCAACCTCCCCTCCCCCCAGAATGCCCTCTCCCCCCATCATTCACCCTCTCATCACCCTACCCCCTATTCTCCTGCAGGGTGAGATATCCCATTTAGTATGTATGTCATTCTCACCCTGAACCAAATTCAATTCAAACATTTAAAAAAACAATTGATTCCAGTATTCTATAAACTATTTGGGAAAATTAGCGAATTATTATTTATATACATAAATTTGACAATCTTTGTGAAATGGAAGAATATCTATAAAAATATAAGTTGCCTAGATTAACTGAAGAGGAAGTAAATTTCTTAAATAACCCCATGTCAAAAAAAGAAATCAAAGATGTCATCAGTGAACTCCATAGGAAAAAATCTCCAGGGCCAGATGGATTTACTAGTGAATTCTAGCAAACACTTAAAGAACAGTTGATACCAATACTCTTCAAACTATTTAGGAAAATTAGTGAAGGAGTCTTACCAAATTCTTTTCATGACACAAATATGGTACTGATATCTAAATTAGGAAGAGATAAAACAGAGAAAGAAAATTATAGACCAATTTCCCTCATGAATATAGATGCAAAAATTTTAAATAAAATATTAGCAAAAAGACTACAGCAACTTATCACAGGAAATACAGTTTGATCAGGTAGGATTTATTCCAGGAATGCAAGGATGGTTTAATATTAGGAAAACTATCTGTATAATTGATCATATTAACAATAAAACTAACAAAAACCATATGATTATCTCAATAGATTCAGAAAAGGCTTTTTAACAAAATACAACATCCATTCCTATTAAAAACACTTGAAAGTATAGGAATAAATGGAGTCTTCCTTAAAATAATATGTAGCAGTTATTTAAAGCCATCACTAAGTATTATATATAATGGGGATAAGCTAGAAGCATTTCCAATAAGATTGGGGGTGAAACAAGGGTGTCCACTATCACCCCTCTTGTTCAATCTGGTACTAGAAATGTTAGCAGTAGCAATTAGAGAAGAAAAAGAAATCAAAGGAATCAAATTAGGCAAAGAAGAAACCAAGCTATCACTCTTTGCAGATGATATGATGATATACTTATAGAATACTAGAGAATCAAGTAAAATACTACTTGAGACAATAAATAAATTTGGCAGAGTTGCAGGATATAAAATAAACCCACATAAATCCTCGGCATTCCTGTATGTTTCTAGTGAAATTCAACAGCAAGAGTTAGAAAGAGAAATCCAAGTTAAAGTTACTGTAGACATTATAAAATATTTGGGAATCTACCTGCCAAAACAAACCCAGGACCCATATGAACCCAACAACTAAACACTTTTTACACACATTAAGTCAGATCTAACTAATTGGAAAAACATCAATTGCTCGTGGCTGGGTTGAGCTAATATAATAAAAATGACAATTTTATCTAAATTAAATTACATGTTTAGTGCCATACCAATCAATTTATCAAAAAATTACTTTATAGAGCTAGAAAAAATAGTAACAAAATTCATTTGGAAGAAGAAAAGGTCCAGAATATCAAGGGAATTAATGAAAAGAAATGTTAGGGCAGGTAGACTAGCTAAACCAGATTTTAATTTGTATTATAAAGCAGCAATCCTCAAAACTACTTGGTGCTGGCTGAGGAATAGAGTAGTGAATCAATGGAATATATTGGGTACACGAGACTCAGCAGTCAGTGACTATAGTAATCTACTGCTTGATAAACCCAAAGACCCCAATTTTGGGGATAAGAACTCACTATTTGACAAAAACTGCTGGGGAAACTGGAATACAGTATGGCAGAAACTGGGCATAGACCATTATCTAACACCATATGCCAAAATCAAGTCTAAATAGGTACATGATCTAGGTATAAAGGCTGATACTATAAGCAATCTACGAAAGCAAGGAATAGTTTACCTCTCAGATTTGTGGAGAGGGGAAGACTTTATGACCAAACAAGAATTAGAGAGCATTATAAAATGCAAAATGGATAATTTTGATTACATTAAATTGAAAAGCTTCTGTACAAACAAAGCCAATGTAACCAAGATTAGGAGGGAAGTGGAAAATTGGGAAAGAATTTTTACAACCTATGTCTCTGATAAAGGACTTATTTCTAAAATATACAGAGAATTGAGTCAAATCTATAAGAATACAAGGCATTCCCCAATTGATAAATGGTCAAAGGATATGAACAGGTAGTTTTCAGAGGAAGAAATTAAAGATATCTATGAGCATATGAAAAAATTCTCTAAATCACTATTAATTAGAGAAATGCAAATCAAAACAACTCTGAGGTACCACATCTCATCAGATTGGCTAAGATAACAAAACAGGAAAATTACAAATGCTGGAGAGGATGTGGAAAAATTGGAACACTAATGCATTGTTGGTGGAGTTATGAACTGATCCAACCATTCTGGAGAGCAATCTGGAATCATGCCCAAAGGGTTATAAATAATTTCATACCCTTTGACCCAGCAATACTACTTCTAGGTTTGTATCCCAAAGAGATCATAGAAGTGGGAGGAAGACCCATATGTACAAAAATATTTATAGCAGCTCTTTTTGTGGTGGCAAAGAATTGGAAATTAAAGGGGTGCCCATCAATTGGGGAATGGCTGAACAAGTTGTGGTATATGTATGTAATGGAATCCTATTGTGCTATAAGAAATGAGGAGCATATGGACTTCATATTTACCTGGAGAGGCTTATATGAACTGATGCTGAGTGAGAAGAGTAGAGCCAGGAGAAATTTGTACACAATTACAGACACAATATATGTGTGACAACAAAGTTTGATAGACTTGACTCTTCTCAACAATGCAGTGATACAAGTCAATCCCCAAAGACTCATGATGGAGAGAGATGTCAACATCCAGAGAAAGAACTAGAAAGAACTGAGTTTGAATCCAGATTGAAGCATACTACCTGCTCTTTTTCTTTTTCTTGTTTGGTTTTGTTTCCTCTTTCCCATTGTCCATTCCATCTGATAAAATCCTTCTTTATAACCAGACTAATATCTAATGTGAAAGTACTTGCAGATCCTATACTTGATTGTATGCCCCCATAGGAGGGGGGGGGAGGGTGGGAGAGAAAATTTGAAACTCAAGGAATTGTTGAACTGAATCTTGTAAACTAACAGTAAACAGACAAATTAATAAAGACAAAAAAAAAAAAAGAAATGTGATGTAGCAGCAGCAAAAGCTAATGCAATCTTGAGTCTTATCAAGAGAAACAGTTTCCAAGAATAGGGGGGTAATAAATAGTCCCATTGTACTCTGGCATAATTATATCAGAGTATGCTAGAACCAGTTTGAGCCAGTTTGCAATATCTGATTGTTAAAATTTCAATGTGAGCATTAACACCTTGGATCAGTAAATACTATAAATTAGGGCTTGATTTATTGTTTTTTATTGTCTTGATTTAAGAAAGTGATGGAGAAAAAAAAAAAGAAAGTGATGGAGAAAGTGTTAAAAATACAGTTTAAACTTTAAAGTGTATTATGCATACTTTTTTTTCCTGCAGACTGGTTGTTGAACATATACCAACACAACCCTGCCTCATATGTATTACTATATTTAGTTCTGAGGGCTCTGATTTAAGCAGGATATTGCTAAGCTGGAGAATACCCAGAGGAGTGAAACAAGAATGTTCAAGTAAAGACTACAGTAATCTTAAGGGGAAGAGATAATTATTCTTCAATTTCATGTGATATAAAATAATGGTAAGAAATAGATAAAACAGATAAATATATAAAAACAGATAAAATCTGTTCGGTAAAACACATTTCAGGCTAATCGGCTTTGTGGTTGTTGGTTGGTTGTTCTCAAAGAGGACCAAAATGACATAACTAAGTTTCAATGTGTCCAACTGTGCTGATTAGATCAATATGAGCTCAGAATGTTCTATCATAGGTCGAGCACAAATAGTCCATGTGAATATTTGGGGTGGATTCTATAAATTTGCTCATCTTTTGTTTCTTTTGCTTTTGGGGGGGGGGGGGAGACAGGGCATTTGGGCTTAAGTAACTTGCCCAAGGTCACATAGCTAGTAAGTATTAAGTATCTGAGGGTGGATTTGAACTCAGGTCTTCCTGACTCCAGGGCCAGTTCCCTATTCACTGTACCACCTAGCTGCCCCTCTCTTATTTCTTTTGATTCTTGATACTTCAATTCTGCTTTGCTCATAGAGCACAGCACCTTCTCTGATGTGGGCACACCATGCTTAGTGGTCTTGTGCCAGTGTCTCCCATGTCACACAATCAATTCCAAAGTTCTTAAAAGAGACCTTGAGAGTGTCCTTGTATTGCTTCTTCTGACCACCATATGAAAGCTTTCCCTGTATGAGTTCCCCATAAAATGGTCTTTTTGGCAAGCATATGTTTTGCATTTGAATATTGTGACCAGTCCATTGGAGTTGCACTAGAGTTTGAAGGCTTGGCAGTTTAGTTTGAGAAAGGACCTCAGTGTCTGGTATTTTATATTGCTAGATGATGTTCAGAATCTTCCTAAGACAATTCAAATGGAAACAATTCAGTCTCCTGGAACAGCATTTGTATACTGTCTTGGTTTCACAGAAATAAAACAATGAAGTCAGCACAGTGGCTCTGTAGACCGCAATTCATGTGTCTTTATAAATATGTACATCCCTGGAAAGTACACCACCAAGGTAAGTGAACTTATTCGCAGCATCCAAAACTTCTCCATTTGCTATAATGGATGGTTTGACATAGGTTTGATGTGGTGCTGGCTGATAGCTCTATCAGCTCTACCTGTTTTCTTGGTGTTAATTATTAGCTCAAATTAGCACAGATGGCAGATAATTGATCCTTTGTTGCAGAGGCTGCATTGAGTGCATAGTCATCAACAAAGAGAAAAATCATGTACCAACACTCCCTCCCTCTACTTTGGTCTTGGCTTGAAGCCTTTTCAAGTTGAAGAATTTACCATCAGTGAAGTAACTGACCTTGATGCTGTGTTAGTTCTCATTGAAGGAGTTTGACAACATGGCTGAAAACATCATGCTAAAAAGTATGTGAGCAAACGCACAGCCTTGTTTCACTCCATTGTTGACTGGGAAAGCACAAGAGCATTGTCTATTATCCAGAACCTGGCCAGTCATGCCATCATGAAATTGATGTACAATACTGATGAACTTCTCTAGGCAACTAAATTTTAACATAATTTTTCATAAGCCCTCTTGACTGACAATATCAAAGACCTTGGTTAGATCTACAAACATCATATACAGACCTCTGTTCTGTTCCTGACATTTGTCCTGGAGTTAACAGGCATCAAACACCCTATTAACTGTTCCTCAGCCCTTTCTGAAGCCATAAGACTCTCAGGTAGATGATTCTGGCAAGAATCTTGCCAGCAATGACTAAGAGAGGGACCCCCCCTGTGATTGTCACAGGATAGTCTATTTCCTTTGCTTTTATAGAGATGGACAACAAGGCATCCTTGAACTCCTGGGAAATAACTTCCTCTTGCCATATAACCTGGAAAATTTTAGGCAGCTTTTTATGAGCAATGGACCCCCTATCTTGTAAATCTCAGCTGGAATAGAATCATTACCAGGGGCTTTGCCACGTGAAAGGAGCCTAATGGCATTCAAAACCTATTCTTCAGTTGGAGTTTCAGCTAGGGAGGGATTGACTTCAACCTGAGGTGAGTGGTCAGGGGCCTCAGCATTGATTGATGATGTTGAGAACACTATGGAACTGTTCAACCCATATCTCTAGGATCATGTCCTTATCACTAATCAACATGGCTCCACCAGAACTGAGTATCTAAGATACACCTTAGGTCTCTGACCTCTAAATAGCCTTCAGGGCATCATAAAAGTGCTTTGGATTGTTACTATCCATAAAACTGAATTTTATCTGCCTTCTTACTGGGCCAATAATCCTGCATCTCTCTAAGCTTTGCTCATGATGGAATATTATGATGGAATTAAGTGCTGCTGTCTTACAGATGGATGAACTATCCTACTGGTAAACCCTGAGTTCTGATTTTATGTAGCAGCTAGTCAATGTCCCCATAATTTTCATCCAACCAGTCTTAATGTTTGTGGATGTTCTGACCCAGGTAAGCACATGTAGTGCTATAACGACAAATCTCTGAAAGCTGTCCACTCCTTTTCTGCTCCATTGTTGCCAACTGTGTGTTGGAAATCATGCCCATGCCTCAACTTTCCCTCCAAGTTATCAACAAACTGTTCCCTTTCAAAGAGCACCTCTAATCTGTGGATGTTAGTTCTTCTGGTAGTCATTTTGTCTTGAGGCTGCTGCTTTTTCTGAATGCAAATATTTAGCCTGGAGAGGATAAGTCTATGATCCCTTCAGTGCTCTGTGCCACACATTACCTTTGTCACTCTTGCATCCTCTCTGACTTTTCTCCTTATAATCACATAGTCTATTAAATGCCAATGTTTGCTATGAGGATGTATCCATGAAGTTTTATTGCATTTAGGTAAACAGAAGACATTGGTGATGAGAAGATCTTGTGATGCACAAGTCTTCAGTAGTAAGTGGCTATTTACAACTCCATTCCTCACTAAGACTCCCTGTCAAGTCTGGAAGTCTGAGCTTACTCTAGCATTAAATTATAATCATTATAAGCTTGTCTTCTTTTGGCACATTGATGATAAGGGTCCCCAGGTCCTCACAAAATTTTTCTTTAACCTCATCAGGGATCGTTGTGGTGGGAACATAGACACTAATGATGGTGGTATGGCATTTTCCTGCAAGTGGCAATTGCATTGTCATGAACTTGTTGTTAACTCCTTTTAGTAGGCATAAAAGCACAGTTATATGACTAGATTAGTTTTGATTGCAAAGCCAATCTCAGCTTCACATACCCCTTCACTGTGGTCACTCCAGAAAAATGTGTATCCAGCTCCAACTTCAGTAAGCCAGCCTTCATTTGTCAGCTTTGTTTCACTCAGGGCTGCTATTTGGATATGACACCTGTTGAGTTATCCTGCAACAAGAGCTGTTAGTTTTTTAGGTCTTCTGGATTTTGTGTTGTCTATAAGTGTGCACACATTCCATGTGCCAATGGTGAGTGGACTTTTTTGTGTGTTTCGACCACAAGGTGGGATTCCCCACCTGCCACAGTAATCAGGCCAGGGTTGGGTAAGCAGACAATTTTTAGGGCACCTTTTCTAGCCCCTTCCTCACAACAGGAGGTGAGCAGTGGGATCCTTAAAAGGCTGCTCAGACACTCAGGGAGCTTCTGAATCCCACTGCTGCTTCCCGTGAGAAATGACCCTGTGGCCTGAGTCACTTGTGTGCAGTATTGTGACTTCAGCTCCCAGTGTATTCACACCTGCTACTTTGTCACTTGCCTGTCACCACAGGACTTTGAGATATGTAAAGTGGTATGGGTGCATTTGCAATTCATGCATAAATTGGATTTAAGTGAGGCAGAGCTGCACAGAGTTGTTGGCCACATTCATGCCTCCAGAATCATAACAGCCCAGTGGTAGGACAGAATCAAGATGACTGGGGATGGCTCAAGATGCACCTTAGGTCTTTCACCTTGGCATCTTTGGTGTCTAACCAGGCTCTAAGAGCTCCACAGTTCCTGCTTTAGTCCCCTTCCTGGCCATGGGATAGCCTGTTGCCCGAAACAGTCTACCAGGGTGTGGCCTCTGTACATGTTACAGCTTTTTGGAGTCACAGATGAGAGTTAGGTGGATCAGGTGGATACCAAAAGTGGAAAATAGCCCTGAAAAGGGCTCAGCAGCCTTCATACATAGGTACTGATCTTCCCTGAATGCATCCTACACCCCAAAGGATCAATAAGACCCCATGAACCAAAATTTTGAAGGATGAAATTTAGAGGGCACAGAAAGAAACAATTCTAATGGGAAGGAAAAATAAGTTATCTAAAGAGATCAAGATGAATTCACATGAAATTCTTCAACCAACTTAAATTTTTTTAAAAAGCCATATACAGAAATTGGAAGCAAGGACAGGCAAGAGATTACATATACATAGATGTGGCACAGTCCTATAAGACTAGTGTCAAGAATCTAAAAGCTCAGAATGAACATAGGCAATCAAGAAATTTTCTAAAAAAAGCAAAAAAGGTTTGTGTGTGTGTGTGTGTGTGTGTGTGTGTGTGTGTGATTATACTAGAGAAGAAAGAAGGGACAATGAAGAAATAGGGCCCTTGCTCAGTGTGGATGGGCTAAAAATTATAGATGTTGGAGAGGAGTAAAAGCACTCAGTTCTTTTAATTTTTTCTAGCAGTAGAATGATTTTTAGATTGGAAGAGATGGGGGGAGGAGGGAAGACTAACAGGTAACTGATGCCCCAGATAAGTAAATAGATAATCAGACACCCTCTCATGATCTTAATGAGTTAAAATGACCAGACCCAGCCAACTACATCACAGGTCCTAAAAAGAACAGGCAAATGTGATTGCTGTTTTGTTGTCAATGGTTTTTTTTTACATATATATTTGAAACATTTAATCTTAAGACCTCGAATTTCAGATCCCTTTCCTTCCTCCCTTGTCACCCATTCCCTCTGGGGAGATAAGTAATTCAGTATATGTTGTACATGTCTAGCTATGCAAAACATTATCATAGTAGATATATTGTACAAGGCTGCTTATAATTCCCTCCCACTCATCCCACCCCCCACCTGGTCCATTTCCTACATGATCCAGTCCCTCTTCTATAGTGGGTACTTCCAACCTCCCCTCCCCCCAAGGATGCCCTCCCCATCAATCATCCCTCCTCTCATCCCCCTTCCCTGTATTCTGCTGCAGGTTGAGATATCCCATTTAGTATGTATGTCATTCTCTCCCTGAACCAAATTCAATGAGAATGTGGGTTTGCCTTTTTTTTCCCCTTCTTATTCTCCCCCTCCCTTGCAACCACTTCCCCTTGCTTCTTCTACATGAGATAGTTTACCCTACCCTGTCTTTCCCCATCTCCTCTTGCCACTTTCATCTCTCACCTCATAATTTCATCCCTTGAGTATTTGCCCTTCCCAACAAATTCAACCTATGCCCTCTATCCATATACACACACATTCACATATGTATTCATATGACCACACACCCTTCTTCCATTATTTTCATAGTGAGAAAGATATCATCACTCACAGTTATTGTTTTTCCCTATAGGAATGTAAATAGTTCAACTTTGATAAGTTCCTTTTGATTTCTTTTCCCTGATTGCCTTCTCAGGCATCTCTTGCTTCTTGTGTCTGGATGTCAAATTTTCTATTCAATTCTGGTTTTTTCCTCAAGAATGCTTGAAAGTCCTCTATTCCACAGAATGACCATATTTTCCCCTGAAACAAAATACTCAGTTTTGCTGGGTAGGTGACCCTTGGATTCATTCTCAGTTCTTTTGCCCTCTGGAATATCATATTCCATGCCCTTCGATCCCTCAGTGTAGAAGCTGCCAGGTCCTGGGCTATACTGATTGTGTTTCCACAATATTGAAATTGTTTCTTCCTGGCTGCTTGTAGTATTTTCTCCTTGATCTGGGGATTCTGGAACCTGGCTATAATATTCCTGGGAGTTTTCTTTTGGGGATCTTTTTCAGGAGGTGATTGGTGGATTCTTTCAACCTCTATTTCGCCCTCTGGATCTAAAACATCAGGGCAATTTTCCTTGAGAATTTCTTGAAGGGTGATTTCTAGGTTCTTCTTTGATCATGGCTTTCAGGTAGTCCAATAATTTTTAAATTGTGTCTCCTGGATCTATTTTCCAGGTCAGTGGTTTTTCCCATGAGATATTTCACATTGCCTTCTAATCTTTCATTTGTTTGGATCTGCTTAACAGCATCTTGATTTGTCATAAAGTCATTAGCTTCCATTTGCTCCAGTCTAACTCTGAAGGAATGAATCTCCTCAGTGAACTTTTGGGATTCTTTTTCCATCTGGCAAATTCGACTTTTTAAGGCATTCTTCTCCTTGTTGCCCTTTTGGGCCTCCTTTGCCATTTGAGTTAGTCTATTTTTTAAGGTGTTGTTTTCCTCAGTCAGGCTGTTGACCCTCATTTCATACTTTTCCTGCATCCTTCTCATTTCTCTTTCCAATTTTTCCTCCACTTCTCTTATTTGATTTTTAAAGTCCTTCTTAAGGTCCTCTATGGCCTGCAACCCACTCATGTTTTCCCCTGGGGCTTTTGGAGCAGGACTTCTGACCTCACAGTCCTTTTCCCGCTCTATGCCCCCAAAATAGGAGTCTAGGGTTGCATTTTTCTGTTTCCTTTGCCTTGGCATGTTGCCACTTGATTACCTGACTTTTGGGCTTGTTGCCACACTATAGCTTTAAGGCCAGATAGAGGAATTTTCGTCCGGAACGTGTGGGGGCAACTTCCGTTTCTGGCAAGCTGTAAACCCACCCACGACTTCCACCCTAGATCACAATCTAGATCCAGGGAGGTTAAAGCAAGAGCGATTACCCCCCCAAGACTGATCGATGGATCTCCCTACAATTAATTGCAGGCCAGGAGCTGGAGCTGCTTCTGAAAACTACAAAATGGTGTGTCTCCTCAGTGGCTTCTAGCCCCCAGGGGAGGGAGCCGATGCATTCCCCCAAATACAGGTCCCAAAGTCCATAGGACACTAACCTCTTACTTTGTCCTAGGCATGTCTATGTTGATAATTCTGGAGTCACCATGGCTACTGGTGTTCTGGGGTTCCTCCAGCCAGCTGCTGGCCCTGCTGCCCTGGGGCTAAAACCTCAGCTCACATGGACCTGTGCTCCGCTCGGCTCCCCTTCCTGCACTCTGACCGTTTCGCGCTGCCAGCTCCCAGACCGCTGCGCTGTTCCTTCCTGCAGGGCTGCTGGGCTGTCCTCAGTGGGAGGTTAGCTTCTCTGTGTTGTTCTTTGGGTGCTGGGTCTCCAGAAGTTGTTCAGAGTCCCCTTTTACATAGTTTGGGGGGAATCTGGGGGCAGAGTGGCTTAGATGAGCTGTTTCTACTCCACCATCTTGGCTCCGCCTGTCAATGGTTTTTAAAAGGTAGCAAAGACAGAAAGAAATTCTTTGAAGGGTAATGAGGAAGGCATGATGTGGGTTAGGTAATAGCATTTTATTACAGAATAACTTTATTATTCTAGTATAGCTGGGTGGATTTGGGAATTGGCTGAATGATCAGACCTCAAGAGTAGTGATTAATTCATTTCTATCAGCTTAGAACATTGTCGCCAGTGAAGTGCCTTAGAGATCTATTCTTGAATGTAAGCTATTTAAGAGTTTTGTCCATGGTTTAAAGAAAGTTATGGATGACATACTTATCAAAAATTGACTGACGTAAATCTGGGAATGATAATGAACATGGGATTTCAGAATCATAATTCAGAAAGATTTTGGTTTGCATCTAGTAAGAAGAATGACTCATATTTTCATATCATTTTGTTTTTCAAAGCCCAGCTGAACTAGGAGATACCTATTACCAGCATTAAAATTATTCCCGTTTTACAGAAGTGGAAATTGATGCTCTAAGTATCTGAGGTAAGGTTGGGACCAAAATCTCCTTACCTGCTTTACCCAGTAAACTATACCACCTCTCAGATATGAAATAAACCTTAATAAGAATAAATGTAAAATCATGTATTAAGATTAAAAAAAAAAACATCATGAGTACAAGACTGGGGAGGTGTGGCTAGACAGCAGCTTTTCTGAAAAAGAACTGTAGCATTTTAGTGGGCTACAAAGTCTATGAGTGGGATGTGCTCATCAAAACAGCAAATGTGAATTTAGACTACATTAAAAAAATTACCTACCTAGGGCAACTAGGAGGTGCAGTGAACAGAGTACCGGCCCTGCAGTCAAAATCTGGCCTCAGACACTTAACACTTACTAGCCATGTGCCCTTGGGCAAGTCACTTTACCCCAAGTGCCCCTCCAAAAAGCAAACCCCCACTCCCAAAAAAGAACAAAAAACAAACAAAAAAAGAAATTACCTACCTGATAATAGTTAAAGGGAAGATGGCAGAATAGGTCAGAATATTCCAAGCTCTCCATATTTCCTCCACAAACAGGAAAAAAATAGCACCTCAGGGTCAATGTGGAGTGGCAAAAATAAACAAGATTTAGGGCAGAGCAGTGGTTCTCTTGGGAAAACTGGAGAAGACTGAGGAAAGATCCCAGGGAAGGAAGTTTGACCTGAGTGAAACACCAAGGTTAGATTGCCTAAAACAACAAATGACAAGCCTTGGAGCACCTGGGTGGGTCGGGAGGTAGCTTCAGCCTCAGTCACAGGAATTCACCTCACAGTCAGTGTGGAGGTCAGACATCTGAGCAGGGGAAGACTGAGGGACCCTCTGCTGCCATGGGATGCCAGGCCTGGCTGTGCTGCCAAGACAGTCCTGGGCTGCAGCCAAAGGTAAGGAGGAACCAGCAGACTTAGGCATAAGTGAAGTATTTATAAACAAACAAGAGAGAATGAGTGTTGTGAGATGTAAAATGGGTAATTTTGATTATGATAAGTTAAAAGGCTTTTGTATAAATAAAACAAATGTAGTCAAGATCAGAAGGAAAGCAAAAAACTGGGGGGAAATTTTTATAGACGGTTTCTTAGATCTAAAGTCTCTTCTTAGGTCTCATATCTAAAATTTATAAAGAACTTTGTCAAATCTATAACAATGTGAGGCATTCCCAATGATAAATGGTCAAAGAACATTAACAGGAAGTTTTATTTCAAAACAACTTATAGTCACATAAAAAATGCTCTAAATCATTATTGATTAGAGAAATGCAAATTAAAACAACCTTGAGATATCATTTTACACGTATTTGATTAGCTTAAATGATAAAAGGGGAAAGTGACAAATGTTGGAGGGGATGTGGAAAATTTGGGACATTAATTCATTGTTGGTGGATATGTGACCTGATCCAATCATTTTGGAGACTGATTTGGAATTATGCTCAAAGAGTTATTAAATTTCCTATGCCCTTTGACCCAGCAATGCCACTATTAGATTTGTTTCCCAAGATGATTAGCGAAAATGGAAAAAACCTACATGTTCTAAAATATTTATAGTAGTTCTCTTTGTGATGGCAAAGAAATGGAAATTGTAGGGATGCCCATCAACTGGGGTATGGCTAAACAAGTTGTGGTACATATTCATGATGGAATATTACTTTGCTACAAGAAATGATGAACTCAATGATTTTAGAAAAGTATGGAGAGACCTCCATGAAATAACAAAAAACAAAATGAGCAGAACCACAAGAACATTATATGCAGTAATAGCAGTATTGTTTTAAGAACACCTTTGAGCACCCAAGTCATTCTATGATAAACACCCAAATTAACCACAAAGATCCTATGAAGGAAGATGCTATTAGAATCTAGAAAAAGAACTGACATACATATGTATATATGTATATATACACATACATGTATATGTGTGTATATGTCTGTGTGCGTATATATACACATACAGATTTGTGTCTAGTGGTAGCCATCTCAAATGCTGACAGGAAGGGGGAAAAAGAAAGTTACGTGATAACTTCATTGTATATTTGGAAAGAATAGCAAGTTGTACACAATGGAGCTGCAATTTCAGGTATAAATACTCTGTTTTTCTATCCCACTTTGTTATGGAAATGCATGCATTATTTCTCAAGTTCAGAATAAAAATTTTAAAAAATCCCTACCCCATCTCCAGCCTATTCTAGTTGTACAAAATATCTCAACAAACTCATTAGAGCTGGCAAAGTCCAGCCCACCAAACTGTTACCTGGGTAATATTCCTGACATCAATTATTAACTCATAAGGAAGTCATGACCCAGAAAGGTAAATCCAAATAATAGGTTGCCTGGATGAATGGAGACAATGTGCTGTTGGCAATCTCCATAAAGAGATTAGCTCCAGTTCTTGGAGGAAGTAAAAGTAATTGGGAAAAAAATCACATTCAGCACTGCTGGAATGCTGGCTTCAGTCAACCACAACAGAGTAGTAGAGGAGATTAAAAGAACTGTGTGTCAGGATTGGCATAAAAATAAAATTTACATAATTGAGAACAATTCTTATGAGCTACCACTATTAATTTATTGTTGATGAAAAATAAAACTATATATTGTGTGGCATCTAAAATTAATGTGCTAAAAGATGCGTCTGGCTCTTTGTAGATCACCTTGCCTCACCCTAGATTTGTTTTGGGAACTAGAGATTTCAGATTCTGAGTAACAGCTATACAGAAATCCTAACTATTTTATAGCACTTGTCCTGCTCAAGTTTTGGGCTACTTGACTCACCTTGTCCCTCCAGTCCCCTACAGAAAATTGTTATTTATGACTTCTTATCCCCACCCACTACAAAATCACTCGATTTATTATAGGATACCCTGTAGAGGGGCCAAGAAAGATTCCAATCTCCAGGAGAATCATGACATGGATCTTCTCACATAACCACCTTAATTATGATGAGGATCTGATGTACACATTAATGGGACATAACAATTAGACTTCATAACCTTTTCAACCACATTTAAAATGTGCTCCCATTTAGCTATTAACTGATAGCCACAAAATAAGTGATACTAACTTCTCTAAAAGAAAAGTCTAAGAAGTTAAGATCAAAGAGTATTAATTTAAGCACCCTCAAATGCAGTTATATAAAATACCACCAATTTGGAACACATCTGATCCATTTCATCATGTAGTTACAAGTTAGGCTGTGGAAAAGGTTGCTCTCATGCTGTAAAAGGACTTCCCTTTGTAGCCCACCCTGCTTCAAGTATCTCTCTATTCTGCTTTATCCTGCCAAAGTGATTTTCCTTAAGCCCATATCTGACTAAATTACACTCCTATAGGCTTCCTATTGCTTCTAGGATAAAATATAAACTCCTCTATTTGCCTTAAAAAGTTGCTTTTTGGGGCAGCTAGGTGGTGCAGTGAATAGAGTACCTGCCCTGGAGTCAGAAGGACCTGAGTTCAAATCTGAACTCAGACACAACACAAATACTAGCCTTGTGGCTTTGGGCAAGTCACTTAACTCCAATTGCCCTTCAAAATGCAAAAAAAAAAAAGTTTTTTAAAAATTTATTTTGAACTTAAATATAAAAAGACAAGAAAAAAAGAACATTTCCATATACAGAGCACAATATAAAAAGAAGATTCAATATAAAACCGTGAGTTTCCATTTCACATTGTTTACGTTTTTCTCTTAAAAATTATGTAATAAATATTACACATTATTTTCAAAGCTATTCTGCTTTTCTGTGCTTCCTTCTAAGTTGTTTTTTTTTTGTTCCTTGCTGTGCACTCTTTTTTTCTCTCTCCTTCCCTGCCCTGCCCTAGATAAAGTTACCATTAGACACAAATATGTGAATATATGAAAAGCCATGCTGCATACACACACACACACACACACACACACACACACACACACTAGCCATAGTGATTAAAAATTGTTTTATGAATGAACAAACCAAATTCTCATTTTGCAATAAGTAGAAGAAGAAATATGTAGGATGGCATTTCAGCTCAGTACAAAATGAAGTTTATATCCAACAGTATTTTCAAATTAAAAAATTATTATTCTACCCTTTATTATGACTTACACTCTTTCCCTTTGTTTGAATAACATTTTCTGTTAATTAACAGATTCTACTAAATCTGCCATCAGATATTTTGCATATTCAGCTTACTCACACTACATTAATTTTGATCTTGGTTAACATTTATAATAATAATAACTTTACATTTCTATATCACTCTTCACAAGTTATCTAATTTGATTCTTACAACAACCTTTGGAGGTTTGTGCTATTATTATTCCTACTTTACAGCTGAAGCAACTGAGGAAGGCAGAGATCAAGTGACTTATCCAGGGTCATAGTCTCACAAATCTGACACTGGATTTGAACTAATATTCTTCTGTACTATTATCACCTGCACCACCTAGCTAACTAAATCCAAGTATGAAGAAACGAAGAAGTTGGGGTTATTCCTGTCTTTCAAAATGTTCAGCTGTTCAACTATCTCCAAAGTATGTTCCTTATTTGAGAATGTTAATGTTTAATCATGAATGAGAGAGTTTTACTCTGTCCTTTCTTGGTTTATTGATTTAGAAAAAAGATATGATTTGGAGGCAGCAAGGTGGTGCCCTGGAGTCAGGAGAACCTGAGTTCTAATCTGACCATAAGTACTTAATAGCTGTGTGACTCTGAGCAAATCACTTAATTTTGTTTGCCTTGGTTTCCTCATTTATAAAATGAGCTAGAGAAGGAAATGGCAAACCACTCCAGTATCTTTGCCAAAAAAACCTCAGACATGGTCATGAAAAGTTGGTGTAATGGCAAGCAATGAGTACTTAGCTCCTTGTTTCAGTTATTCAAGTGTCTTTGAGCCTTGCCTGTGATTATATCAAGTCTTTGTTAGAAACAGAACCTGTGGAGCCCACAGTGGGAGGGACTTGCCAAAGAACAGAACAGTAAGGATATAAGAGGAGGGTGGAACAGGAAGGAGCTGATGATATAAAAACTCAAGCACAAACTGGGACAGAGTAGAACTGGGCATGGCTATGCCACATGCACTCTGTCTGTCTGTGTTGATGTTACTTTGTCAGACCTTTCTGCTGATAGAGGATGTTGCTATTGTTACAAAATCCTTGGGACCCTACTGCTTGTTCAGAAGTCCTGAAAGGGGACATTCCTGCTGTCTGTTTGCAGAAGTACTGAAGACTGATGTTTTCAGAAGTCCTGGGACTTTACTGATGATTTGTGTTGATTTCTCAGACAGAAGCCTTGTCTGTTGGTCTGTATTGATTTCACAGGCAGAAAGTGAATTGATGATGGTACTGGCAATGTATATAAATGTTGTTGTGGCTCTGCTAAGCTTGATGCTGTAACTGGACCAGGAGCTGGGAGCTGCCTACTTGTGAATCCAAGTGAAAGTTGGGTGAATTCAGGCAAGATCTGGAAACATGGAAGAGAAGTCATGGAGTTTAGAAGTCAGCCTTGAGTCAAGGATGAAAGGACTTTTACTTGGATACTTAGTGCTAACTGAGGAGATTAAGACAATGTGACCTAGGGGAGGGAGACCTTTGTACTCTGTAGTCTTAAGGATGATTGCTTCTTAAGGATTATTGAATTAAGGATGATTGGACACTGGGGCAGCTAGGTGGCACAGTGAATAGAGTACCAGCCCTGGAATCAGGAGGATTGAGTTCAAAATCCAGCTTTATATACTTAACACATAAACTAGCCTGTGACTATTAACCCCAATTGCCCTCAAAGAGAAAAAAAATATGATTGGATACCAGTCTCTAATCAAGATGAAAGAAGACTTTAGATGGGTACTTTATATTGATTGATTCAGATTGTGACTTAGTGAATGATATCTTTTGTTTAAGAATATGTGGCCACTTTAGTAATAAGTTGTTATGTTATATTGCTGTGAGTATTGTTCTTTGGTTTCTGTGAATGTTTTGCTTTAGTTTATTGTTGAATAGAGAATTCACTATACTATGTGATCAGAACCTTAAAGCTATTCAGAGCAGCAGTCCTCAGGAGAGCTGCTCATGCTTGGCTTTACAGTTGGATACTACAAATAGACTAAACAACAGTGTAAGACTTGGAATCTGATTGTATCAGATACCTCACTCATCTCTCAGATGCTACTCCATGAATTTTCCCAGCATGGGGAAAAAAAATTTACTGGGAGTTTCTCTGTCATAGGCCTCATTTCTCAAATATGTAGGAATCTGAGCCAAATTTATAAAAATAAATTATTACCTAGTTGATAAATGGTCAAAAGATAGGAGGTTTTCAGAAGAAATCAAAGCTATCAATAGTCGGATATAAAATGCTCTAAATCACTATTGATTAGAGAAATGAAAATTAAAATAACTGAGATACCACCTCATACCTATCAGATTGACTAACATGATGGAAAAAGAAAATGGCAAATGCTGGAGTGGAAAAATTTGAACCATAATGCATTGTTGGTGGAGCTGTCAGCTGACCATTCTAAAGAATCACTTGGGACTATGCCCCAAAGGGCTATCAAACTGTGCATACCCTTTTTACTTAGCAGTATCATTACTAGGTCTATATCCCAAAGAGATTTTTTTAAAGGGAAAAAGGGCCAATTTGGTACAAAAATATTTGTAGCAGCTCTTTCGAAGGGGTGCCTATCAACTGGGGAATGGCTGAACAAATTGTGGTATATAAATGGGATGGAATATTATTATACTATAATAAATGATGATCATATAGTTTCAGAAAAACCTGAGAAGACTTATAGGAGCTCATGCAAAGTTAAATGAGCAGAACTAGAAGAATATTGTACACCAAAATAGTAATATTATTAATAATGATCAATTGTGGGGAGCGGAGCCAAGATGGTGGAAAGGAAGCAGTAACCTCACTGAGCTCCTCGGTCACTAAGTCTCAAAGGGTAAATCTGAGCGGATTCCGGAGTGACAGAGCCCACTGGAAGACAAAGTGTGGCAGAATCCAGCCCAGGAGGTTGCCCAGTGTGTCCCCACAGGTCGAGGGCAGAGCGCGTGGGGTCTGCACAGCTCAGACCTAAGAGCAGACAAGCAGACTACACCAGAGAGAGAAAAAGCCCCAGCCTGCAGACTTACCGAGGACGAATCACAGTCATCTCGAAGAGGGGAAGGATCATTGGAGCCAGGTAGGAGAGTCGGGCCCCCAGTGGAGAGAGTGGCTTCTCAGGCTGCATTCAGCCCCCAGCCTGGAAGTTTAGAAACTGCCTGCCTGTATAATACAGGGCCTGGAATGGCAAAGTAAATTCTAGCTGCTCTGATCCTCCCATCCCTCCTTCATGAAGCAGAAAACCCAAAGATAAGTCTCCCACCCAGATTGAAATCCCAAGTTAATGGAAATAGCCTCAGGCTTGAGAATCTCCAAGAAGGGGTGTAACTGAGACAGCCAGGAGTCTGAAGAGAAGAGAGGGAGGGGACCCAACAAGCCCCACATCACCTCACCAACAAAAGCCTACTTATAGCCCAGGGGTATAGAGGCAGAAATCTGAAGTGGTCAGACTCATCCCCACCTACACATCTACATTCCTCATTGACTTCCCTGACTTAGCCATAAACTAGCCACCCAGAGGTATTCAAAGTCAAGGATCAGGCCCCAAACTCATAGCCTGAGAAACTAAGAAACAGGAAGTCACAATGGGAAGGAAGGAAGCTGAAAAGGAGAAGGGGAAGGCAAGAAAGTCTATTTGAGCATACTATGCAGGGCAAGAACAACAAAACACACAGGACAATATAGACTCTCTGCCCACACCAGAGACCACAGAAGGAAACATGATCTGATCTCAAGCCCAAATAGCATTCCTGGAGGAGCTTAAGAAAAATTTTAAAGACCAAATCAGGGAGGCAGTGACCAACTTGGAAAAAGAAAATACCTCCCTAAAAAAGGAACTTCAAAAACTAACTGAAGACCATAATTCAATAATGATCAATTGTGAAAGACTTAGCTACTTGATCAAGACAATGATCCAAGTCAGATCTTAAAGATCCCTGATTAAAAATAATTTATTGCCTGTGTTTTCTTTTGCAACATGTCTCATACAGAATTTTTTAAAAAATGCCTCTTTACTGACTAAAAAAAAATCTTCCAGCAAAATGTCCAAAACTATTCATAGTCATGCTCATCAACCCATTCCCACTGGATCTCTCCCCTTTGAATGAGTCAGAACTTATCATATGTAAAATGTATTGAACATATAAATATATTAAAATATAAAGCAGTACATATTAAACAAATGCATTAATAGAAAATACTTCAAGCACCCACATTCTGTTAAAACAAACTAACAAAAAACCACAGCATTCCCAGAACCACAGGGAAAAATATGATTCCTGTCTGGTCTTGACTTTGCAGCTTAGTCCCAGCCCCAAGATTAGATAAAGAGAACAGGACATGATGGATTAATCACTGGCCCCTTGGTTGTTCATGGAAAGCTGACTGACTCATCTTGTCTGTTCATCTTGCGCACAGCTTAATGATTAGGAACCAGTTGCTACTGTTGTCATCATGGAGGAGGTGATCTCTGCCCAAGATTTGGAAGAATATTACCACGTGAGCTTTAAGTTATGAATGAGGAACATTATCAAGGGGAGAGGTCTCAAACCCTGTGAGATAAGGCATAGTAAGAATGAGTGGCCGTTCTCTCTTTTTTCACTTCTTCTCCCATTTCTCTTCACATCAGGGCACCCTGAACACTGGAATAGATGAGCAAGATAGCATCACTGCCAACATCCATGAAGAGCAAAGGCAATTTGTCCTATGACTGCGGTTCCTATTATACAAGCAGCATGAAGTACACCCACAGACACTAATTCTACATGCAAACTATGGAGAATCTGCTTCACTCAGGATATTAGCCCCTCTTATAAAAGAAAACATCCATCTGGACAAAAATGCCAGGTATGCGTGAAACCAAGCTGAAGTTCATAAGGAGATTCCGTGCTCACTGTAATCTTACTTTTAGCATGTAGTTGGAGGTGCACATGAGTTGTGCACTAGCGCATTGGAGGTGGGGTAGGCCAAATGTTTTCCCTGGGGCTTTCATGCATTTTAATAACATACAACGAAACAATAATCAGACTTTGTCAAATATTTTCACGTCCCACATGGCTAGAAATGTTTGCCAGCCTTCTTTGGTTTGATAAATGGGCTGGCATTTGTCTGAACAGTCCTAAAAAGTTTCTTCTTGTCAGTTCTTAGTTGAAAAAGTCCAAAGTTCCAGCAATGAGGGTCTCTAGACAGAAATCTACATTGTATATAGTCATTTTAATATGGATTCTAAGGTCAGTTCTCAGGTTTTAATCTAACAAGATCTCAAAGGAGGGCATAGCTCTCAGTTGTGAAGATATTTTGAACAAAGAAAATAGGATGTGAAGTTTTCTATCTTCTCAGTGAGATTGTTGGTGTGGGTTTGTTTTATAGATGACCTTTTTCCATGGAATTTGACAAAGTTCCAAAGACAGTGCTTAGGGCCACACCAAATGTGGTTTCAATTTTAAATATTAACATTATTATTTAAATCCAGGGGTTAAAATGAAATTCAAAGAGAGACAAGCCGATCATGAACATAACCGGAGCAAATCTAAATGGAAAGAAATGCCTGAACCTTTTAGAAGTGAGTTTTTAAATGATAAAACTCTGTCTGACTGCACTGGCTGTTCCATCTGATGGACAGAATGCTCATAAAATTTTTTTCTTGGCCTACCCAGAGCCCAAGTCGGCTTTAATTCAACTCACAAGGTAGCACATATGTCCCAGCAATCTCTTGCCCTTGAGAAATGAGAAGTTCCTGTTTTTATCTTGTTTTTGCTTTTTTCCTTGTCAGCCTTCACTATCTTTGAGGTTTACTTTGACAGTACTGAGGCTTGGGTGGAACACAGTCACATACACAGAGTAAGGAAATCATTAGATTGTATAATATCTTTCCATCCTAGAAACCACAACTTTAAAATATTCCTATTGTTTTCATTTCCTTTGCTTTCTCTTTTGACAGCTTACAGGAACTTTGGTACAGCTGCAGGTATACATTATTTTAAAATTCAGATGTCTGTATCTGTAACTCTATTCCAGAAAGTCCATAGACTTAGGGATTTTTATAGATTAAAACTTAAATTAATTATATGATAATTGATACATCTTATAATTATACCAATTAATATAATTGATACATTAATTTGGAGAGAAACTATTTTGATTTTGAAATTAAGCCTAAATATTTGGGATTTAATTTTTTATAGAATTTCTACTTTTCTATTTAAGCAATTTAATAAGAAAAATATAAATAAAAATTTTAAAAACCAACAAATGTAATGGTGTTAAAAATTGCCAGAATTATGCAAATGTGGCAGTTTTCTCAAAGTGGAATCATTTAAATTATAATACCCACATATTTCAATGGAACTTTGATCTCAATGAGGTGGGTATTCCTTCTTCTGCTCCAAATCACAAACCCCTTCACACCATCTCATTCTATTTGATTTGTGTTCATATCTATTTTTTCACAAATCCTACACAGAGGATTTATCAAACATGGAGTTCATCATCTAGTTCCCTTGACATTTTCATGGCAATCAGTGAAACACTCTCTAGATCAGGGTTTCTTACACTTTTCCTACTTGCTATCCCTAAGAAGCACTGCTCTACATTACATGACAAGTCCACATTCTTGATGGTGCTTTCTTCAACATTTTTCTCATGTAAGTCAGAATGTTAGCAATATGCTGCAATTTTCTTACACAGACCTTATGTTTTCCCATTATCCTTTAGGTTCTAATTTTAGGCTCCTAAGACCACAAATCCAATCAATAAATCAACAAGCATTTATTTTGTTTCAATTCAGTAGGAACTGGGGATTAAAAAATATATTTGGGATAGCCCCTGTCCTCAAGGATTTTACATTCTCCTGGGGGATACAACATGTACATGTCTAAGTACATACAAAATAAAGGTAAGGTTATTTCTTTGGGGCAAGGGGAGGCTCTATTACATAAGAGAACAGGAAAGGCATCGTGTAGGGCATGATACTTGACCTAAACTTTGGTGGAAACTCATAATTCTAAAAGGAGAAAGTCAGTAAAAGGTAAATTCCAGCCATAGAACATAATTTGTAAAGCTACAGAGATGGGGAAATTAAATAGAGTATCATATATGAGGAACAGCAAGATGACTGGATTGTCTAGACTGAAGAACGTATGAAGAGGAGTTATGTATAATAAGCCTAGAATATTATTTTGGAATCAGCTTAAGGAGACTTTTAAGTGCCAGAAATAAAAGTATGCATTTTTTTAGTGGTAGTAGAGAAATGTAGGAACTTATTAATCTGGTGAATGGCATGATCACACCTGTGTTTTAGGAAAATCACTCTATCAGTAATATGGAGAATGTGTGTATTGAATAGTGAAGGGACTTAGGGCAGGAAAACCAAGTAGAAGGGTATTCTAGCAGTCCAGGTGATAGAGACCTATACTAAGGCAAGGGAACAGATCTCACATCTGTAAGAGATATTATAGTGGTAGAGCTGATGAGATTTGGTTGCTGCCTGGATATGTGGGATAAGGGAGAGGAAGGAATCAAGAATAATTGTAATGGCTGTGAACATGGGAGAACAGAATGTTTGTGGTAACCTAAAGAGAAATATGGGAAATCAGAAAGGGAAAGGGGAAAAGCATGAAATAAGTATGTATATAGTACTTACCATGTGCCAGGAACTGTGCTAAGTGCCCTTTGTTTGTTTTACAAATGTTATCTTGATTTTATTCTCTCAATAACCTTCCAAGTAGATACTATTATTGTCTCAATTTTACAGTTGAGGAAACTGAGGTAGGCAGAGGTTAAGCAATGTGCCCAGAGTCACATAGCTAGCAAGTATTTGAGACCCAATTTGAGCTCAGGTCTTCCTAACTCCAGGCCCATTGTTCATCCACTATTCTAGGGATTGGTTTTAGAAGAAAGATGAGATAATGATTGGAATAAACAGGGTAGTAATTGCATAGTGCTTAGCACAGCCTGGAACACACTCAGTGCTACATAAATGCTAGTGATGGTTGATGATGATATTGATGATGATGATGATGATGATGATGAAGAAGAAGAAGAAGAAGAAGAAGAAGGAGAAGAAGAAGGAGAAGAAGGAGAAGAAGAAGAAGAAGGAGAAGAAGAAGGAGAAGAAGGAGGAGGAGGAGGAGGAGGAGGAGAAGAAGAAGAAGAAGAAGAAGAAGAAGAAGAAGAAGAAGAAGAAGAAGAAGAAGAAGAAGAAGAAGAAGGAGAAGGAGAAGACGATGACGACGACGACGATGGTGGCAAGGATGACTAGTTCTGATTTAGACATGCATTTGTGATTGCCTCTGTTACATCCAGTTCTAAATGTTGAGTGGAGAAATAAGAAAAACAGTGACAAGACAGAGTGTTAGAGCATGCCTATAATTAGGGGGAAAGACCATAAAGATGATGATGTAGTAAAGGATTCTGAGGAGGAGAAATCAGGTGGGTAGGAGTCAAACTGCAAGGCAATGCCATGAAAATCCAGAGAGGAAAGAATATCTAGGACTCTGTGGTGGGGTTGGGAGGCAAGGAGGAACGGTCAACAGAATCAAATGCAGAGAAGCCAAGAAGAATTGAAAAGAGGCAGTAGAATGGATAATCAAGAAATAGTTGTCGATTTTGGAGAAAGCAGCCCCAGTTGCATGAAAATATCAGAAGTCGGACTGTAAAGGGTTTGGAAGTGAGTGAGAGGAGAGGAAGAAGAAGCAAAGAAAATGAGGAAATTCTTTATAGGAATTTGGTCCAAAAAATGTATGAAAGATATGAAATGATAACTTGAAGGTATATAATGTTGGATTTTTTTTAAGGTTGGCTAGTATATATTGAGTATATTTGTGGGCACTAAAGAGAGGAAACCAGTGGAAAGGAAGAAATTAATTGGGAGGAGATGGGGGAATTAAGAGATGATTTAATGTCAAGTGATATGGCATCATTAGAAATGGTATTTTAAATATGAGTTTTTGTGGTAGTGAGTTTCTTGGGAATTATTCAAAATGTCTTAATTTCCCAAGTGGTATGGCAATTTACATTTTCTATCCTCTTGCTTTTTACTCTGTAGATTTTCACTTCATTATAGGAAAATGCACTAGCTTCAAGGGGAGGGTGATCCAATGTTTTCAGTAGGAACAAGAATTTGAAGAGAAAATAGGAGGCAAATTCTTTGGGTATTTGAATGCCATGTTTCTATATTAAGTCATGTCAACAAATATTTATTCAGCACAAATAATAAAGCTTTCCTGAGGGAGACATGACATAACCTCCTAGGGAAATAATTCCAGGGTCTAATCACAAGTGCATGAAAAGTGAAATAGCAATAACATATTTAAATAATAGTTCAAGACAATAATAGGAAAGATGTCAAAAGGCACTACCTGTCTACTTGTCAAAATAATGACACAGAATTGCTATAGCACTCCTCAAAGCAGAGTTTACTTCAATCAGAAAATGGTAACAGAAGGCTTTGCAAATTGAGGTAACAATGGACTTCAGTCTTAAATGGGGAGAGAAGGGCATGTGAAAATGCCAAGAGGTGGGAATGGGAAAAGATGAAGTAGAAGTATTAGTAGTAGTAAGTCTGAATCATATTATTTAGGGTTTTGAATGGCAGCATGAGGTATTTATTTGCCTAGCTACACAAAAACTCATATTAAAAATATAGACCTGGGGATGGCTAGATGGTGCAGTGAATAGAGCACCAGCCCTGGAGTCAGGAGGACCTGAGTTCAAATCTGGCCTCAGACATTTAACACTTATTAGCCATGTGACCTTCGGCAAGTCACTTAATTCCAATTGCCCTGCATTCCCCCCTCCAAAAAGCATATATATATATATATACACATATATATATACACATATATATATACATATATATATATACACACACACACACACACACACACACACATAAAACTACTAATATGACATATAGTTCTAGGTTCTATGAGGTATACAAAGATAAATAAAACCTAGTTCTTGCCCTCAAGGAGCTTACTGTCCAAAGAGGATGCAGCAATACAGAAATAACTACAATGGAAGATGGATTATAAAAGTATAAAATGAAAACTATGAAGAAAAGTTCATTGGAATTTATAGGAAGGCAAGATTACTTGTATCTGGGGATGGGACCATGGAATGTTGCATAGAACAGGTGGCAATTGAACTAGAACTTAAGAAAAATTTGTCCTTTATTCTTGAAGAGGACCAATGACCCCTTGAGGGTGATGACTTGGGAATGAATTGGATGTGAGTGGGGCAGAGCTGCACAAAGTCATCAGCTTCACTCTCTCCCCCAGAATCATTGAAGTCCAATGATAAGACAAAGGTTAAGATGACTAGGGAAGGCCCAGGATACAGTGAATGACCTGCATTCACATTTAGTGAATGACACTTAATAACACTTAATTTAATTAATGTCTTTCACTGGCCTAAGTTTGTCCTAGGCCATTCCCATTTGATGACTAAGGGCTTGGTAAGAGTTGAGACAAAAGATGGCTAAATTTACCATCACAAAGATATAAATCTGGAAGGGGAAAACCTTCAGAGTTTCTGACCCAAACAGAAAATAATCTCTTTATACTCATTCTAAGTCATTAAAACCTAAGCAATGAGCTGTGGAGGCTGGGGTTAGGGCTACTATTGGTCATTCTATGAAAGTCAGAGTGATTTGGGTTTTGAGATGGAGTCAAATAGCTCAATTTAAAGCACTTTTAAAAGGCTCTCTTTTCAGAGCTATATCACAAATGAAATCACAAATGAAAACTGCAAAAAGACAAAAAGTAAATTGTCTGAGCTTTCTGTTTTATTTTGATTTTGGAGGGGGAAAGAGAGGGCAGTTGGGGTTAAGTGACTTGCCCAAGGTCACATGGCTAGTAAGTGTTAAGTGCCTGTGGCTGGATTTGAACTCAGGTCCTCCTGACTCCCTGGCCAGTGCTCTATTCACTGCACTACCTAGCCACCCCAATTATCCAAGCTTTTTGAAAAGAAGACAAAGAAGGAAGGCAAAGTCAAGACAATGAAGAAAACAAAGAAGAAGAAAGGCAACAATGATGACAAAGTAGAAGATGAAGAAGACAAAGATGAAGATGAAGAAGGAGAAGAAGATGATGATTATGGGTCAGACTGAAGTTAAAGGTCATTTTAGGTGGGAAAGTACAAGGCTTGCTCAAAAAATGGTAAGTTTGACGAAAGCAACTGTCCTTTCATCTTGGCTCCAGACCCATCCCTTCATTCTCTGTTATCTCTAACCCAACCCAACTTTATTGTCTGTTACCTACCCTTAATCCCATCTAGACCCCCTCTCTGTTACTTCCAGGTCACCCCAGCCTATTGGCCACTGCAAGATCCCATCCAAATCTTCCCACAAATCGTTTTCCCTATAAAAGAGGTCACTCCCATCTACCACATGTGCAAGTTCTTAAAAATCCTGCATGCTTCTATTGGTCCAACAATAAACCTTGTTTCTAACTGGAAGAAAGCTTGAGTTCAGTTCTTTCTAGGCAGAACTCGTACCTTTTACCCTTGAATTTTGGGGTTCCCAGCAACTGTAGACTTCAACAATTAGGGTAGAAAGGCAGACTGAAGTGCAGATCATATAGGTTCTTGATTGTTAGACTTGCTAATGGTGATGACATAACAACAGCAAAAATGACAATACATATTGTTTTAAGGTTTTCAGAGTAGATGACAGGTGATATATGAGAACCATTCTGATTGTACCTTGCCATAATCCACGACATAATATTATGATTAAAATAAACATAATGTTTCATTCTGTGGATCATTGATCTAAGAAATGGAAGGGACTAAACAACTTATCTTGTTCAGTTTCTGTCTTCCAGAAGTGAGGGTATTAGTAACCCCATAAAGTAACTGAGACCTAGAGAAATAAATTGACTTGCACAAAATCATATAGCTAATAAGTAACAAAGGGGAAAACAGTGTAGGACTCAAGGCACTGTTATAATTTTTTTATTCCCCACTGTTCTCCCTGCTGTTAAATACCTATACTACTTTATATTTGATTAAATGGCCCATAATTATTTTAATATTCTTAACTTTTTTTAAGAAGTCCTATTTTGGAATTCTAAGAAATTTCATTAATACTTTCCTTGCTTTAAAATATCAAGAAAAGAAAAAAAAACCTGAGCAAGATACTCTAAGAGATCAATCTCCAGTATAATATAGATTATACATATACATATATGTGTGTTGCTGCATATTGCTAAATATCTTACTTATATTATATCTAAAGACTTACTATGTCATTTTCAGTTTCTAATGGATTTGTTCTGCTGTATTGATACAGTAATTTCTTAAATTGTAATTTAATCAGGTTATTATGGGGCATGGGGAAGGGGCAGAAGTGGTACTGTCTTGAGCTTTGTTACTATGAATATTTAGAAATGAGGCACCAAGAGATCTCTAAATTGCACCTGCTCTAGATCCTCATTGAAGTCAGTCTAATAAAATGTGTGTTCTGACATTTTGCATATAGAACATTATAGTAGACATAGGCATGTTTTCCTATTTCCTTACTATCCTCTTTTCCAGTAAATCCCATGTATATTCAATGAATTTATTTTTAAAATAAAGAGAGGAGGGAAAATAGCCATATTAAATGGGTATTACTCATATACTCATTAAGAGTATATAGCCACTAGACTAAAATAGAATGCAAATATTCACTTCTAACAAAATAGCTTCTCTGAATTGAGAAGCTAGTGCAGGCCTACATACTCTGTGCAGTGTAGGAACACAACGGCCTCATTACAGATTAACAAACTACTGCATACATCTCATCAGCAAGAAAAGCACTTGCCCTTTTCTTGATCTGTCCTCAAAGAAGGAAATAAAAAGGCAGGCTATTTTTGTTTCTGTTTTTTTTTTTTTTAATTTGCTGGTGCATCAAGAGGAAATACTCAGATACTCAGCCAAGGCTTGTGTTTTGCAACTTTTCATCTGAACATTTTCAGAATGGTGCTAGCTTCAAAGCTAATTTTTTATATACCTGCTCCCAGATCCTCCTCCTTTAGCATATGAATCTATAGTCTCTGCTTTCCAAGTTTTGTGCCAGGACAGACTATCATGACTTTGTGTCAACATTATTCAAAAGTGGGGAGATCAGAAATAAAGTATCATGTGAATTCATGGAAATCTGTCCCTCTGATATGGCCATTCTTCTAAGGGTCATTACCTTCTTTACTATAATTTTCTATTGTGGTAGATTTTAGGGGAAGGAGAAAGGGAAAGGGTTTGATGCCACCTTTAATGACATCCTCTCAAACTGTTGGAATACAACATTAATTGACTAATGTATATATTATAATTGCTTTGGCCTCACTCTTCCAAAGCAAATTTAGCTATATAACTCACTCCCAGAATTCTAGGGGTACCCCTGAAGGACAGTGCAGCACAAGAATACAAGTACAAACATTTTCCCTCATAACCTTATATAAGTTCTCTAACACCACCTCAGTCTCTGGGGAGGGTGGGCTTAGAGTTCATGTAGTTTCTTCATAGTATAAAATACATACTGTCTCTTTAAGGCTCTTTTTGTAAGGAGTTGTTAATGATGAAAAGAGTATAAAAATGTTTTTGTATAATGAAAGAGATTTATATCGACTGTCAAATGATGTGGGATACTGTGACTAGAAGAATATTTTGATCCCTAACAAGATTAGAAAAAGAACTTTATTTTTGGAAGTGCATTTTGATACCTAACAAGAGCAGAAAAAGAACTTTATTCTTCTCTATACTGCTAATGTTTGTGTACAAAAAAACAGTTTTTCAGATGTGATTTGGACCATTTTGGAGAAAAAACGATCTGATGTGAGGAATTGGACCTCTCTGTCAATAAGGTAGAATAATGTCTCACTTGTGTGGCACAAAGAGGAATAAAAAGATCTTGAATTTATTTTTAAAAAGCAAATATATGTGAGTGTAAAGAGTGGTTTCAAAAGCACAAAAGAGATGGACAAAGGTGTTGAAGGCCCTGGAGAGCTTCCAGGCTTTAAGGTTTGAAAAAAATTTCCCAAATATCTCATTTGAGCCTCCCAATGAAGCAGGGAGGTAGGTCCTATAATTATCCCCATTTTACAGAGGAGGAAATGGAGGCAGACAGAACCTAAGTGACTTTCTAGGGTCACAAAGCTGGTAAGTGTCTAAGGCTGGATTTGAACTAAGGTCTTCTTCTTCTTGACAAGTCCAACATTCTCTCCATTGTGCCATGGATCATAGATCTATTTGAGTACTCAAGTATACTTGAAATTAGTGACTGGAATGAAAAGATATAGTCTCAAGTTTTGGAGTCAAAAGAGCCACTCCCCCTGTTTCTTTGGATAATATTATCAAAGCATTGCCCTGGGAGCAAATTCTAGGGATCCTTATGTTTGGTGACTTGTTGGCTCTTTCTATCATGGTCATTTTAGCTTCTTATTTCTTCTCTCCCATGGAGTTGAGCCCCACCTGATCAGCTGCCACCCACAGGCTTGATGGGCATTCTCTCAAGGCTATCAGCTAATTTCCTAATAAAAATATAGTACAGGATGGAGGCCAGGCCCCGGAAGACACTCTGAAGTATGTTGTGCCAGACTGAGATATGAATTTAGGAACTTTTCTTGTGCTGCCAAGCTTGCTTTACTTTCTTTCTTTACCTGTGCTGTCCTGACCAGATTACTTGACCTTCCTAAGCATTAGTTTTCTCATCTATAAAATGAACATTTCCTTTTTCTTCATCTTTAAAATGGATATATTACCTACTTCACAGTCTTATTCGTAAAAAAAAGTACTCTATAAACCTTGAAATGTCTTGTAGAAATGAGTCATTTCTTGTTTTATTATAACTTGGTTGTCCAGAATTTAATTTCAGGGTTTGTTTTCCATATTTAATTTAGATTTTTATGCGACATTTTCTAGAATGACACAGTTAAATGTGTCATGTTATAGGACTACACATGAGAGAAGAAACTTAATTTAAATGCTAAGTAGTTATTTTATCAGTTGGAATGGTGTTAAGACAATCTCTATTTCTATAGTGATCCATTTCCTTCATTAATGTGTTCAAAGATAATGGAGAATCTTTTTTTTTGTATCCAAATTTCCCTTTAAAATTTTTCAAAGGCTCTGATCAGAAAATAGCCCAAGAGAAATCACCACTAAAGTTAGGGCACTAATCATGAACATTATTTCACCCTTATGTGACTATAAATGTATATAACAGACAGGATGAATTAAAATACTCGTGTTTTCAAATCACTTCAAAGAGAAGCTCTTGCAGTGTCTTTGAATGTCTTCAGGTTTTTGCAGATACACTATTCCTATGGAACTTTGAGATTCGCAATCTATTTTACAAATACTATATTATTTGAGCCACATAACAACTCTGGAAGATAGGTGCTATTATCTTTCTTATTTTGTAAATGAGAAAACTGAGGCAGACAGAAGTTAAGTAAATTGCCTAAAGTCACAGGGCTAGCAAGTGTTTGAGGCAGGATTTGAACTCAATTATTCTTGAGTCCAGGCTTGGACTCAAATCCACTGTGGCATCTAGTAACCTCAGGTAAGGCATTCTTTAGGATACTACCCTTATGCAATTTTTGGTGGTTAAGGCTACACTCATAAAATCATAGGATGATAACTTTTAGAGCTGGAGGGAACCTCTGAGGCCACTTAGTCTACCCCCTTATTTTATAAATGAGGAAACTGAGGCCCATGGAAGATAGATGACTTGTCCAAGGTCGGATAGGTTAAGTAAGCTTCAGAGATAGGATCAGAACCCAGGGCTATTTCTATTTGAATCCAGATCTGTTTCTACATATTTCTATTACAAGCATTTAAAGACCTGCCCCATTGTTTGTGTTTTGGGGCTTTCAAATACAGAAACTGACAAAATTTAAGTTGAAATATTTTATTAATTTATCTCTCTGATTCAAGGTCCACTTCTGAAATACCAGAGACCTCTAACTGGGTGTCCTGCACATTACTTTGGTCTGAATAAAAAGATCATTTCAGGAAAATTGCTATTAATCTAATATTATACAACAGGTTCCTGATGCCAGCTCTCTTGTTTCTATTATTTGTGTCAGGGTTTTCCCTACTCTTTACACGTTGTGCTGATTTGGAGAAGAATTTGAAAATGTTAAGTCTTATTTTAATATCCAGAAAATAACTTCTTGGTTTTGAGCAAATTTTAGGGGGGTGGAGTCAGTAAAGCAGGAATGGAAGACATGTTAATTACACAAAATGGAGGGTGAGTTTTGAAGAATTGACTCTGAAGTTGGAGGCTCTGGGTTTCCATGAATAAGATAATATTTGTAAAAGCCCTTACAAATCTCAAGGTGCTTTTGTGTAGGTCAAAGACCATCAACTTAAAAAAAAGAGGGAGACTTCTCAAAGTAAAAACAAAAAGGAGTTTTATTACAATCTGATCTTGCAAGAAAGGGCATTTCTGTTCTGATGTGGGCTCACAATCTAAGCATGGGAATCTACCTTGGAGACAAAGAACACGGAAGCATGTGGGTGTCTAATGTAAAGTCAGGACAGCAGTTTTGTCCTTATTTGGCATATCTTGTGCTGGGGTGGCCCTGGGGAGGGTCTCTGTTGTTCTAAGTCCCAGATTCCTGTAAGGTCAGGTGACTTCTAAATTTGGGTCTAGTGGATGCTGAAGCCACTCTAGATTTGACCTCACAGATCTCCTCCTGTTCCATACTTTGATCCTCTTTGCCCCCAAAATAGGAGTCTAGTATTGAATTTTTCTGTTTATTTTGTTTCCTTTGCCTAGGCATATTACCATTCAATTACTTGACTTTTGGGCTTGTTGTCACAGTAGGACTCTGCCACCAGCCAGGGGAGCTTCCATCCCAAATGCTGGGGTTTTTTCAACTTCCAGAGGTATTAGTTGGGTGGCCTCTCTGAAGCCTCCACATACTCTGGCAAGCTGGTCACCTACCATAAGATCTCCACCACAGACTGCAATCCAGATCCAAGAAGGGTAAAGCAAGAGCGATTACCCCCCAGATTGATCGCCAGATCCCCCTACTGTTTGCAGGCCAGGAGCTGAAGCTGCAACGTGGCAACTTGATGCAAGCTGCACTGGCTCCTCAGGGGCTTCTCGCCCCCAGGGGAAAGAGGCCACACTCTCTCCCTACCAGTCCCAAAGTCCACAGGACAGTGACCTCTCACTTTGTCCTAGGCATCTTTGTCTTGATAATTCTGGAAAAGCCACAGCTGCTGGTGTTCTGGGGTCCCTCCAGCCAGCTGCTGGTCTGGCTGCCCTGGGGCTAAAACCTTTGACTCAGGTGGACCTGGGCAGCCAAGAAGAAACAATTTGAATACTGTAGAAACACAATCAGGATAACAAAGGATCTGACAGCTTCTACATTGAGGGATCAAAGGGCTTGGAATATGGTATTCCAGAGGTCAAAGGAGCTGGGATTAAACCCAAGAATTACCTACCCAGCAAAACAGAGTATCTTGTTTCAGGTCATTCAATGGAACATAGGACTTTCAAACATTCATGATGAAAAAAACAGAGCTGAATAGAAAATTTGACATTCAGATACAAGAAGCAAGAGAAGCATGAGAAGGTAAAGAGGGAAAATAAATCATAAGGAACTTATCAAAGTTGAACTATTTACATTCCTACATGGAAAAATGATCATTGTAATTTATGAAACTTTTCTCAGTGTGAGGATAGTTGAAGGGAATACAAATGTGTGTGTGTATATATATGTCTATATAGGAGGGTCCATTGTTGTATAAAAACATATGTGAGTGTGTGTGTATATGCATATGTGTGTGTGTGTGTGTGTGTGTGTGTGTGTAAAGGTATACAAAGATAGAGGGCACAGGACCAATTGAATAGGAAGGGATGATACTTAAAAGGTAAAATTGAGAGGTGAGAGAGGAATATAATGAGAAGAGATGGGGAGAGACAGAATGGGGTAAATTATATAGAAGAGGTAAGGGAAAAATGTTACAATGGAGGGGAAGAACAGAAAGGCAAAAGGGAATGGGTCAACCTTACTCTCACTGAATTTAGCTTAGGCAGGGAATGACAATACACAGTAAATAGGGTATCTCACTTACAGGAGAGTGGTGGGGAGGGGATAATAAGGGGGATGATGGGGGGGGGGAAGGCAGGTTGAGGAGGAGGGACGTTAGAAGCACTTTTGAAAAGGGACAGGGTCAAAGTAGAGAATAGAACAAGTGGTGGGCATGATAGGATGTAGGGAAATATAGTCAGTCTTTCACAATATATCCACTATGGAAATGTTTCATGTAAGGATGGGTGATGAGGGAGGAAGGGAAAGAATCTGGAATTTAAAGTTTTAAAATCAAATGTTATATATATATATACACACATATATATATGCATATATATATACACACACACACATACATGCATATATATGTATGTATGTGTATGTATATATATACACACACACATACATGCATATATATGTATGTATGTGTATGTATATATATACACACACACATACATGCATATATATGTGTGTATGTATGTGTATGTATACACAGACACACACACACACACACACACACACACATATATATATACGATTTTTATATGCAACTAGGAAATAAGATATACAGGCACTGGGGTATAGAGTTCCATCTTGCCCTACTAGAAAGCTGGAGAGGAGATGGGGGAGGATATGAGAGAGAACACATTGGGGTAAAAAAATAAAATTAACAGAAAAAAGAAAATCTCAGCTTGATCTGGTTAAAAAAAATCAGGAAAAAGTTCCTGAAAGAATAGGTTTTCAAGAAATACTTGCCAAGTTATTACAGTGTAGTAGTGTAGAAAGTACATAAAACATGGAGAACAATGTTCTAGATCCACTTCTTCAACTTACTGATTTGGGGTCAATCACTTCATCACCCTGTTCTTCATTTTCTTCATCTGTAAAATGAAGGGACTGGACCAAGTCATTTTTGCGATTCTTATTTGTTCCTGAAATGCTATAATATATAGAGTTATAACTAGGAATGCAAATGTCACAGAACACACCCAGTGTCTGGAATGGTTTTCTTTCTCAAATTCCACCATCTACTGGAAATTTTCTAGCCCCACTAGCTATTAGAGTCTTCCCTCCTAATGTGACCTCCATCTACTTTGTAGGTATGTATGTAGCTACCTATTTATTCACATGTTCTCTTCCACATTAGAATATAAGTTCCTTGAGGACAGATACTCCCCCCTTTTTAATTCCCAGTTCTTTGCACCATATCTGGCACATATTAACTATTTATTAAATGTTTATTGATTGATTGAGGAAATCTCACCTTATTTTAAGTAATTATTCTAGCTAACTAGAAGCTAAATTCTTTCTATAACCAAAATATTAGAAATACTTTTTAAATTTGGCACTCTGGGGTAAAGCCCACATACTCTACTTTAGCTATAGTATTGATGATATATTCTTGAATTTATGAATTATAAAGCCAATGTGTGGGGGAAACAACTGGAATTTTTTTTACCTTCACCAAGTTGCCCCTTTTGTTCCACCTTAAAAAAAAAAAAGGTTGTGTGTTTTTTGTTTTTTGTTTTTTTACTGAAAGACCTATTACTTTAGTCCACTCTACTTCAAACATAAATGGATTGACCTACAATGAGAAAATCCTGAGAAGGATCTTATTACCATTAGTAAGCAATATTTAAGTCAACAATCAAGCGGCTCATTTGATGATGGATCAATATTAAGGAGTCTTTGGTTACTTGAAGTGGAAAGTCACAGTAGGGAATCTAACTTTTGGAAATAGGGAGAAGTCTTTGCTAGGATTATATCTTTGGTCTTAATTCTTTTGGGAAGGGAACTAGAAAACAAATTCTTGGAATTTTATAAGATTTTATAAGAAAATAGAGTAATTAAAGATGGTGGAGTAGAAACAGCGCCTCCAAGCCACTCTGCCCCCAGATTACCTCGAAACTATGTAAAAGGGGACTCTGAACAACTTCTGGAGCCCCAGCACCCACAGAATGACACAGAGAAGCTAACCTCCCGCTGAGGACAACCCAGCAGCCCTGCAGGAAGGACCAGTGCAGAGGGCGGGGAGCCGAGCACAGCCGAGAGTCTAAGTCGGGTTTAAGCCCCAGGGCAGCAGAGCCAGCAGCCGGCTGGAGGGACACCAGAATACCAGCAGCTGTGGTGATTCCAGAATTATCAACATAGACATGCCTAGGACAAAGTGAGAGGTTAGTGCCCTATGGACTTTGGGACCAGTATTTGGGGAATGAGTTGGCTTCCTCCCCTGGGGGCTAGAAGGCGCTGGGGAGACAAGCCATTTTGTAATTTTCAGAGGCTGCTCCAGCTCCTGGCCTGCGAACTGTAGGGAGATCCAGCGACCAGTCTTGGGGGGTAATCGCTCTTGCTTTAACCTCCCTGGATCTGGATTGTGATCTGGGGTGGAGGTCGTGGGTAGGTTTCCAGCTTGCCAGAAATGGAAGTTGCCCTCCCACACGTTCGGGACGAAAATTCCCCTGTCTGGCAGTAGAGCCATAATGTGGCAACAAGCCCAAAAGTCAAATAATTAAGTGGCAACATGCTGAGGCAAAGGAAACAATTTAAACGGAAAAATGCAACCCTAGACTCCTACTTTGGGGGCAAAGAGGGTCGAAGCATAGGGGAAAAGGACTGTGAGGTCAGAAGTCCTGCTCCAAAAACCCCAGGGGAAAACATGAGCGGGTTCCAGGCCATAGAGGACCTTAAGAAGGACTTTAAAAATCAAATAAGAGAAGTGGAGGAGAAATTGGAAAGGGAAATGAGAAGGATACAGGAAAAGTATGAAATGAGGGTCAACAGCCTGACTGAGGAAAACAACACCTTAAAAAATAGACTAACTCAAATGGCAAAGGAGGCCCAAAAGGGCAATGAGGAGAAGAATGCCTTAAAAAGTAGAATTTTCCAGATGGAAAAAGAATCTCAAAAGTTCACTGAGGAGATTCATTCCTTCAGAGTCAGACTGGAGCAAATGGAAGCTAATGACTTTATGAGAAATCAAGATGCTGTTAAGCAGATCCAAACAAACGAAAGATTAGAAGGCAGTGTGAAATATCTCATGGGAAAAACCACTGACCTGGAAAATAGATCCAGGAGAGACAATTTAAAAATTATTGTACTACCCAAAAGCTATGATCAAAGAAAGAACCTAGAAATCACCCTTCAAGAAATTCTTAAGGAAAATTGCCCTGATGTTTTAGATCCAGAGGGCAAAATAGAGGTTGAAAGAATCCACTGAGCACCTCCTGAAAAAGATCCCAAAAAGAAAACTCCCAGGAATATTATAGCCAGGCTCCAGAATCCCCAGATCAAGGAGAAAATACTCCAAGCAGCCAGGAAGGAACAATTTCAATATTGTGGAAACACAATCAGAATAGCACAGGACCTGGCAGCTTCTACACTGAGGGACTGAAGGGCATGGAATATGATATTCCAGAGGGCAAAAGAGCTGGAAATGAACCCAAGGGTCACCTACCCAGCAAAACTGAGTATTTTGTTTCAGGGGAAAATGCGGTCATTCAGTGGAATAGAGGACTTTCAAGCATTCTTGAGGAGAAAACCAGAATTGAATAGAAAATTTGACATCCAGACACAAGAAGCAAGAGATGCTTGAGAAGGTAATCAGGGAAAAGAAATCAAAAGGAACTTATCAAAGTTGAACTATTTACATTCCTATATGGAAAAACAATAACTGTGACTGATGAAATCTTGCTCACTATGAAAATAATGGAAGAAGAGTGTATGGTCATATGAATACATATGTGAATGTGTGTGTAGATGGTTACAGTTATATATGGATAGAGGGCATAGGTTGAAAATGTTGGGAAGGGAGGATAATCAAGGGGTAAAATTATGAGGTGAGAGAGGAAAGTGGCAAGAGGAGATGGGGAGAGGTAGGGTAGGGTAAACTATCTCATGTAGAAGAAGCAAGGGGAAGTGGTTGTAAGGGAGGGGAAGAATAGGGAGGCAAAAAGGCAAAACCACACTCTCATTGAATTTGGTCCAGGGAGAGAATGACATACATACTAAATGGGATATCTCAACCTACAGCAGAATAGGGGGAAGGGGGATGAGAGGAGGGATGATGGATGGGAGGGCATCCTTGGGGGGAGGGGAGGTTGGAAGTACCCACTATAGAAGAGGGACAGGATCAAGTAGAGAATGGACCAGGTGGGGGGTGGGATGAGTGGGAGGGAATTATAAGCAGCCTTGTACAATATATCTACTATGATAATGTTTTGCATAGCTAGACATGTACAACATATACTGAATTACTTATGTCCCCAGAGGGAATGGGTGACAAGGGAGGAAGGAAATGGATCTGAAATTCAAGGTCTTAAGATTAGATGTTTCAAACATATATAAATACTATTATTAATACTCTTTTGCTTGTAATTGGGAGATAAGATGTACAGGCATTGGGTCTCAAAGATTCACCTTCCTCTAATGGAAAAGTCGAAGGGGGTATGGGAGATAATATGGGAGAGAGCAGATTGGAGGAAGCGATATCTTGCGGGACTGCTATTCTGGGAGGGTGGTTAGGGGAAAAACATGGGAGGAAAAATGATTGTAACTCAAAATCTGGCGGAAATGAATGATGTAAAACAGAAGTTAATAAAGCATTTGTTTAAATAAAAAAAAGAAAATAGAGTAATTAGCAAGTCATTATAGTTCCTATACTTTCTAAAGGTAGTGATAGCTAATCAAAAAATGTTTGAAGCACACTAAATTCTTTGAATAAGTGGAGATAACCATCTCCCAATTGTGTGCTGCTATTTACAAATGAGACTAAGCAAGGGCATGAATCACTCTATGCCAATCCATCATGACTACAGAAAAACAACAATGAAAGGCTAAAGACAGAAGGCAACATTACCATTTTGACACAGTGTAGTAAGCACACACATTTGTATGAAATTCCCATGGAGAAAGATAGATGCCTAAGGTTAGAAGGATAACTTTTACATACTCACCGTTAAATTGGAAAAAAAAAAAAAGGTAAGCACACTAGATAAATCTATGGAGATGCTTCCTAGGAAACTTCTCATAAGACTTGCCTCAGAGATTAAGACTTATAGAAGTAGAAAAACAGTTTGTTTGTAGAACTAAATAGTTCAAAGAAATATTGCTTGACATTTTGTTGGCTGATAAGTAGCCACATTGAGGGATAAAATGCTCACCAAGCACATTTATTTGTCATAGCATCTTTGACAAGTAAAATTTCCCATTAGGCTATAAATAAAAACAGCTGTGAAAACTCTGACTTGTTATTTAAAGTGAACATGGGCCGAGTTTGGAAATGGAAAAACAGTAATTTAGGAAATTTCATCTAAAAATGTTAAGAAATATTAGAGACAACCCATTGAATTTTATTGTAATCATGGTTTTTTTTTGTTTTTTTTTTTTTGTTTTCTGAAATGTGAATCAGGACTTCCGGCTTTCCTCTACAAAACTATTTTTGTTGTGAATAATCTCCTACTATTCAAATAAAAGACTAGAAAGAGTAAAGTTGCATCTGTTTCAGCCACAAGGAACTGTTATACTTTAGAGAGATTTGAGGCATTTTGAAGTGTGATCACAAGTTGGGTTTGATGAAAAGTACATTGTATCTGCTAAAAAGTAGTATCTTTTTATCTTTTTGGAAGGGGCGAAGGCAGGGCAATTGAGGTCAAGCGACTTGCCCAAAGTCACACAGCTAGGAAGTGTTAAGTGTCAAAGCCAAATTTGAACTCAGGTCCTCCTAACCCCAGGGCGGGTGCTCTATTCATTGCACTACCTAGCTGCCCCCAAAGTAGTATTTTTTAAAGTAGGTCATACAATATGTAAATACATGCTCTTTACTCACCTAACATTCTCCCCTTCTATTTAATTATCACAAGTGCTTTACAAGTGTTACATATTAGCAAGTTATGTATTAGTAATAGCAGCCCTCCTCTGCTATAACAGGCTCATAGGGGCTGCTTTTTAGAAAAAAAAATAATGAAGAACTGCTACCATCCAAATAGAAAAACACAGATAAATGTTGAGGCAAGACTAAAGAATTTGGCAAAGCCTGGGAAGAAGTAGATGTAGGAGAGGAAAATGGAGGAGGAAAGCAAACCAATGCTGACTTTCTGAAGAAGTATAAGTAAAAACTAGATCAAAAGATTCAGAGCTGGAAAAGACCTCAGAGCTTATCTAAACCAATTTCCTAATTTAAAAATGAGAAAACTGAATTTCAAAGAGGATAAGTGGCTTACGCTCACTTAGGTCACAAGTAGCAGAGACAGGTTTTGAAACTAGGTCCTCTGAGGTCAGATGCAGCTACTTTTGATTTTTCTGATTTAAGTTCATACTTTCTTAGAATAAGAAAATGTTACTTCTGGAAGGGACTTTAGAGAATATCTAGCCCAGCTCCCTAAGGGTCAGAATGGTGAAATTACCTGCCTATGTAGTTAGTGACCAAATCAGAATAGAACCTAGGTTACCAAATTTAATCCAGTTGCCTTTTCAATAGGATATATTTCCTCTACTAGTGTATGGTTCGAGAGTGATTTTATCTTTGAATTTCTTTGTTCAAGGCTGACTCCATTTATGAAAGAATAGTAGACAGCTGCCTCTATTGTAAAACAAAACAAAACAAAAAACTCCCAGTGACTTTCAAGAAGATCCTATCATTTAAAGCTAGGTCTTGTCTGGGCCCAGTGGTATAGCAGTAGGGACCCCAAGGAGTATGGAGTTTTCAGGTGGGAACTGAGAGTGGGGAAGGAAGTTCGAGGGCTGAAAAGATGGAAGGAAAACAAAAAGAAAGGATGAGAGTAGGGATTAAGAAAAATACATAATTCTCAACTTTTCCCAATTATGATAGTTTTTAAAATGTTCCGGGGGCGGAGCCAAGATGGCGGAGTAGAAACAGCATTTCCAATGTGCTCTGCCCCACACAAATTTCAAACAATGTGAAAGGGGACTCTGAACAACTTCTGGAGCCACAGCACCCACAGAACAGCACAGAGAAGCTAACCTCCTGCTGAAAACAGCCCAGCAGCCCTGCAGGGAGCGGCCAGCACAGTGCTCTGAGAGCAGGCAGCACAGTACACTGGGAACCGACAGTGCAGCCCACAGAGCAGAGCCCAGGTCCGCAGTTTTAGCCCCAGGGCGGCCAGGCCTTCAGCCGGCTGGTGGAACTTCAGCTGGCTGGAGGTTTTTTTTTTTTGGAGGGCAATTGGGGTTAGGTGACTTGCCCGGGGTTGCGCGGCTGGGTTTTTGTTTGTGTGTTGGGTGTCTGGGGCCGGATCTGAGTTCGGGTCCTTCTTGCTCCAGGGCTGGTGCTCTGCTCGCTGCGCCACCTAGCCGCCCCAAGGAAGGAATGATTCTTAAGGGGTGAAGTCAAGAGGTGAGAGAGGAAAGTGGCAAGAGGAGATGGAGAGAGACAGGGTAGGGCAAACTATCTCATGTAGAAGAGGCAAGGGGAAGTAGTTGCAGGGCAGGGGAAGAACAGGAAGGCAAAAAGGCAAAAGCATATTCTCATTGAAGTTGGCTCAAGGAGAGAATCACATACAGACTAAATGGATTATCTTACCCTCACTCACTCTCCTGAGTAGGGGAAAGGGGGATGAGAGGGGGGATGATGGAGGGGAGGGCATTCTGGGGAGAGGGGAGGTTAGAAGTACCCACTATCAAAGAGGGACAGGATCAAAGTAGGGAATGGACCAGGTGGGAGGTGAGACAGATGGGAGGGAAATATAAGCAGTCTTTTACAATATATCTACTATGGTAATGTTTTGCATAGCTATACATGTACAACACATATTGAATTGCTTATCTTCTCAGAGGGAGTGGGTGACAAGGGAGGAAGGGAATTGATCTGAAAATTGAAGTTGTAAAATTAAATGTTTCATAAGATGTCCAGGCATTGGGGCTCAGAGATTCACCTTGCCCTAATGGCAAAGTCAAAGGGGATATGGGAGAAGATATGGGAGAGAGCAGATTGGATGAGGGGATATCTAGTGGGACTGCTATTCTGGGGTGGTGGGTAGGGAAAAATGGGGAAAAATGTAACTCATAACCTGGTGGAAATGAATGATGTAAACCAGAAGTTAATAAAGCATTTGTTTAATTAAAAAGAAAAAAAATGTTCCTTTCAGGAAATTTTACTCCCTATGGTTGGTTGGTCATAGGAATGTGTATGTGTATGATGATTAGAGTCAACTGAATATATGTGTGTATGTGTAATATATATGTATATATATATATATATATATATATATATATACATATATATTCAGTTGACTTTAATCATTATTTTACCAACATTAGAGCTAATAAAGGCAATTGCAAACTCTGCCTACCTAAACTTCATGTATCACTTGCCAACTTCTGAATGCTTCATTGAATCATTTCATTCAAAGGTAATGTATGAATTCTCCAAGTCAATTGATTAATTTAAGATTTATAGGTCACAGTGAATAAAAACCAATGTGATTGACATTTTATGATTATACATGTACATACCTACATAGATATAACTACACATATAGTTTTGCTTTTACCACATAATATATACATACACACATATACATATATACATATATAATATGTATTGTGAAATCCAAGAGCCAAATTATGAAAAGCTATGTAAAAGGAAGCAAAATTAGGGAAAGTCTGTCTATAATGCTTAAGACTGAAAAAAAATCAATTATAAAACCTGTTTAGTAAAGATAATTTTGATTGCAGACAATAACAGGAACTACTCACATCCATACTCTTAGATGTACCACTGGTTGGTTGACTGGTTGCTGTCCTTCTTGCTCAAAGAGGAAGTGACTGGTGGGGGAGGGAAATGAAGGGGCACCATAGGCATTCAACTCAATCCCTCAATGCCCAGGGAGTTAATGAGATGTATCTCCCCCACATGCCCCTGAGGCAGATGTAGAACTGACAAGCTACTGTAAATTCCTCTTCCCTTTCATGAATCTGATGGTAGAGGAGGTCTAAGACACTATGCACAGAGAGTCTCTCCTGCAGTGTTACTTCTACCTCTCCTACCTAATCCTGGGGAGAAGATGGGAGTCCTTAGTCCATCATGATGTTCCATTGGAGAAGTTACAGAGGCATGTTAGGTACCGAGCCAGCCACCAATGGATAAGGAGGTAGAATCAGGGCAGCCCTGTTGAAAAGACTTCCTTTTCTGCCCCTATGTCACTCAAAGGGAGGAGAGTGACAAGAACCCAGAGATAGGAAGCCTAGGATGTGGGAGAGGAGGAGACAAGTAAAATAATATTTTTCCGATCTCAAATTCTTGTTTATGATGAGAAAGGCAATGATTGTGGTGTCTCTGTGGTGTTTGTATCAGGATATTCCAAAAACGAAAATATTTGACTGAATAGATATGCTTTTATTACCCATAGCTCATATTCTGGGGTCTCTTAGCAGAAGCATGCAAGTACTATCTACTTCTATAACGATTATAAGGGTCCATTCATTGATCAAAGTATTTTTTGAGTCTAAAAGTCACTGTGCTAGGCCTCATAGGGAGTACAAAGATGAATAAGACTGGGTTCCTGCTGGCTAAAGTCTATCAAAATCATCAAAATGGTATTTAATGTCTGCTGAGCTTTAAAAAAAAGTGATAAATTGCCCTCTTTGGCACTCCTTTCATGTGTTAGGAACTAATGGGGTCGGCAGCTGTCAGTTATATAAATAAACCATTTAGTTGAGAAAAGAAAACGTCAATCACCTGACATTACCAATCACTGGTTTTAGAAAAGATTAAAAGAAGGGTAATCATTAACCTGGCTTAGCCTAGTGAAGTTATCCCCACTGTGAGAAATCCTGGGTATTACACAGTCTACTTTATTAGAATAATCTGGCCTATTGAATACCATTTCTATGTAAATATGTTTACATACACAGATTTTGATTGAGGAATTTGATTAGTCTGTTGAAAGTAGGTCAACTTTGTTTTCTATCACCTCTACGCAAGCAATAATGAAGTCTTACTGTGAGACTAAACAATTTAAACAGCAAATCATGGAATTAAGAAAGAAAAGGCATTTATAAAGAAGCAGCAAGCAAGACAGAGTAGAAAGAATGGAGAAATAAAGTCCTTGGAGTCCCAGAATTCTAGAAGCTCAGAATTGAAAGTGACCTCAGAGCTCACCTAGTCCAGTAGGAATCCTTATGCTAGATGTGACAAGCGATTATATTATGCTAGATGTATAAGTGATTATTCAGACCTCACTTGAAGACTTCAAGACCTGGAGACAAGTTCCCAAGCCCTGTGGCTCCTCCTCTTGCAGGTCTGCCACAGGGCTTGGGAATTTGGCTCTGGGTCAAGATGAAAACTTTGCAGGAGCCGTGAGTATGTTTTTTTGCCATGTCCTCTGGGATGGTTTGGCACCCAGGGGTGGAGCTGTCTATGGGGGAAGGAGGGAAGTGCCACCCCTCAGGACTTGTAAGCAGGGGATGGAGCAGTGCTAAGACTTGGACTCTTCAGCTCATTAGAGCATGTGTGCACCTGAGAGTGCCAGGTAGGAGCCTGCAATGGCAGTGTGGGGAGAAGGACACACCCCCAAGAGGACTTTACTTGGAAACTCTGGATTGAGGGGATTGTAACCCTACTGTGACATAGGGGTGGAGGGTGCTCCATCCTCTACTACTTCTGAGGATCTGCTGTGTTAAGGGAAGACCCTGGCCCTGGATCCCCAATTGTATAAACAATATTTTGGAACAGTACCTGAGTGAGGACGAGCTGGTTGCTCACTTCCCAAGATTTTGACCCCCCAAGAATGTATAAGGTGGGAGAGTATGCTATGTTATGTTATATATTTTGTGATGTTACTGAATGGTATGTTTTATTTTAGGCCTTGTGGCCACCTTGGTAATAAGTTGTTATGTTGTTATGGATTGTGAATGCTTTAGTTTCTTGGCTCAAGATTTAGTTTTGAATTAATATAGTACTCATTATACTTTGCCATTAGACCCTTAAATTATTCACAGCAGCTGCCCTCACTCAGGTATGCTGCCTTGATTGTCATTACATTAATGAAGGGTTAAGAGAATATAAGATTTTCTCTGCCCATTTATAGACATATGGGACCACGTGTCCCCTTTCCTCCTTGGAACATGGGTTGTGTTCCCAGGTCTAGAGATACACAGGTATGTCAGTCACAGATGTGTTACTGCTTTGAGCTCCAGCCCAGTTCAAAGCTGTGATACATTCCATACTGAGTCACATAGAGTCCATCATGTATACTGTGTTTATTGGCATTGCACAAACATGTGAAGTAGATGTTATTATGAACCCAATTTTACAGTTGAGGAAATTAAGGCAAACAGAGGTTAAGTGACTTTCTCAAGATCACACAGCTAGCAAGTGTCTGAGGTCACATTGAGCTCCTCTCTTCCCTGACTCTTAACCCAGTGCTCTATCCATGGCAGACCAAATCTAAGAAACTTCATGACTGCTGATACACCTTTTCTGCTCAGCACAGTTTTTTGAAAATCATGGATGCAATTTATCAATCATATCCACCAGTTCTTTCAGTACTCTAGAATGTAGGTTATCTGAATTTGGCATCAAGTTTAATGTGTATCTGGATTTAATTTTATATGCATATATAAAATAATAAATATAAATTTTATAAATTTTATTTAAAATATATAGATATCTCTGATGTAGCCAAAGATGACTAAACCACACTTCCATTCCAAGTAAAAAGAAAAAAAAACAAAGACAAAAACACATAAACCAAAATAATAACAATAGCAAAACCAACAACAAACTATGAACTATATGTTGTCCTGATGACAAAAATGGGCAGGTATGATATTTTAAGCTGGTTATGTATCCATGAAGTAATGAAATGCCTCCTGAAACTTCTAAAATCTGTTTCTGATTACTATATTGGTGTAGGAACAAATGATACCACCAGAAGTAATCTAGAAAACATTTTAAGGGATTATAAGGAATTAGGCAAGAAACTAAATCCCTTAGATAGGTAGTATTTTTATCAATTCTATAAAATGAAAGTTTCAGAGAAAAAGTTAGGTTTAAGAACTTACTAGCAATTTAAATAATGTTTTCTAAAAATGGAATTTGGTTTTTTGGACCATAACAAAAGTTGTAAGAATTATTGGCCAGGGATGGAGTATAGCTAATGAGGGCTAGTAACAGACTACTTTTGCTTGAAGTTTACTGGGTTTGATAAAGAAGGTTATAAACTGAAAATGGAAGGAGAAAGAATGACTATCTAGATACTATACAGAGTAACAACTACGACGTGGGAAGAAAAATGTAAAATGAAATGACCAATAATTCATTCACAGAAGAAAAAGGGCAGAAATAAAATCTGCTTTATTAGATATCTATTAACAAATGCATAGAATATAGGTCATAATTGAAGTTATCTAGAAATAATGATAGCAGATAAATTTAACATTATAGTTTTCCCTTGAAATCGGTGGTACAGGATTCAGAGTTGAATAGAGCAATAGAAGGGCAGACTTTATTTGAAAGGATGAGATTAGAGAAGAGGAATAGTAGAATAACATTGTCTAACAAAAAGAGAAATTCATATGAGGGAACTATGAACAGCAGGACAAAATATTAGCATTTTAATCAGGATCAATGGAAGTAAAATGGCAGTTATTTTTTCACAAAAGAAACAGATATGATTTCCAGAAATAGATAAAAAAACTTGGTCATGGATATCTCCTGGAGTTCTCTGCTTGCAGGGGAGTAACTAGTAAATCTTTGAAATAATTTGATCAGAATTTTATTATTCAAAACAAATGAAGCAAGTCAGTTTTATTGTATACCCTGCCTTGGTCAGACTATGTTGAAAGTACTGCCTTCAGACCTGGACATCACATATCAGAGAAGATATTTTTTAAAAAGTGGCCTATGTCAAAAGGAGGGTAAGCAGAATAATAAAAAGAATGGAAATCAGGGGACAGGAGGATATTGTATTAGAAGGAAAATGTATTAAAAAATGTTAACTGATTTTAGTCTGCTTGCATTGTTTTAAAATGCATGCCCAGCCTTTTTCTTACATTATATACTGCAACTAGGTTCTAATTAGTAAGAATAGTGAATTCTCTGAAGTGGCTGCATTATTTGACATTGTAATAGTTGAAGTTATAATTATATGTAAATTATGGTCATTTGTTCCAGCCCAATGGAAATATGAAATGGAAATTCCAAATAGTGTGATTACTTCATGGGATTCATTCTTTGTGTCAAATGGGATACATAACTGTATACTTAGTTGTGAAATAGAGAATTATAGTGTTTTTTTTTATCCATTTGCAGTAGTATTGCTTCCTTTAATTGTTCTGATATACCTGAGTCACATATTGGGGCTGTAGTTGTCAAGTTAAGTCATTTAAAGACCTCATGATCCAAAATTCTACACTCTAATTAACGTCCCTACCAAAGTCAAAATATTGCATCTAGGGATTGGTACTTGTGGCAGTTTCTTTCTTGATTTTGTACTTGGAGGATAATTTCATTGGAATGTGGGACACATTGTCTAGAATTTGTCCTCATTATTTTTTCTATCATTAATTTTGGTCTTGTGGACCATATGATATCCCTCACATTTAAGAGCTAGGAATGACCTTGTCAGTTTCTTATTTTGTCTCATAAATCTAAGTTCCCTAGGAATTTAGATGACTTTTTAAGGGGTGTGGTCCATAAATGGACCAATATAGGTCCATTTTGAGCAAATCCAGATTTCCACTTTCTCCAGTCCTACAAATAAATACTTCCTAGAAGCAAACAGTAGTCAGTCAACATAGTTACATAGATTTCTTAGTCTCCCCTCAAATCTCTCATGCTAATTTTTCGTTAAGTCTTAATTTCTTTTGTCCTTTTTTGGTGGTGTTTTTAAGAAACTGGTTCCTTTTTAAAGGTGATCTTGACATTAACATTAGTATGGAGCAGGGTTGCACTTTCTGTTACATTCCTTTTGTCCTTCTTTAGGTGTGACGGGCTGTCAGTGCCAGTCCTATGACTAATATAGGCTATGATTCAGATCCATCCAAAGGGACTTCATTCTTGCCAGATTTTGACATTTATAGATTTGTATAAGGTCATATTTTCCCTCTAGCCAGAAGTCACTATCACATTGCTTTTCCTATTAAACAAAATCAATCCCCAAAAGAATGTGTGACCTAGTATATTTTTTCTATTGCCTATAAATTGGTATTCACTTCACAAGGACACAGAATAGAGAAAATTTATAGTTCCAGCTCAAAAAAGAAAAAAAAAATTAAAGTTGAATGACCCTTTCTCATGCATTAATAGAAGTTCTTGGACTTAGCTGGGGCATCATAAAGGATAAAACTGACCAATAATGCATGTAAGCTTTACAGGGCTAGCAAGGAGGAGAAACAATAATGACTTTGACCAGGGAATTTAGCTTTGGTCTCTGTACCTTTCTCCTACCAACTTATCCATTCTAGAGAACAGAAGGGGTGTAGAGCTGATCACTGGGAGACTCCAGAACTTTGGCAGTTATTGGTTGATGACTGGGTTGGAGATGAAAATTAGGTTAATGCCTACCATAAACTAGAAGGAGGCTTAGGGCAGGGAGAAGAAAGCCATTGGATCAGCAAGTTCAGTAAGAAAGACAGATGGGGCCTGAGAGAACTAGCTATTTAGGCTATTAAGAATACTTTTGCCCTTTGATCTAAAGATCTTAGAGCCCCAGTAGAGATCTTTTTTTCTATAAGAAGTAAGGAAGTAAGGAACCTTTTGTCTAAGATAGTGAAAGGAGCAAGATAGGTTGTTTCTTAAAAGAAAAAAAAGCAGAAAAAGTTTGTGTTTTGTTTTTCTCTCTAGAGAGCACTTACTGCTAATCCTATAGTTAAAGGAAAGGTCTTTGCTTTACTAATAGACCTTTAAAAAAAAGATAATGGGTTTCAAACTGAGGGATCATGGCAAACTCCCTTATGAGGAAGGTATAGTGCTGTATAGCCAAGGACTTTAGCTGAAGCCAGAATTTGGAAGAAAAGAAAAACTGCATAGACATAGTCTGTGGCACTGTGCCTGGTACAGTCTGGAGGAGACTATATACATCTATGGGAACAGTGTCTGGTAGAGACAATGTACTCAGCATAGATACCAGTCAAAAAAAATCCAACAATGTCATCACAAGCTATAAGCAGCCCTACACTATCATAGATGTGAATTGGTCCTCCATGTACCATGCTCTGACCACACATGCTCCTCACATGTGTTCCCTTGATTCATAAACCATGGTCACGTGTGTTCTCTGTGTATCTCTCTGTATCTGTTTTCTAGATGTGTATACTCTTTTAATGGATGGTTCATGTACTTGCAGAGAAGTGTGCCTGAGGTTCATGGGAGGTGTTTTATTGTTACTTATATTGTGTCATTAAAAGCCTTTGCTTTGAACTAATTATGTCTTTGACTATTACAGATGAACATAGAAGTAAGCTTATGGGCTATGAGCTGATGCAGACCCACAGAGTGTTCTGCTCTGGAGGATCTATCTGGTAAGGTGAGTGGTACCTCCAGGTCTTATTTATGTAAAGCAAAAGACCTTTATTACAGTGTATTTTCACTAATGCAGGGTTTGATGCCTAAAAATGAAATATCTGGAGCAGGACTGAGGAAAAATGGGAGCAAATAAAAGATATAAAAGATCCCCCAGTAGGTGGGATAATGGCTATCCTGGTCTTCATGCATGCAAGAGAATGTAGAAAGAGATAGTGTTCAAGAAAGGTCACTCTGGGATCCAACCTATCTTTACTTTAGAAATTTGCCTTAGGTTACACCTAGTCAAGGCAGCTAGGTGGAGCAGTGAATAGAGAGCACTGGTCCTGGAGTCAGGAGGACCTGAGTTCAAATCCTCAGAAACTTAACACTTACTAGCTGTGTGACCTTGGGCAAGTCACTTAACCCCAATTGCCCTCCATTCCCCCCTCCAAAAATAAGCAAAAAAAAGATTACACTTAGACTACTGGTTGTGGGTACAAGCACCTTCACACTAAGGAAGTCCCATGAGGTTACAAAAACTCTTGGGTTTTTATAGGAATGAAGTAGGTTCTTGCTTGGGAGAGGCAAGATGAGTGTTTTTTACCAACTAAACCATGGAGTTTAAAAAAGCATGGAATGGCTTACATGAATTTGTGAATATCGAAGTAAATAGAACCAGGGAAACATTAGTCATTGTATATGTTGTTTCCTGGTCCTACTTACTTCACTCTGTACCAATTCATAAAAATCTTCCCAGAAAATTCTTCTCATCATATGCAGGAAAATGAATATACCATTGTATTCATGTTAGATAATTTATTTATCAATTTTTCAAATCAATTGTCACCTCCAGTTCTTTGTTATTACAAAAAGTGCTAATATTATTCAGGCAAATAATGTGGGCTGAAGTTAGATTTTGGTTATAAGTAGATTTGCTTATGAAATGTACTTTTCTTATCTTTATTTAAAAGTTTTATCATGTGGCATAGAATTTAGGTAAAACTTTCAGTATCACGTGCTAGGTGGTACAGTAAATAGAGAACCGGCCCTGGAGTTCAAATCAAGCCTCAGACTCTTGACACTTACTAGCTGTGTGGTCTTGGGCAAGTCACTTAACCCTAATTGCCTTGCCTTCACCTCTCCAAAATAAAACAAAACATTTCATCAATTTCTAGGGCTATATACATAATAGCTTCAACGTTCTGCTCTGCTCTGTAGCCTGCTAGGTTTTCTACTTTCATTCAAGAAGGATCTGGAAGTCCATATCTACCATGGAGTCAACTGAATACAAAGTGAATTCTTTATAATCAACATGTCTAAATAAGCAACTCCCTGACAAATTCATCACTCACTCCCCAACAAAAGATTCTGCATTCTTGGCCTATTTTTCTTTATTTCAAATTACTTAGATCTTGTCACTTTTAAAATATCTTAATTTAAACCAGTTCCTTTAGAATATATTGGAAGATTATTTTTAATTTTTGACATTTTTCCTTTTATTATTTGAGGCACTCCTGCTCCAAATTTTTCTTTAGGGCATATTGTGAAACAAAGTTTATAAATTCTTAAGAGACATAACTACTACGAAGCTGTAAAGACCTTATTTTCATTTTCATGTCAAACTCAAATTCACCTTTCTTGTCAGAAAGTGAAGCATTCAGTTTGATCCTTCGCTCTTTCACCTTTTAAAAACAGGGCCGTATTCCAAAATGTTACCAATTTAAGACATACCCTTGACCACCATTTTGCTTATGGAGAAGACTGGAGGCGAGTGAGCCTGAGGAAAAACAATATGTCAATGAGGACTTGATAAACTGGGTTCATAGTTGAAACTTCACCCAAGAGGTATTTTATAGGTCAAATGCCAATACAATAGGTAATTGAATTACGATGAAGAAAACCCTTAGCCTAGTATAATGGAAACAGCCTTGCATTTTAAATCAGAAGGTATGGGTTTTCAGAAATTGAATGTATATTATCCAGTCCACATCCTTCTTCTGTCACCTATTGACCTCTGGGTCACCTACCCCCTTTTCTTAGGAAGAATGGAACTGAAGAGGGAAAGGTGATAAGGAGGGGGGAGGGTAAGAGGTTCTGCCAGGGACCCTGATCACTATCAGTGACCAGAAACCCTCCAATTCAGTCTGGAAGGAATTCACCAGGCTCAAGCAAACTTGGAAGCTGAAATTGTAAAGTTTATTGCTATGCTACACAGCACTGCGCGCAGCCCAGCGAGCGAGGATTCTTAGGGAACCTGCAAACTTCCAGGGGTCACAGGCATAGTTTTATGGAGTCAAGACAGTAAATCAGGTGCCAATTATGCTAACTAGGTGAGTAAGGGTGGGATCAGGGAGGAGTTAAGGAGTGGTCAGTGCTTAAAGGACCATGCACTTTTAATATCAACTACACAGGCATATTGCCCATGATTCACTGGGAAATAGACCAAGGGGGGGGGCTACCTGGAGGTGTGGTTTTAGGCCTGACACATCACTAAAGCCAATCCTTGGTCATGGCCACTAAGGAGTGCCCAGTCTGCCACCCATCAATGTCAAGCTTGACAAGATAGATGTTGGGAACCAAGGCCATCAGAAACACAGTGTGGGTATAATTGGCTAAGGAGTTACGCTATAGATAGGGTACTGAAGAATTCATGGTGCACCTGGCCACTCTAACTAAGGGAGATAACATTTGCCTAAGCTAAAAATGTTTATAGATAGTTTTGTGAAGGATTCATAAGTAGCTTATTGTTTCAAGCAGAGATAAACAGTTCATGATTTGTTGCTGGGCAGAGTGCTGGCAGGGGGAAGGGGCAGAGTTAATGGTTTGAGACTGGGGGGAGGGGAAGTGTGATTTTACAGACTGCTTTTACAAATTGATTTTACAGACATAGATCCCAAAGCACCCCATTTACAAACTGATGTTATAGATTGATAGTACAAACTGATGTTACAAACATATATACATCCCAAGGACCCCATCAGAACCATTCACTCTAACTTCATCTCTGCCCACTCACTGGAGGATTTCAACATGCAAATTGGTTTTGAACTACTTAGTTCTCATAATTGCTGGTTTATTTGACTTCTACCCAGCATATAAGTAAATTCATAACTTGGATTTCACTATAACCCTGCCATCTCCATGACTGTAAATTCAGAAATTAGTCATCTCCTGCCTTTCCATCTCTCGCTCTGCCTGACTCCTCCTAAATCCATCCTTTGTTCTAATCTCTCTTCACAGTCTAAACTCTCTGGTTGTCCTGTTCAACTTGGACTACCCTGTGTAGACCAATAGAAGATATAAAGATGGACATTAGCTAAAAAGGACAATTTGGCTAGAATATAAAATTCATGAAGGGGAGCAAAGTGAATAAAACAGGAAAGAATGGTTGGAATTAGGTAATAGGGATTCTTAAATATCATGCTGAAGAGTTTGTATAGACAAATTGTCTTATAGACTATTGAGACCTACAGCAGGTTTGGGGGCAAGGGAATGATGCGGTCAGATTTGCATATCAAGGAGATTATTTGGACAATTGTTTCATGGATGTTTTGGGAAAGGCAGAGAGGCCTATTGAAAGGTAATTTTAATAAACCAGAATTAGAGGTAATAAGAGCCTTAACTAGGACAATATCTACATTAATAGAAAAAAGATGATTTGTAGAAGCAAGACAGACAGAATGTGGCAAATTATTGAGTGTGAGGTTTGAGAGAAGAAACAAAGATAACATCAAGATTTTGAGCCTGAGTTCTTAGAAGGATTATTTTGCCACCAACAGAAATAGGCAATTTTGTACAAGGAACAAATTTAGGGGTAAAGATAATTAATTCTGTTTTGGATGCATTGAGTCTGAGTAGATGACTGGCAATTCAGGTCGAAATGTCCAGCCCCACAACTATAATACTCCTGGAGCTCAGGGGAACAATTGGTTTTAGAAGTGTAGATTTTGGAGTCATTTGCATAGAGTCATTGAGTCCTTGGGAATCATTTCTGATTACCTGTTGAAAGCATAGAGAGAGAGAGAGAGGGAAAGAGGGCTGAAAACACAACTTTGGAGGACATCCAGATTGAGGAGGTGGGTAGAAAAAAGATAATAGCACCATGAAGAGGACTAAGATCAATCAGACTGGTAGTGGGATAATCGGGAGAAAAAAGTATCAGAGAAGTATTCCATATATTCCAGATGATTTCAGAAGAAACAATGATCAGGAGAATTAAATGCTCTATAAAGATCAAGGTGAATGAATACTAAGAAAAGGTCAATGAATTTAGTGATGAAAACATCCTTGATCCCATTAAAGTGATCAGTTTAATAGGATAATTGGGTTATTTGTCAGATTTCAAGAGTTTAAGTAAACAGGGAACAAGTAGAGATAGAAAATATCAACTACTTTTTAAAAAATGAAACTTTCCAATGAATAGTAGGAGAGACATAGGTTAATAACTTGAATGGATGGCAAAAATCAAAGTAAAGGTTGTTTTATGAGAGGGGAGATCTGAGCATGTTTGAAGGCATGGGGGAGGACCCAGAAGACAGAGTGAGAAATAAGAGAAGAGGCTTGTGTGTAGGGGTGATCAGTGGGCTAAGCTTCTAGAGGATATGGGAGGCAAGAATAAAAAAATCGAAGTACAGGGGTTAGTCTTGGCAAGAAGAGTCTTCTAAGACTGAAACAGAAATGCAGATAAGAAATACATAGGATTTGAGGTATGAATAATAGGAAATGAAGGATCTCAGCACTGGAGGTGAAGCCTCTCTCTTAGGAGAGTAGAAAACAAGGTCTTACACAGACAGACAGGTGTGGGAACAAAATGGATTTTGGGCTTGGGGAGAGGGAAGTTTTGAATATCCACTGTGAGGAAAGTGATAAGGAGTCAATCAGTGATGAATAAAAGGATGGCTGAGCATTAGTGCAAGCCCAATTAAAGGTAGTTAGAAATGATTTGCAGTGAACTCTGTTCAAATAATTTTGTGATTTCATTTAACATTTATGGAAGCTTGGAATTAGGAATAGAGAAAGGTAAAACTGGCAGCCATTCATTACAGGCACACTAGAAGGACAAGAGGGCAAGGGGGTCAAAAGTAGATAATAGCGTTTTGTAGAACTGGTTAAAGGAAGGATCAAGCCTGTGAATACAGTAATTTTACCATTGATTTAGACTAGGGATAATGGAATGGGAAAACTTTGTTGTTGTTTGTCCTGTGTCCTCAAAGAAGACCAGTGACATCAGGAAGGTAATGTCTTGAATTAGATTGCACGTGAATTAGATTTAAGTGAGACCAAGTCACTAGTCTCACTTTCTACCCTGGAACCATCTGGGCTCAGTGTGGCAAGACATAAATCAGGATTACTGGAGTTGACCCTGGATTCAGTAAGAGACCTTGCCCTTTTTAAGCTACAGTCTTTGCCAAGTCTCAGTTTGTCTGAGGTAACATCAATTCAGTGATTAAGTCTAGGTAAGAAATGAGGCAAAAAATGGCTTGTTTTACCTATGACAAAAAAAAAAAAAAAAGAATCAATCTGGGAGGGGAAGACCCTCAGGGTTTCTGGCCAGAATAAAAACAATTGTTATTTATACTTACTGGGAAAACAGAGAAGGTCCAAATGACTGGTGGATATAATGTGGAGAGAAAAAAAAAGTTTAGGAGAAATGTCAAAGTGATAAAAAGACAAGAGATTGTAATCAGTGCTTGCTTATACAGTACATATACTAAAATTGCAATGATAAGGATGACACTCAAATTCCTGAAGTGTTCCATGTATTTTTTAAAAAGTATGTGTCCTAAATATAAAATTTATATTAGCAGCATTTAATCACTTCTCACCTGTAAAGAAACAAAAGGTAAATATCTTTGCAGAGAATAATTAGCAGAACTTTAAGATTAATTTTGGGTTAAGTCCACTTTGTTTGCCAATGCATTGTTAATGTTTAGAGGTCTGTTATGCTAATGTTATTTATTAATTATTTTTCATTCCCATACATAGCCAACTAAAGAGCTTTTTCATGCACCCATGTCTGTAAAAAAATTATTTTAAAATAAAGTTCCTTTTGTTGTAGCAGAAAAAAAAGAAAAGAGATTGTAATCAGCAGAAATAATTTTATAGAGCAAAATCTTAGAGGAAATTATTTTAATTGATGGTGAAGTCTAAGGCATGGTCATCTTTATGAATGGCTGAGGTGACATAAAAGTGGAAGTCATGGTAGCTGAAGAGATTACTTAAGCAAGGGGCCAGAGTGTAAGAAAGGGTCTTCATTGGGATGATTGAAGTAACTACATTATGATGTCAGGGGTTAAAGAGAAAAGGGTGACTGAGACAGGATTTAAAGCGTTTGAAGTATCAGAGATTTTGCCTAAATGTCTATAAATCACAGAATGTGGACTTTAAAGAGAATGGTTTGCTGAGTCACCCTATGCATATACACATAATTATATCCATGCATACATACATGTACAAATATATTAACATCAAACATCTGTAATTCTTTGTCAGTGTAAGAGCTTTCTCTATCTACCCTTTTCTCTCTGTACAACTGTATATATACTTGTATATAACATGCATATGTGTATATACAATACACATATATACATACATATGTACGTACATACATATATGAATATACATGCTCATACTGAACTTACTTTCAGAATATCTGTGTTTATTTCTTTGTTTATTAGTGTAGAAGCATTCAGATTATATTATTCACAAGCCATATTGGAAGCCAGGGTTGGGTCTAGATAGCATTAATATCATTATTTAGTGAAGTTGGAGGCTTTCTTTTTAAACTTTAAAAAAGAGAAAAGTTGTTCCTCTGGGAAATCCCACCAATATTGTGATAGATGTGTTTGATTTATTGGAGTTTCACCATTAGTTGATTATATACTTGGGAGTATATCTACTATCAATGCACTAACACCTAAGAAATATAGCTTCTCTGGAGTTAGACAGTTGATAATAACCTCTGCTACCAGAAACATCTCTGCTACAGAAAGTACTAAAATATGTCTCAATTTCCTTTCCTTTGCTTGTAAAACTGACACTAATTTGTCACAAAGTTCTACACTTCTGCTCTTAATAAAAGGGAGACATGGTCACTTAATGATAAATATTTCTGTCCCTCTGTACACTGTCTCTCATTCTTCTTCTATATCAAACCTGAAAATCTTTAGGAATTACATCTACTGGACTTTAAAACCAATATATCTGAATTTTAAGGTTTCTGCCAGGGAAGCTTCATAAACAAAATGGATTTCACTTTTGGTATTATCCTTCCATTAAGGTTTCAATTTTTAATTCTTTCATCTATCATGTTCTTCTTTGCAGAACAGAATGTCTGGCTCCTATTTTAATCCATTTTATGCTTAGAGAAGCTAAAGAGAAAAAAATACATGGTGTAAGTGCTAAAAAGGTCACCTTTTTCAGGTACGTAAGTGGTTATTTTATTCTTTTTGGACAAGCCAAGATGGTCAAATTGGATATAAATGTACCAAATGTGTGGGGTAGTGGGATTAGCTTTGTCTATATACCATTTCAGCTATGGAAATATATTCATTAATACAGTGGTTTATAATGCATCTATTAACTTTTCTCCAACCTAGGATCCATGAACTTGAAAAAAAATTATGCTTATATTTCAACATAATTAATTTCCTTTGTATTCCTGTGTTTTACTTTATGTAATTAAATTTTTTTTCTGAAAAGGGGCATATGTTTTCACCAGATTGAAAAAGGGGGTTCATTGTGCAAAAAGGTTAAGAACTTCTGAATATTCTTTTATTATTTGGAGGAGTTGAAAGGCTTATTAAAATCAGGAAAAAATGTTCATCGAATCATAATATTATAATGAAATGCATTAGAATCTTTGATCATGCTTATCACCACAAGAAAGTTGGCTTTTATAAACTTGACCCAGGATTGTAATGCATGGAACTTTACTCATTACTCAATTGACAGCTCCACTGGAATTGTAGTCATGTTCTATACTTCAAGACTTATTCTTTGATTTGGAGATTTCATACATATGTGTGTGTGTATGGGTGTGTGTATGTACATACATACATATATACATGTGTTTGCAAATGTGTACATTGATTTACCATAGAATCAAATTTTGGATATCATTCACTAATTCAGAGAATAACATGATTGAGAGAACTTGATACATTTTCCTTTAAATTTTAAGAAAGATCCAATAAACTCAAAGAACTTATGCCAATTCATATTGATGCTCTTGCATGGAGGTTTTCCAGTACAAGCTCTTTTAGGTCTTATTAGATAAGTGACACAGTGGATAAAGCACTAGGCCTAGAGTTGGAAGGACCTAAGTTCAGATCCAACCTCAGATACTAGCTATATGACTAGCAAGCCACTTAACCTTCATTTCATTATCCTTAAAATGGAAATATTAAAAACACCTACCTCCCAGGGTGAGCATCAAATGAGATTTTGTGTGTGTGTACTTGTTCAGTTGTTTTTCTGTTGTGTCTGACTCTTTGTGATCCCATTTTGGGGTTTTCTTGGCAGAGATACTAGAGTGGTTTGCCATCTCCTTCTCTACCTCATTTTACATATGAGGAACTGAGGTGGGATTAAATGACTTGCCCAGGGTCACACAGCTATTAAGTGTCTGAGAATGAATTAGAACTCACAAAGATGAGTCTTCCTGACTGTAGGCCCTGCCTTCTAACCTCTGCACCACCTAGATGCCCTATATGTGTGAACATAAACACAAACATGGGTGTATGTGTATTTATATTCACATAAACACACATGTATGCATATATACATATGTGAATATACATGCACATATGAACACAGAGAGACATATCTATATATGATCATATTTGTAAAGTTCTTTGCAACCTTAAAGTGCCACATAAACATCAATTATTATTGCCAAGCTAGAAAGTTTCTAATATGAGACGATAAAGGACTGCAAGTTTTCTGAAGACCAGTCCAGCTAATGATGAAAAGAGTTTCCTAACTAGATCATATAATCAGAGATCATTTGTCCAACTCATTTCATAGATGGAAAAAGAAGATCAGAGAGATTAAATTAATTGTCCATGGTCACACAACTAATAAATGTCTGGGGCACAATTTAAATCTAGATCTTCCTGACTTCAAAATGGGAGCTTTATCTACTATACCACACTGATTCTTTAAAGGACAAATATCTTGGACATAGCAATACAAGAAAACCATCTACCAAGAGCATAGAGGCAGGAGAGTTCTTGATATCTGTGTTGGTAATCAGTCCATGAATATTTCTTATGAAATACTGAAGCTCTTAAGTATCAAGGTAATTTAAATATTGAGTCCCACTAGTTTCCTTCTGTAATGGTAATGGGAATTTGAAGATCTTCCCTGCCCCTTAATAGACCAAATGTAATCACATGGAGTCTGTGGTAGGAGGAGCTTGGTGAATGGGTTGAGCAGAGCCCCAAGGAAACTGGAAGTCAGAGCAGTTAGAATGGGGGGAGAAAAGAGGATGCAGGCAAGGAGATAGCTAGGCTTGTGAGTGTTTGTGGACAGGCTTTAGGGTGGCGTTGCTCTCTGCAGTGTTATTGTGTATAGATTTCTTTGCTGCTATGATGAATGCAGTTTTCTGGTGTTGGAATTTGGCTTTCTGGTGTCTGAATAAATGTTTTGATTCTGTCTTCTATATGGAGAGTCTGTTGTATTTTGCAATTCAGAACTATGGCGGCATATTCATAGTCACCATTGGTGTTGTGAATATTGTGTTGGCAATACACCTTCTTTCCTTCTTTCTTTCCTTTCTTCTCTTCCTCCTCCTCCTCCTCCTCTTCCTTTTCTTTGTCATCATTTTCATTGTCATTGAGTTGTCAGCTTCTTTTTGTGGAGTGTAATTTTCTAGAAAACTTTTAGTCATCTATACTAAGGATTTGTTATTAAATTTAATATGAGTTCTAATATTTCCTGCCCTTTGGCTATTCAAACAGAAATTGTAAATAATACACTGAATTAGACAATACTTTAGAATTAAATTTGTAAATATTTATTTTCTTCATCAGTATTTTCATTCTGAAAAATTTCCATTTGTTACTGAATCCTACCTCCCTGGCATTTATATGTACTTCAACTTTCCTTATTATAAATATACATTCTGCTTAATTCTAGTCCCAAGCTATCTTTAGTGTAATTATTGAAACCATCCTTACTTCCTACCCCTAGTAAATGCTCAATGCTTCAGCAAATATTTCCTTTACCCTTTACTAAGGTAGCAGCATCCCAGGAACCAGAGTTTATAGTGATTTTCTATTCTACTCTAAAAAATACAACTTACTCTCATAGTTGACAGTCCTTCAAAATAGCACCAAAATACCCATTCATTTCTCATTTTCATGAGAAAAAGTGATCATTATTTCTTTAAAAAGTTTAACATTTTATTTTCCTCACATTTCCTTATTTATAGGCTACAGTTCTCTTTAGGAATGTTGCTTATATCTCCTGTCATTTGTTCTAATGCTATCTCTTAGGTTCATCCTGGGCCACAAAATAAGAACATTTTCTCAACTAAAATTAATCAAGAATTTCTCTTTCCTACCCTTAAAACCCATATTATTTACATCGTTCTCAATTCTCCAACTTCTTTCTTAGACTCTTTCACACTAATTGGGTGAGAAGTAGCAAAAAGTATATGCTATTCCTACAACTCCTCACTTAGTGACCCCTTCTTCCATAGAAAGTTGATATTCATTTATCTAAATTACTTATTTGGATAATGTTTATTCACCTTTTTTTCTAATTCTTACATACTTATATGCACCATTCCTATTGCAAACTGAAATTCCTGAAAGTGCAGAGGCTATGTCTCACTCATTTGCCATATCCCTATTGCAGTAAGAAGAGGAAATAGTATATATATATATATATATATATATATATATATATATATACACACACACATATATATGTACATATATGTATATATACACACATATATGTATATATATATAAGTATATATGCATGGGTATATATATACATATATATGTATATATGTATGGGTATATATAAACTAATGAGAGTCTTGTTCATAGACTTATTATGAAGAATAATTGTTAGTTCAAGTAATACCCTATGTCTTCCTAAAAATTCTCATTTTATAAAATATTCATTCAAAGTAGACCTACATATAGGAAATATAAAACAAAATAATTTACACATACTTATGAAATTCAGGTACTTTATCTTTTGTAGCCAGGCAGTTATATCTAACATAGCCTTAACAAGTGGATTTGTTTATAGTTATTCTATATTCAGACAGGCCAGTTTTCATAGCTATGGGCAGTATGTGTATACAGAGACATGAAAATTAAATTAACTGAAGTAAAATGTTAAAAGTTAAGAGTTTTATTTAGCTTTTTACTCTTAAACTTTTTTATCAAGAAATGTCACCACCTTTTTTTTTTACTTTTTAATTTATTAGTCAACTGGTTAATTTCTCTCTTTCTCTTTTAAAATTTTATTTGTATATGGTATACATGGGCAGAGTTTCCCTATCTGCCTCCCATTGACTATGGTTTCAGTGCTTGAGGAATGAAGAAGCAATCTCTTTATTTACCGCTGGACCAGAAGAACAGCTGATTCAATGAATCTTTAAAGAGAAACAAGGTACATTAGACTTATCCCTTTGAGTCTGTCACTAAAGAGTCGGGGTACCACCATACTGACTACTCCTTCATGAGAACTACATTTCAATGGCCCAGCCAGGTAAGTCTGAATCTGAACTTTTCCTGTTTCTTCTGGTTATGTGTTTCTTTTTCTAATTGTAGGCAACCATTTTTTGTTTTTCTTGAGCTATATGTGTCCAGGTTTGGAGAAGACCTAATGTGTTTGAGAAGTCTGGAGATCCTAGGTTTTCAGCTAGTGCTGGCTGTATTTCAGGAGAAATTACAGACACCTATTATAGTGCATCTTAACTATTATAGAGCTCTCTAATATTTCCTAGGGGAGCCTGCCTTCTAAAGAGAGGGCTTTAGAAATTATTATGTATTTTGAACAGGGTAGAAACATAAACTTCATTCCAAAAAGCTATATTACCACAAGAACTTAAAAGTTAAGTAATTGTTTTAGTATTAAATTCTGACCCTACATATCAAGAGTTATAAACAGACTTCCTACTAATAGGAATATTTTCAAAATGATCTGGTCATATCACTTCATGTATAACTTTAAAATGACCACTAGCCAGAGGAGCTCCCAGCTCTAACCTGGATCACCAGAAGACATGGACCTGGAGGAAATTGTTTGGTTATTGCAGAACCCAGGTGAAATGTACCAGCAATTGTTCATCAATCCCACAAGTTGTCTCTGTTCCATTGTTTAAGACTCAACTTCTAATGAGAGTATATCAGAGGTTATTATTTCCACTTCTTTTGCTTTTTTTGAGTTTTCTGTCATTGTGTAGAAACTTTTGTATGAAGCACTTTATTTTTGTGTCAAGGAAATAAACATCTATTCCATGCCTTATTCACGTTGAGTACTTTTCTGCTACGTTCCCTGCTCCCTTTCTTCCAGGGGAGCCAAACACTAAACTATAATATTTTTCCTTGGTTTATCGGGTGTGTGTGTGTGTGTGTGTGTGTGTGTGTGTGTGTGTGTGTGTGTGTGTGTGTGTGTGTGACAGAGGAGGGGTATATAGCCAGTCAAAACATTAGAGAAAAGGAGCCCTCTCTTTAGAAGGCAGGCTCCCCTAGTATTGAACCCAGGTTGAACCAAATGTATAGATCTAAAGCAGATGGGCCTTTTAGTGGAAAGGAAGAGGGTAAAGAGCCCCAGCCCTACTTGGCCCAGCTGTGGCTTTTAAAGACAGAGATACAGACACATGGATTTAGACATACATAAATAGGTACATATACAAACATATACCTATATAGGCTATAAAAGGAGGCAGAATTACATATAGAGAGACATATTTGTCTTGAACTTTGTAAAAATTACATAATACTAGAATAAACATAATAGAGCACTGTGGAACTTTCCCATTCATTAAACGATATTTTTTAAGGGCCTGACTTTATTCAGCTCTCTTGTCTCAGAGTTCCCTTAACACTTGCATCAGTGACCCATTAATGCACATTGTCATATCTTCTTAACTAATTGCCAAATATTCTCTATTCCCCATTTCCCTTAGCCAGTGGTATTTTCTTCCAAAGATGAAGATGAAGAATGATGCATTATCAAGACACTAAAGATGAAATAATTCTTTGTTACCAAATAAATTGTCATGAGAAAACATTCCTGGCTTTAACGAAAAGTGGATTCAGGGTGGAGATGGAGGATAAGGAAAATAAATCATTGGTAAACTGACAAATGCCCCTTCTAAATAGTTTATGTTGCCATTAAAACATAAAGTTGCCATTTTTCTTTATCTGTCAGCTACTTATTTCAAGCACATGCTATGAAAGCTTTCTAAATCATATCTTTTGGTCCCATGCCATAGGCTTGGCTGCTGTATACATATGGAATAAATTATAGATTCAAAAACATCTCAAATAGTACCAGCAATATTATCGAGTTCATCTGTAAATCTTAATATGCAAATAAATAAATGCCAGACTAGTATATTCACCAACAGGGGGAAAAAGAACCATAACATTAACTAGAGTTCTGGATTCTCACCCAACTTAGGAAATTCTAGCATTACACATGTATGTTTTAAAAGTTACTACTATCTTAAAACTTTTTATTGTATAGGTACCATTGCTTTTATTGGCCTGATGGGGAACCCTCCTTGATGTGAATAAGGAGAAAAAGTTATTGTCTGCTCTCTGTGTATCTAAGGTCTGTTCTGATATTTCAGCGGCAGTTCCTTCTGAATGTTCTGAATTTAATTTGTATGAAAATACTGGCTTAGTGGGGGGTAGAAAAGTGGAGATGGACAGAAAAAAACAAGAAATATAGGATAATAACTGCCTTGGCAGAAAGTTCCAACTTGCCTTATCTCCACTGGTATCCTAAGTCACAGCTTGCTATAGAATGGAACTGTGATCCTATGAAGAAAGCACAGAATTACTACATTTGAAGGGGTAAATGTTATTTCCCCCCATCATTCATTTGAAGCATAATTTCTTTCTTTTCTTTTTCTAAGCTTTTGTGGAATTTTGGATGTGTACCATTCATTTCACAATTAATTCTCTAGGAATATAGAAACATTTTAATGTTTTGTGTTATTATAATAACAATATTTATTTAGCATTTTTAGGTTTGCAAAGTGCTTTCTGTATATTATCTCCCTGATTCTCACAACACCCCTACTATTATTATCCCTCTTCTACAGTTGAGGAAATTCAAGAATGAGAAAATTTAGATTTCCTCAGGGTTACAGGGCTAGTGTAAGTGTCAAAGACAAAATTTGAACTCAGGCCTTTATGACTATAAGTTTAGCATTTTCTACACTGACATTTAGCTATCACTATTTAGCTGTTGGATATAAGTATGCAGTTATGTATTTTTTTGAACTTGGTTAGTCATGTCCAACCCTTTGTGAGGTCATTTTACAGAAGAGGAAATTGAGGCAAACAGAGTTAAGTGACTTGTCCAGGGTCACACAGATAGTCTTTGTCTGAGGCTGGATTTGAACTCAGGTCTTTTTGATTCCAGGGCTAGCACTCTATTTACTTTGCCACTTAGCTGCCTATTTATGTATATGCATATGTGTATATGCACATATATATTCATAATTCAAAATAGAATTCATTTCTGAATATAGAAGTATCATGTAGTAGATAGAGAACCAACCTCAGAGACGGGAAGATCTGAATTCAATTTCATCTCTGATATATTCTGGTTGTGTGACCCTGGGGAAATAATTTAACTTCTCAGGATTCTAGAGAAGAGGTGTCAAATGCAGGATGCTACATTGTAGCCCACAACATCTCTAAATGCAGCTCAAACTGGATTTAAATGTAATTGGTAAGTATTTTAACAAAGCAAATAAAATACAATAAAACATCGATAATGTTAATATGTGGTTTTCTAAGTCAATATACAGGTTCAGTGATCCTTAAGTATGGTTACTGGCCCTTGGTTCTATTTCAGTTTGTCACCACTACTCTAGACAACTCTCTGAGACTCTAAATTCAGAGAAGATGCCAACTTGCACTGGTAGAAGGAGTTGCCTCTTTTAGGAATTCCCTATAGAGATGAAATCACAAGCCCATTTCTTGTTCTATGTATACACATATGTGCATGTCTCTCTGTGTGTATGTATATCTATATGCATATGTATAGTCTTTTGAAAAATGATAAACTCTTTGAGGCCAGTTTAGAATCTTACACATGTTCCATGTTACCTATAGTGTTTCTATGCATATAGAAGATGTTCCATATATTGGACATTCCCCATTTGTAGATCACCTCCTTTAGGGAGAACAAGAATTGGTCTTATTTAGTCCCCTTTATGTTCTAGTTTCAAAATAAAATGACTTGGAGAAAAATGTTTAATTTTAAATCTCACACACACCCAACTAGATCATGCCTGTTCTAGCTATAAATGTTTACACATGTAAATATGTAAAAATAAATTTATAATGAGTATCAATGAGAGAATATCACACAAAGAAGAGGCACATGGTGGTTTTGAGTAAGCTACAACATGTGCAAGGGGGAAGGGAAAGAGAAGAGAATAAGCATTTAAGGAATTACTATGTGCTGGGCACTGTCCAAGGTGCTGTATAGATACGTAACATTTGGTCTTCTCAACAACCTTGTGAGGCAGGTGCTATTATCATCTCCATCTTACAGTTGAGAAAACTGAGAAAGACAAAGGTTAAGTGACTTGCCCAGGGTCACACAAGTAATAAGTGTCCAATGTCAGAACTTGATTCTAACTCCAGGACTGTGCTATTTAGCTGTCTTGTAACAAAGAAGAAGAAAAAGATTATGGGATATTATCTCAAAGATGTATGATAGGAAAAAAAAAGATGGGCTAGTCACATGAAAAGAGCAAGGGATAACCAATTGATGGATGGCCCATGTGCTTCACTGGAAGGAAGGAAAATCGGGGAAGTACCTGAATAAGAATCTTACGTGATAGGCATGAATTACTCTCTCCCACTGGAAGAAACATTCACACTGATGAGATCTCAAATCTATTTGAACATCTGAGGATATATTTCTGACATTTTGAAGAACGCTATATGAAAATAGCAAAAAGAGCCTCCACCTTGCTATTACCTCCTAAAACCTATGTCCTTAAGGTTAGAAAGTTTGCTTGACCTTGGGTGCAACTAGTTAGAGTCTGTTATTATATTACATAATGCTCTTGCCAATGTTTTCTTCTTCATGGATTAGGAAAATGTTTAGGACTGGATTGGACTTTAGGTATTTTATCCAACCTCATTATTTTATAAAGATGGAAACTGAAGCCTGGAAAAGCAAAGTGAGAATTAAACAAAGGGTGGAGATGAGACTAGAAGTCAGGATGCTTTCAACCCTATCCCCATGTTCTTTTCCTGTACTCTGTACACATGTACAGAAGCTTAAAGTTGACGATCAGGGAGCTAAAATTCGCATTTAAACTCATTTATAAGGATTTGTAAAGAAGACTGGACTTTATCTATTGAGTAGATATTCTTCTCTTGCAATACAGGGGTGACTCTGGCAATATTTATACTTATGCTAATATATTTTATGTAAATAGCTCAGCTATGATAAATCACTGCATAACCAAAGAAATTTTTGATCAGATATGGTTTATGATAGGAGCATGTTTAAGTTATGATGAAGGAATATGCATTTTTACTTTACATTTTTTCACATCTGGATTATGCTTTGCAAGGATTTTTTTAGACTCATTATAATTGAAAATGAATTTTAGTTCTCATAGAATGCACAACTAACAAGAGCCATGATTGAAAACACATGACAGGATGACATTTTGTTGAGAAAGTCAGTGGGTTTTTTAAAAATAGTTTTTAGAAGAAGTAAGCTTGTGGCATACAATTAAACTGCAGTGCTCTTAGACACAAGAGTCTTCCTTAATGTTGTTCATGCCTGCAAGCTCTTTCGTTCTGTCGTTGTTATACCAAAGTTCTTCATGATATAGATTTAAATGGAAATTCATATATAGTGAATTATATTTGTTATCATTTAAGATGCAATACTAATCATAGACCTCGAGACTTGAGGAAATATATTTTTCTTTTGAAATATTTTCCCCATAATTCATTCATTTAAAATTGAGTATTAGGATAGATGATAGACAAAAAGAGAGCTTTTCTAAATGAATTATTTTATTAAGTAATCTATCCTGATATTGTTTTGCTGATGTATGTTCTTGTCTTGAATAAATCTGAGGTCAAAATCTTGCTACCCTAAAGGGAGAAAGGTGGAGTGGTGCTACAGGAAGCCTGTAGAATCTATAAATAGAAGAGAATTTAAAAAAAAAAAGAAAAAATAATTGTAACTCATGAGACTTTTCTCAGCATGAGGATAGTCGAAGGGAATATATATGTGTGTGTGTGTATATATGTATATATATGTATACATACATATATATGTTTATATAAGAGGGCGTATCTGTATATAAATACATATGTGAGTGTGTATATATGTGTACATGCATACATAGAGGACACAGGATCAGTTGAATAGGAAGGGATGATATTTAAAAATAAAATTAAGAGGTGACGTATATAATGAGAAAAGGAGATAGGGAGAGATGGAATAGGGTAAATTATCTCATATAAAAGAGGCAAGAGAGAACTGTTACAATGGAGGGGAAGGTGAAAGCGAATGGGTCAACCTTACTCTTATTGAATTTGGCTTAAGGAGGGAATAACATACACACTCAGTTGGGTATCACCCTACAGGAAAGTAGGAGGGAAAGGGATAAGATGGGAAATGGGAGGGTAGGGTAGTTAGAAGCACACACTTTTCAAACGGGAAAGGTAGAAAGTAGAAAATAGGGGATAGGGCAGTGGGATAGGATGGAGGGGAATATAGTTAGTCTTTCACAATATATCTATTATGGAAACGTTTTGCATAACTATATATGTATAACCTATATTGAATTGCTTATCTTCCCAATGGGAGTGGGTGAGGAGGGAAGAGGGGAAATAATCTGGAAATCAAAGTTTTAAAAACAAATGTTAAAAAAATTGTTTTTACATGCAACTGGGAAATAAGATATACCGCCACTGATTGGGGTATAGAAATCCATCTTGCCCTACTAGAAAGTTGGGGGGGGATGGGGGAGGATATTAGAGCAAATTGGGGGAAGGGGTATTCAGGAGGTTCACTATTTTGGGGCAGGGGGGTAGAGGAAAGACAGAAAATTTATAACTCAAAACCTTATGGAAATGAATGATAAAAACTAAAAATAAACAAATAAAAAAAGAAAATAGTTGCCTTGAAAATATGTTTTTCCCTCAAAATAAGTCACTGAACAATGGAAATTATAGTTTAAAAGCAGTTTTTTTATTCAGGCTATGGAACTGAGAATAAGAAATAAGATAAGCAGAAAAATATACTTTTTCGAGGTCCAAATTTATTCACTCATGTTGCAGTTTAACCACCTTTGCAACTTAAGAAGCAGTGCACTACAATGAAAATACTAATCTATTAGCAGTCTGAGGAACCAGGCTAAATTCCATCTCTGTCACTTACTATCTTTCTCATATAAGAGTGTATCCATAGATATTTAGCATCAGACTCTTAAAAATGTACTCACAACACACTCAAGTTTAATCTGCACTATAAACATTTTCTCCATCATTTTTTTAAGTCAACAATCAACAACAACCCAAAACCCCAAGTTCTGAGTTATAGTATTTGCCAACATCTCAGGTGTTAATGCACTGAAAATTTAATAATCCATTCTCTCAAAAAATTTTAGTTGACTCCAGCTCCTGTCTACTGCCATATGACAGAAATAACAAAAATCCTGGGTTGGTTAGCAACTTAGTGTGTATAGAATATGAATGGAAAAGTTGGTTAGAACCAGCATGGGAAAGGGTCAAAATGATTTCATTACATTTCATTATTTTTTGGTTTTTCACATTCTTTTGGTAAAAATTGCTGGTCAAAAATATTTTGGCCCGGGGATGAGGTAAACAGAACTGAATACTATAGAAACATGACAAAAGCAAGTATAATACTCACTCTGCAATATTCTCCTGACTCATATTTACATTGCCAAGTCTGGTCCCCTAGAGGGCAGCAACTACCTAAGGTTCCAAGTTTACTCTGGAGGGTCTTTACTCAGAAAAGCATAACTCATAAACCCCCACTGGTGCACTTCCCATTAATAGGCTGCCAATAGACAATCAGCTTTTAGCAAAAACATTTATTAAAGTGTCATTCTCTTATAAACTTTGACAACTTTCCCACTTACTCTAGCCTGGCTCAAACTGATACTGATGACCTGTCTCTACTGCCTTTTAAAGTCACCTGGGAATGTACCCATCTTCTGCCAGATAATGTGCAAGTGTCTTTCTATTCAACCAAAGGTTTAATCCTTTGTTATGTTAATGACATCATACTGTGATGACACTTTACATTGCTAACATATTGTCATGACCACATCAGTTAAGCTGTGACTATGGGGACGAAACCTTCTCCCCTTATACCTGCCATGGGAGAATGAGAGATCTGTGTGAGGAAGAACATACAGGCCAATTTGCTTAGTCTGCAGATTGGAGAAAGAGAGTACTATATTATGAGACAGGAAAGATAGGTTAGGGCCAGTTTATGAAGGAATTTGAAATTCGATTGAGGAAGTGGCACTTTGCTTAGCTCTGAGTGACAGAAGGTTACTTGCTAATTCCCACCTCAGTTCTAACCAACATGCCAAGGGTTTGAGAGAAGGTGTGTGTAGACTACCAATCCTGGGCTACTTCCCTGGTAAATTTCAGGTCACAGGCATGCCAGGTGCTCCACCTGCTCTACTCCTTGGGAATGCTGCAATGTTCCTCCCTAATGTTTTGCTGCTACTTTAAATATTTACATAAGTCTCTACTATGACATTTTTATTTGACTGTAAATAAATACTAGGCAGAAAGCTTTAGAGTGGCATATAAAAAAGTGAAAATTTTGTTCTGCATATGGACAAAGCTCCTAGACACTTAAAACATTTTGTAATATTACTGATACATTCATAATCAAGCATAAAATAAAAAAATAAATGACAAGTACACAAATTATTTTGTACTACCATAGCATGGTAGATAAAAGTAGGAGACTACTTGCAAAAGTAGGAGACATAAAAGGGATGCCTAGGGTTTTTTTTTTTAATGCTTTTTTGGAGGGCAATTGGGGTTAAGTAACTTGCCCAAGGTCACACGGCTAGGTTTTTATTTGTGTGTGTTAAGTGTCTGAGGCCTGATCTGAACTCAGGTCCTTCTAACTCCAGGGCCGGCGCTCTACTCACTGTGCCACCTAGCTGCCCCAAAGGGATGCCTAGGTTTTAATCCTGCCTCTGACACTTTCCATGAGTCTGACCCTGGGTAAATCCCTGAAGCCTCTCCCAGTCCCAGTTTCTTCAGTCAGTCAACTATTAGGTCAACTAGAATGTATTAAGTGTTTACCATATGCAAAGCACTGGGAATACAAATACTATTACAAATAAAAACAGTCCCTACCATGGGTCTGCTGGAGTCAGCTCAGACTGGCTCACAAGAGCCTTTACACCTCAGAAATCAGCAGAGTGTACAAATCAGGGCTTGATATATTGTTTTGTTCATTGTCTAGAATTAATAAAGTGATGGAGAAAAATGTCAATAATGGAGACAAAAATTAAAAGTGTCATGGGCATATCTTTTTTTTTCAGAGAACCCATTTTAAAATCAATCAATCCATCAATCAATGAAAAATCAATCAATAAACATCTATTAAGCACTGGCTCCTGCTCTCAGTGGCATGTTTTAATTAGGAAAGATAACACATAAAAGGAAGTTCTAAAGGAAAAAGGGGTGAGAGACAAAGATACTAGGCTAGGGCCATGGTTGAGAAGGTCTAAGCTACATACTGGAGAGGAATGGAGGGTCTGAGAAGAGCCATCCAAACAGAGGGAGAGGCCAGAGGGGAAGAGGATATATTCCACATGTGGATTCTCGGGCTGGACTGAAGTCTCACTTCAGGATGAACAGCAGAGGTATGGTAAATGAAGTCCAGAGTGCAGCCAGGAATCTGTAAAATGAGAATAATTATAGCACCCATCTCACAGGATTACTATGAGGATCAAATGAGATAATTTACATACAACACTTTTCAAGCCTTAAGACATTGTAAACATGTCAACAGTGCTTATTATTGTTCATAAAACAGCTACCATATAACTTCTGTATTTTTGCAATATTTCAGCAAACTATCAAAATCATTTTCACTTTAATTTCAAATTTGCAATAAAATTCATATGTCATATTGTTAATGACATCATACTGTGATGACACTTTACATTGCTAGCAAAGTGCCACTTCCTCAATCGAATTTCAATATGAGAAATGCAAATCAGTCTACAACTGACTTTGAGCTGAAACTTTCTATATATGTTATCTCCCCCATTAGAATGTGAGTTCATTTAGAGAAAGAATTGGTTTACTCTTATATTTGTGTTCCATCGCTTAGCACAATGATTTGCACATAATAACCACTTTATAAAATTTTTCATTTATTAGTTCATAATATCAATCTAAGTGTGGTCTGAGAAATAGTTCAAAGAATTTTTTACATACTTCTAAGTTTCAGATACACTGTCTTTCTGTACATATCATGTAATCCCCACCTTTGGATGAGCTTGAGAATTTTTAACATAACTCATATTTCATAACTGGTTTAAGACCAGAGTATATATAGTGAAATAACTACTGCTTCTTATTCTCAAGCCTTTTGTGGGTGTTTGATCCTTTAATTAAAGGATCTGGGAAGAAGAGCAAGTAGGACATGCATGTTAATTTTATCTTATTGTATATTGATGATATTTTAAACATTTTTCTTGTTATTATGACCTTGAAAGTCACAAACATAAATGCAATATGAATGAACAGATATTTAAATTTACAAATAATAAAAAGGTAATTGTACAAGAAACTGTGAATTTCTAAGGTATAGTTTTTTGAGAAAAAATTTGCATTTGTATCACTACCAGCTAACTCAAATATTCACTCCCCAGATAGGAGCCCTTCTTTATAATCCCTAATTATGGTAAATAAAAACAAACCAACACATTGGCCTATTAGAGAAATTCTACATAAATGTGCGTCAAATCCTCTGATATCTGAGGGATCTTCAACTCTGTGGGTGCTCCCTCCCTTGATACAGATCACAAACCCTCTCTACCTCTGTAGATAGTTTTCATGGGTTTTTCTGACCCAGAGATTCGATGCCTTAGTGGTCAGTCTTCTGCTGACAACTTTTCTGAGGTCAATTTTTCAAACTAGTACTCAGATGAGAGCTGCTACTGGTTCCATCTTGAAACCTTTTAAGCTTGGTATAACTCTTCAGTGGCATAACCTCTAAGAACCACCGAATATTATTTACATGCCATGATGAGGTACTCAAGTAAAACTTCCATGTAGCTTGTGCCCTAAAGGAAGGGAGGAAAAATATAAACTTATGAATTTTTTCTTACCCAAAATTCCTTTGTGATTGTTCAGAACTCTTACCTATATTTTTCATATATTTCCATAACTTTAATATAACATCTGCTATTTCCATTTATTGATAAACGTATAATTTATTTGTTTGTTTGTGCAGGGAGGGTACAGATTTTTTATTTCATTGGTATAGGAAACACCCAGGGAGTACACAACCTCTACCAATGCAGATTGGTATCTACTATGTCAATTAGAGTCTGAGTTCACTGAAAGGTTTAGTGACTTGCCTAGGGTCCCCTAAATAGCATAGGTGTGTGTGTGTGTGTGTGTGTGTGTGTGTGTGTGTGTGTGTGTGTACATGTGTGTATTTGGATGTATATGCTTGCTTGTTGGGGCAGGGAGTTGACAAGGAGGCTTACTCTTTTTTCTAATTTTCTATGACTGCCTCCAAAACCACCAGGCTTTAAAAAGAAATAAAAAGTTGAAAGAGTAACTTATTTAGTGTGCCTATCTTAGTGAAAATAACAGGAAATTGTTGATGATTTAACTTTATTGACCTTATGCCTTTCAAAACATCAACAATAAGCAACAATAACACAGGGAGAACATTTGTGGTGTTCTTGGTTAATTGATAATCATTTCCTCTTAAAGAAAGAACTTATTCATGTTGTCCATCAGACCACATCCCAATGCCATTTGCTTCCCATACTGTGATCTTAGTTCATCCCCCTGTTACTTAAGCCCTTTGAGTATTTTCTGTTTGTTTGGCTTTTTTTAACTGATCAAAAAAAGAAAGAAAAAGACTGACATAACAAAAGATGAAACCAACAGCTGTTTAGCCTTTTAGAAACCTGTTCTTTCCTAGAACTCAACTGTGTTTTAAGGACTAACAGAAACAACATGCTTTCCTTTAACCTAGGATTAGAGGCCCTTAGAAGCTTGCTTATTTCTTATGTTCCCTGTTAAGAGTGTTATCACTGGGTGAATAATCTTTCTGATGGTTTCAATAATTGGAATGAAAAGATTTCTCTTTCTTTTATCAGAAATATATCTCAATCTGGGCAGTAATATGAAACTTGGCTCAAAGAAATAAATTTATCTCATATTTCCATAGGTTACAGCCAGAATATACAGATAAATGAAATTTAAAAAGAAGTTTGATAACTAGGAATCAGAGAAGATGCCTTATAAACTTAGCTGAAGTGTTAGGTCTCTTGTGCTGTATTAATTAGATTAGTGCTAGATTGTGTTAGATTCCTCCAGGAGTTGTATCTTATTATGTAGGAAATAATATGCATAAGTGTTTTTATTCAGACTATATAATTATTTGAGTCCAATTTTTCTAATGAATTCAAAGACAGACCATATAGTGAAGAGAGCATCGGAACTGTAATTAGGGTTTGAATACTGGTTTTGCAACTTATTACATGCATGAGCATGGCAAGTCACTTCCCTTCTTCAGGTCTCAATTTCGTCATTTCCAAAATAACAGACTTGGATTAGATGTTGTTGTTGTGTCTTTTCAGTCATGTCTGATTCTGTGTGATCTTATTTAGGGTTTTCTTGGCAAAGATACTGGAGTGATTTGCCATTTCCTTCTTCAGCTCATTTTACAAATGAGGAACTGAGGCCAACAGGGTTAAGTGACTTACCCAGGGTCACATAGCCTGTACATGCTTGAGAACAGATTTAAAGTCAGGTCCTCCTGACTCCACGGCCAGAGCTTTATCCACTGCTGGATTTGAAGGACAAGAGCTTTGTTACCTCTCAGTCTAATAATTATAAGTAAACTTCCTTTAGACTCATTTTTATTGACAGGAATTTCCCCCCAAATCATCTCTGTATTTTTTACCCTTCTGCTAGGGCTCTGATGGCTACTCCTTCTTCAGAGGCTTTTTCTCTACTCACCTATCAACCACCAGTTTTTAATTTAAAGATTAATTAGAGGTTGCTTTTCTGTTTCCTTTACTTCCTGTGATTTAGGATCATAAATGACAGGAGTCACGTTTAGTATAGCTCATTTGCCAATCACCAAGCATGCACAGGACAAAGATGAAAGCCCAGGCCAGCAAGACATTTCAACTGTCTTGATTATCTACCAGTGAGCCATTTGAACTGGAAACCTCTTATCCTTGGGACAGGCAGTGTATCTCAAGCAAGAATATCATTATAGTGTATCTCTAGGCTTGTCTGGTTTCACTATTTAAAAAAAAAGTCAATTCCCCATGACCAAATAAACTACTCTTTACCTCCCTAAAATGAATTCTTTTCCTCAAGTAAATATGGGTAGATTTATTCCTATCTATGCTAATTAAACAAGTGTATCATTAGCATAAAAAGGAGAAAATCACATTTTGGAGAAATTCATTTAGCAATTTTATGGCAAGTAGTGATAAGTAACTTATATTGGAAAAATTCGAGCTACCTTATACAAAATTGAATTCAAGCATGGTGTGAATGTGACATTAAAATTACAACAAAAGGCTTAAAATTTAGTTAGGCTACTGATGACTTCTAATTTTTTTTAAGCAAATGCTTTATTAACTTCTGTTTTACATCATTCATTTCTGCCAGATTTTGAGTTACAATCATTTTACCCCCGTTCTTCCCCTACCCAACCTCCCAGAATAGCAGTCCCACAAGATATCACTTCCTCCAATCTGCTCTCTCCCATACCTTCTCCCATACCCCCTTCGACTTTTCCATTAGAGGAAGGTGAATCTTTGTGTCCCAATGCCTGCACATCGTATCTCCCAATTATAAGCAAAAGAGTATTAATAATAGTATTTATATATATTTGAAACATTTAATGTTAAGACCTCGACTTTCAGATCCATTTCCTTCCTCCCTTGTCACCCATTCCCTCTGGGGAGATAAGTAATTCAGTATATGTTGTACATGTCTAGCTATGCAAAACATTATCATAGTAGATATATTGTACAAGGCTGCTTATAATTCCCTCCCACTCATCCCACCCCCCACCTGGTCCATTCCCTACATGATCCTGTCCCTCTTCTATAGTGGGTACTTCCAACATCCCCTCCCCCCAAGGATGCCTCCCCCATCCATCATCCTTCCTCTCATCCCCCTTCCCCCTATCCTGCTGCAGGTTGAGATATCCCATTTAGTATGTATGTCATTTTCTCCCTGAACCAAATTCAATGAGAATGTGGTTTTGCCTTTTTTGCCTTCCTATTCTCCTCCTCCCTTGCAACCACTTCCCCTTGCTTCTTCTACATGAGATAGTTTACCCTAGCCTGTCTCTCCCCATCTCCTCTTGCCATTTTCCTCTCTCACCTCATAATTTCATCTTTTGAGTATCCTCCCTTCCCAACAAATTCAACCTATGCCCTCTATCCATATATAACTGTAACCATATACACACACATTCACATATGTATTCATATGACCACACCCCCTTCTTCCATTATTTTCATAGTGAGAAAGATATCATAAGTCACAATTACTGCTTTTCCATATAGGAATGTAAATAGTTTAACTTTGATAAGTTCCTTTTGATTTCTTTTCCCTGATTACCTTCTCAGGCATCTCTTGCTTCTTGTGTCTGGATGTCAAATTTTCTATTCAATTCTGTTTTTTTCCTCAAGAATGCTTGAAATTCCTCTATTCCACTGAATGACCATATTTTCCCCTGAAACAAAATGCTCAGTTTTGCTGGGTAGGTGACCCGTGGGTTCATTCCCAGTTCTTTTGCCCTCTGGAATATCATATTCCATGCCCTTCGATCCCTCAGTGTAGAAGCTGCCAGGTCCTGGGCTATTCTGATTGTGTTTCCACAATATTGAAATTGTTTCTTCCTGACTGCTTGTAGTATTTTCTCCTTGATCTGGGGATTCTGGAACCTGGCTATAATATTCCTGGGAGTTTTCTTTTTGGGATCTTTTTCAGGAGGTGATCTGTGGGTTCTTTCAACCTCTATTTTGCCCTCTGGATCTAAAACATCAGGGCAATTTTCCTTGAGAATTTCTTGAAGGGTGATTTCTAGGTTCTTTCTTTGATCATGGCTTTCAGGTAGTCCAATAATTTTTAAATTGTCTCTCCTGGATCTATTTTCCAGGTCAGTGGTTTTTCCCATGAGATATTTCACATTGCCTTCTAATCTTTCATTTGTTTGGATCTGCTTAACAGCATCTTGATTTCTCATAAAGTCATTAGCTTCCATTTGCTCCAGTCTAACTCTGAAGGAATGAATCTCCTCAGTGAACTTTTGAGATTCTTTTTCCATCTGGCAAATTCAGTTTTTTAAGGCATTCTTCTCCTCATTGCCCTTTTGGGCCTCCTTTGCCATTTGAGTTAGTCTATTTTTTAAGGTATTGTTTTCCTCAGTCAGGCTGTTGACCCTCATTTCATACTTTTCCTGCATCCTTCTCATTTCTCTTTCCAATTTTTCCTTCACTTCTCTTATTTGATTTTTAAAGTCCTTCTTAAGGTCCTCTATGGCCTTTAACCCGCTCATGTTTTCCCCTGGGGCTTTTGGAGCAGGACTTCTGACCTCACAGTCCTTTTCCCACTCTATGCCCCCAAAATAGGAGTCTAGGGTTGCATTTTTCTGTTTCCTTTGCCTTGGCATGTTGCCACTTGATTACCTGACACTATGGCTTTAAGGCCAGATAGAGGAATTTTCGTCCCGAACGTGTGGGGGGCAACTTCCGTTTCTGGCAAGCTGTAAACCTACCCACGACTTCCACCCTAGATCACAATCCAAATCCAGGGAGGTTAAAGCAAGAGTGATTACCCCCCAAGACTGATCGCTGGATCTCCTTACGATTAATTGCAGGCCAGGAGCTGGAGCTGCCTCTGAAAACTACAAAATGGCGTGTCTCCTCCGAGGCTTCTAGCCCCCAGGGGAGGGAGCCGACGCATTCCCCAAATACTGGTCCCAAAGTCCATAGGACACTAACCTCTTACTTTGTCCTAGGCACGTCTATGTTGATAATTCTGGAGTTACCACAGCTCCTGGTGTTCTGGGGTCTCTCCAGCCAGCTGCTGGCCCTGCTACCCTGGGGCTAAAACCTCAGCTCATGGGGACCTGGGCTCGGCTCAGCTCGGCTGGGCTCAGCTCCTGTGCTCTTCGCGCTGCGCACTGCTGGCTCCCAGACCACTGCGCTGGTCCTTCCTGCAGGGCTGCTGGGCTGTCCTCAGCGGGAGGTTAGCTTCTCTGTGTCGTTCTTTGGGTGCTGGAGCTCCAGAAGTTGTTTAGAGTCCCCTTTTACATAGTTTGGGGGGAATCTGGGGGCAGAGTGGCTTGGATGAGCTGTTTCTACTCTGCCATCTTGGCTCTGCCCCTGACTTCTAATTTTTATGAGTTATTTTAAAATATGCTTGAATTTTATTTAGTTCTGAACATTTTTTTTGTAAGTTTAAAAAGATCTTTTATAGAACCATCTCTGAAGTAGTATATAAAAGTGCTATCTGGGTTTGCAGACAGAGGACATGGATTCCAATACTGCCTCCACCATTTACTACCAGACTATGGGCAAGTCATCAAAGACAGTTTCCTCATATGCAAAATGAGGTGGTTGGACTCTATGGCTTCTAAAGGTTTTTCTGTCTAGAGCTAGGATACTATAAAGAGACTCTATCATAGACAAATTGTAAATTCAATATTTTCCAAAGTTATACTTAAGAAAACTTGTTGTACATAAAAATCTATCATTTCCCTGCCTCAAAGAGAAATCATAATTGTTTCAGTACTCTTCAAAAAAGGTTACAGTCTAAAATTACTATCAAAATCCTCTGGTTTTCATTGCCCTTTATAATCTCTCCTTTTTCTCTCTTTTCAGTCTTTTTATATCTCACACTGTCATTGGTCATCTTTGAGAATGATGAACAACACTTTACATTACCCCACATAATCTTTGATCTAGGGACACTGGCTTCCTTACTGATCCTCCCATCCCATTTCCAGACTCCAAGCATTTTCACTGCCTGTCCCCAATGCCTGGAACACTCTCCTTCCTTGTCTCCACCTTCCAGCTTCCGTGGCTTCCTTTAAATCTTTCTCTATAAAACGATTCCCCAATTTACTCTGTATGTGTCTTGTTTGTATAAACTTGTTTTTATGTTTCCCCCATGAGATCGTGAGTTCCTTGAGAGCAGGGACTGTTTTCTTGTCTTTTCTTTATGCCACCAGTGTCTGGTACATAATAAGCACTTGGTTGATTGTTGTCCTTCGTTCTCTAAGAGGATCAAAATAACATCACTATGCTAGAGTCAAGTTACAGTGTTTCTGACTATGGCTGATCAGAACAATACAAACTCAGAATGTTCTATCACAGGTAGAACGCAAACAATGCATGTGAACATTATCTCAATCTGCCCCTTTTGCATTTCTTTTTGAGCTATTTCAATTCTGCTTTGCTCATAGAGCACATTCCTTTCTCTGACACAGGCACACCATGCTGAGAAGTCCTGTGCCAGTGTCTCCCATGCCACACAAGTACTTCCAAAGTCCATAAGAGACACCTTGAGAATGCCCTTATATCACTTCTTCTGACCACCATGTGGAAGCTTACCCTGTGTAACTTCTCTATAAAATAGTCTTTTTGGCACGCATACATTTTGTATTTGAATAATGATGTGGCCGGCCCATTGGAGGTGCACTCTCCAAAGCAGAGTTTGAATGCTTGGCAATTTAGTTTGAGGAAGGACCTCAGTGTCTGGTGCCTTATCCTGCCAGGTAATCTTCAGAAATCTTCCTAAGACAATTCAAATGAAAGTGATTCAGTTTCCTGGCATGGTGCTGGTATATGTACTGTCCCGGCTTCATAGGCATAGGATAATTAAGGTCAGCACAGCTCTTAACAAATACTAGTTGACTGACTGACATCTGATTGGGATGGTGTGGGGAAGTTCCAGGAATGAGGGATAGGGTCTATACATGCAGAACACGGAAACCTTAGGCTTTTTTTCTCTTCCTCTATCTGTCCTGTGGGAAAAAAGGAAGAAGAGCTAGGAGATGAGAACTGAAGAAGTAAGTCTTTCTTTTCCCCTCTCTCTGTTTAAGTTTTGATCATAGTCATTTCTGGATATCTTTTCCCAAGGCACAATTAAAAGCTATTTAGAAAAATTAATAATAGAGTGATCATGCCTGATAGGATATGCAATAATCTGTACCCATAGTCTTCTGCCTCTCAAACTAAAGAAGGAAAGTTCAAGAGGAAATATTATATTTTTTCATCTCCCTGGACAGTAGTTTTGGTACTTAAGAAAAGGAAAGACAGACCAAGTTCATAGCACCTATAATATGAAGGAAGTTGTGGGAACTCTAATGAAAACTACAGGACTATGGAGGGATGTTAAAGACAAACATTCTCTCAAGCCATAAGGAAAAAAAACTAAAATATGGAAAACATTATAAATGATTATGGTTTAAATACAGCGAGAAAGGTAACAAATTGTACCTTAGATATTTTTATTTTTAAAAAATTACCAAAAATACCATCATTAAAAGTCTTTGTAATATTTATGTTTAGCTGTACATAATAGTATTTTAGTTAAGGACATTTTTATATATAGGAAATTCATAATTAGGTATCAGTAAAAAAGGATACATAATCCAAACCTAGTTCTTCCTCAGATGTTGTCTGTTGGGGGTAGAGATAGGGAGTACCTCAAAATTATTCTCTCTGGTTAGAGTAAACCAAAACCGGGTTTCACAGCAGGGACTATCCTTAATCTTACTTACATATCAAGTTACTGACCCTACCAAGACCCTCGTAATACTCATGGATAGATAGCCAAGAGTCCCTTATTATTTCAAGAACACACAAATGGTACACTACTCCTAAACAACAGCTTACAAAAGAAACCTACCAATCTACAAGGACGAAAGAGGGTGGTATCTCAGCATGGTGAACAAATAAGTTCCTGAATCACGTGATCTTGTTCCAACTATGGACTATCCAATTAAGTTTCTATCCAGTAATTATCTGCCCTATTGAATCAAGGATAGGAGATTAGACTAGTATCTGGATATGCTTGGTGTTTATCAGGGCGCTGTCTTGACAAGGATAAGGTGCATCAGCCAATGAGATTTCATTCCAATCACATGACTACTGCTGCTTTTCTCCCCTAGTCCTATACTTCCCTGTTTATGTACTCAAATGCCCAGGTGTCTGTGTCAGATGGCAAATGAGTGATGGATTCTTGACAAACAGGCTTGTATAGAAACTCACCAGGCAACACACGCACTTTGTGGTTGACACCACATAATCAAGGTGCCTAATACAACCAATGGACAGTACAGTCTAATCACAGGGTAAGTACTGAAGAAAAAAGTGATAAAACTCCATATCTCATTAGAAACTTTAGCATCACTTTTGCCTATTCATCTGTTTATGCAGCACAGATAGTATTTTCCTTCATATAGGTTAGAAGACAAATAAACATTATTTTTCTTAGCCTAGGATAGTAACTAGGAAATAATTGTACCTTCTAAGATGAAATAAAAATATGTATTTTCCTTATTTACTCTTCAAACCTATGATACATCAAGATTGCAACTTAACATTAAAGCCTTTTATCCTTGTAAATATTGAAATGACTTGGACAAAGATATAGTTAATTATAATCATTAACACTTACATAATCTTCCAAAATGACACCACATTCAAGGCCACAAGGCCAATACTATTCCTTTTCCAGCAAGAATGCTGAGGCATAGTATTACCTGGGGATTAACTAAAGATAATTCAGAAAACTAGTTGGGAGCTTAGATTAAATGGTTATGATCTTAACTCAAATAGATCATTCTATTTTCCTTGATTAAATTAACAAAAGGGGCTCTTTCCTCCCTAGTACCTGAGGACTTCTCTAGAGGGAAATTACAAGCTTCTAGACAATAGAAGGTATTTTTTAGGTATTTAGGTATTGCCAATTCCGCGTGTGTGTGTGTGTGTGTGTGTGTGTGTGTGTGTGTGTGTGTGTGTGTGTGCACGCGGGTGTATGTGTGTGTGGGGGGGAGGGGGCACTAAAGGATCCCCTAATAGACTGAATGACACAATGGATTTTGATTTTTTAACATTTAATTTTATTTCTTTTTACAATTCTCAAATATAACAGGTAAGCTTGCAGAATATGCCTTACAAAAATAATTGAACAATTCTCAGAGAAAACCAAGAAATGTAAGCACCTCTTTGAGAGAAAATTCCTTTTGGTCAGTAAAGCTTTTGCTAGTAAGAGGCAGTTTCAAAAGTGTTAGTTGGTAATACTTTACATAGAAAGTCAAAACCTGAAAAATCACTAAATCTTTGCTAAAACACAATGGGAGAGGAGGCCAGGAAAGTAGGGGAGGTGTGTTGGAAACTGAAATGTATCTTTCCTTCTGGGCTAGGGGGTGGAAGCCAGCTGGTTGACAGAAAATTACATAACAAAAGAAAGCAAAATTGTAGAATAAAGGGTGGGCAAAATATTGGTAATGGAAAAGTAGTTTTGGTTTTGTCAACAATACAGTCAGACTTTTTGCTAGATTTTTTTTCATCGGTATATTCTTCATATCATCTACTGTTTTTTGTCAGTAACATAGTATGCTTTATTAGGTTCTCTAGCCAGCTGTGTGCAGTCTTGAACTCTGTCATTCTTAATGTCAACACTTCTCATTCAGCTGACTATTATTTCTATTCCATTGTTCCACAAAATTCCATAGAAAAACAACTGGTGATTGGACTTGTAAGATCTTGCAAATGCCCTTATTTTGTACCCAAGAAACAGGATTGTTCTTTAATCAACCCTTTCTATTACAATAACTTCAACACTTCTGTGGGATCTTTAGGTTTCCTCCATAGTTATTTAGGTAAAAGCTAAGCCATAATCAGCAGTTTTTGTACCACAGGAAAGTCTTTAAAAACATAACTGGAGACACTTATGAAAAATATTTGCTCAGACACTGATGTAGGGGCTGCCAGGTACAAGGTATTGTAACAAAGAAGAGCCCCTTCCCCACCCATGACCACCCAGTATATTCCTATTTTCAGTTGTTGTTTTTGCTAACTATGTGCTAAGTTTAGTTCCTTCTGTTCTAAATTTAATCACTCATTTAAATGTTCTCCTAGTGCTATTTCCAAATGGACTCTGTGTTTTTCTTGGATTATTTTCTTGGCAAAGATACTAAAGTGGTTTGCCAATTCCTTCTCCAGTTAATTTACAGATGAGGAAACTGAGGAAAACAGGGTTAAGTGATTGCACAGGGTCACATGGTTAGTGAGAGTTTGAGTTCAGATTTGAACTCAGCTCTTCCTGATTCCAGGCAGGCACCGTATTCATTATGCCACCAAACTCCCAAGTGGAGTCTATAATCATCTCTAACTTCACATGTCCAAAATGGAATTCATTTCCTAACAAACCTTACCTTCTTCTTAACATCTTCATTTCAGTTAAAGACACCACCATCCTTCCTGTTACTCAGGTCTGAATTCTGATCTGGCCCTCTCGCACTGCTCATATCAATCAATCAATCAACAAGAATAATTTCCTACTATATGCTAGGCAATGTGCTACCTGATATATATATGCATGGCATACATGTACATACACACACATATATGAAATCAAATTTCAAGTCTTATATATTCTACCCCCATAATCTACCTTAAATGTATCTCTTTTTCTCCAATCACAGAATTACAACCCTAGTTGAGGACTCCATTACTTCTCACATAGACTATTACAATAACTTTCCAATTGGTATGCTTATATCCAGTTATTTCCCTTAAGAATTCTGCTGCAAGAACCAGGAGAACATTGTAACAATTACAGACACATCATATCTGTGATGACTGACTTTGATAGACTGGGATCCCTTCAGTAATGTAAGATTATAAAATAATTCCAAGGGTGGCTAGGTGGCAGAGTGAATAGAGCACTGGCCCTAGAGTCAGGATGACCTGAGTTCAAATCCGGCCTCAGACACTTAACGCTTATTAGATGTGACCTTGGAAAAGTCACTTTACCTCAATTGCCCTGCCTCCCCCCTGCAAAACAAACAAACAAACAAACAAAAAACCCCAAACGATTCCAAGGGACTCATGATGGAAAAGGCTATCCACATCCAGAGAAAAAATTATAGAGTCAATGCAGATTGAAGCAAAATACTTGGTCTCTCTTTCATTTTGTTTTGTTTCTTCTTCCTCATTATTCATTCTATTGGTTATGATTTTTCTTTACAGCTTGACTAATGTTTAATGTGAAGGTATACTCTTAAGAACCTATGTCAGATTGCATGCCTCCATGGCGGGGTAGGAGGGGAGAAAATTTGGAACTCAAAAACTTGTAGAACTGAATATTATAAACTAAAAGTAAATAGAAAAAAAGGAAGAATTCTGCTACAAGATCTGTGGTCACCAAACTTCTTGATCATGTATCCCCATAAGTTAAAAAAATAAGTATATGCTCCCAATACATGCAAATTTACTTATTTGTAAATTAGATACATGTATTAGTATAGTTACAATTATATATTTATATTTAATATATTCCTTTAATAGTTATTAATGTAATTAATTTTAATTATAGTAATATATAAAATTATAATATATAATGTATTGATATTAAATATTAATATTTATATGCTGTTAAATATTTGTATATTGGTGTGGCCAGGTGGCATAGTGAATAGAGCACCAGCCTTGGAGTCAGGAGGACCTGAGTTCAAATACGGCCTCAGACACTTAACACACTTACTAGCTGTGTGACTTTGGGTGAGTCACTTAACCCCAATTGCTCTCCAAAAAGCAAAACAAACAAACAAATAAATAAATTAAATAAAGAAAGAAATAAATATTTGTATGTTATAACACTTACCCAAAATAGGCATTTTTAAAAGATATGACAAAAATAAAATTATTCAATCCATGAACATTTAGTGCTAGTTATCTTAGAGTAAACAGGGAGCCATTGAATTTTACTGAGTAGTGGAATAACATGGTTAAACCTATGTATTAATATCAACATTTTAGCATCTTTATGGAGGATGGGAAAAGGTAATATAAATAGAGAAAAGCAGACATGTGCCTGAGGTAGAGGTAAAATGACAAGGTTTGGTAACTGAATATGACCCACGAGGAGTAAAGGATGATAAAGGTTGTAAACTTAGGTGCCTAGAAGGATGCTAAGTCTGGAAGACTTACTCTGGAAGAGGTGTGAATTGGAGGAGAAAGTTAATGTAATGAGATGAGGCAACTAGGTGGCACAGCAGATAAGTCAGAAGACCTGCATTTAAAACCAGCCTTAGTCACTTAATAGCTGTCTGATGCTAGACAAGTCACAACTTCTGTCTACTTCAATTTTTTCACTGGAAAATTGGGAATAATAATAGCACCTGCCTCCCAGGGTTGTTGTGAAGATCAAATGAGGTAATATTTATAAATCACTTAACATAGTGTCTAGCACACTGTAGGAATTTAATAAACGCTTATTATCTTCCCTTCTCTAGACCATCCTATGGAAATATCTCCCAGATTTATTTTATTTGAGAAATAATGCATAGTTCTTTTTCTGGTATAGGTTAAATGAAAATGATCTAAGTCTAATGATTATATAATTGTTTTGTTATTAGAACAAAGTAGTACAGTTCAACTTCATATATTTATATTTCATTATTAGTTTTGCTTATTTTTGTTGTTAGTCATTTCAGTTGTGTCTGACTCTTCATGAACCCTTTTGGGGTTTTCTTGGCAAAGTTACTCGTAAAGCTTGCCATCTCCTTCTCGAGATTATTTTATAGATGAAGAAACTGAGACAAATAGGGTTAAGTGACTTGCCCAGGGTCACACAGTCTGAAATCATAATTATACTCAGGAAGATGAATCTTCCTGACTCCAGGCCCAGCACTCTATCCATTGTGCCACCTAACTGCCCTTGATTTTGTTTGTGGTGAACTCCATAAAATATTTTGCAGCATGTATGTCTACATGTTCTGATTCCTGTTAATTACTATAGTTTTTAATGACAATATCTTTAACATTTTATATTGAAGAACTCATAAGAATATTCACTCTTGAGTAAAATAAAATTTTCCAACTTTATTCAAAGAGAAGATTATAGAGTTAGAGCTAGAAAGGGACAATAGTCCAAACCTCACTCATTTTACAGATCAGTGAAATGAGTCCCTGAGAACTGATGGGTGTAGACCCCAAGATAGAAAGACCTAAGAGAACTTCATCCTACAGATGAAGAAAATGAACAATTGAGAAAGGAAGTGACTGAGACAGGTCTTCCTAATACAGAGCCAGTATATAGCAACTATGTCACAGTCACTTCCAAGGAGCTCACCAGGGTACTAGACTCCTTCTAAGACAAGGGTGGGAAAGCTGTGACCTTGAGGCCACATGTGGCCCTCTGGTCCTCAAGTGCAGTCCTTTGATTGAATCCATACTTCGCAGAACAAATCCCCTTAATAAAAGAATTTAAACTTGAAGATCTTTCTAATTAACCTCAAGCACTACTCCTCTGGGTCTGACCAATTACTCCCAAGTGCAAGAACCTTGAACTTCTTGACTTGGACTACCTCAAGTACTAGTCACCTATCCAATCTGAACTATTCCTACTACCTGCTTCAGTCATATAATCAGTTGGAAAATGATTAAAAACTGGCTCTCCAAGTTAAAAAAAATGTGTAGGACACATTTTAAGATTTAATATGCACTATTACAATTTCCCCATCATTTTCTTAAACCTAGACCGTAAAAAACAGTAAGTCAAACCTTGATTCATAGATTTTATCAATTTCTGAGATATAAACACACACACACACACACACACACACACACACACACACACACACACTTAACAATTGATCCTTGTGGGTCAATTAGAGCTGGCTCCAGCATAGTTTTGCATGTAGTAGAGTAACAATCTAGTTCCTTCATCTTGTTCTATACAAATATGGATGACTAGTAATGATTTTAAAGTATGAGAAAATGAAAGAATGCCAGAATTTGATGTAATTTTACCCTTGGGCTATGTTTAATTAATTGTTGCTTATCTTATTAGATTACAGACTCATAGATTCAAAGCTGGAAGGGACCTTAGGTATGTACTCTTTCCTCAACTATTCTTCATAGAATCCATAACTAACATTCAAAGTTCAATTCAAGCACCACATGTTCTAGGAAGCCTAACCTGATCTCCCCCAGTTGCTAGTGCCTAGCCATGGAAATGGCTCTGTATATATTTTGTATTTAATTTTCTATGTATATGTAGCCCTTCTCTCCATAGAATGAAAACTCTTTAAAGGCATTGACTTTTTTTGTCTATGTATCCCCAATAGCATTATTGTTAAATAAAATTGCATCTAATCTGTCTCATTTTACAATTGTGGAAAATGAATCTCAGAAAGATTGTGACTTGCTCAAAGTAAAAAAGGCATAGCTTGGATTGAAAAACAAATCCTCAGTATTCCAAATCCAGTGTTCTTTTTGATCTTTTAACAATTGTATATAGAAACACTATTTTTTGCACATTACTCTCCCATTTCATTGATTCCTCTTCACCCCATAGAAATTGCTTTCTTAACAAATCACTATAACTTAGCAAAAATAGAACAACAAAAAAGAATGTTTCATTCAAAAGATGGTGAATGAGCTGTATTTTATATGAAAAGACAGACTCTATGAGGTGAAGTTGAGTACAGAATTCTAATTATGTATGATCGTCACTTCAAAGACACTAGAATGGGAAATGGAGTATCACATTGAAGAGCAGAGAGAAAGCTAGTGAAATTGCAACAGAGAGTACAGAAGGCGAGAATAATGTCCAATGAGACTGGAAATTTAAGTTGTGAAGAACTTTAAAAACAAAACAGAGGAATTTATATTTAATCCTAGAGGCAATAGAAAGTCAATAGAGTTGGTTGAGCAGGGAAGTCATGATCATATTTGTGCATAAGAAAAACTACTGTGACAGCACTATGTAGAAGGGACTGAAATGGTATGAAATTTGAAATAAAGAGACCAATTAAGAGGTCATTGCAATAATCTAGGTGACGGGAAACCTGATATAAGGCAGTAACTATGTGAGTGGAGAGACAAGACTGTATAGGAATGATATTTTGAATGTAGAAATAGCAATACAAATAAAAATGAACACAATGGAGGTTTGGGAGGGACAGGAAGGATGAAGGGAATATATATGTATATGGTGCCTTTAACGTGCCAGGAATTATACTAAGCACAGTTGGGAGGAATTAGGTAGGGCTTCATTAGAAGGTGGTGCTTGAGCTAAATCTTGAAGGAAAAGATGGATTTCAATAGGTAGAGGGGAAGGGGAAAGTACATTCCAGGCATGGGGAAAGCCAGTGCAAAGGCACAGAAGTGTTTAATATCTGTGGAACAATGCCAGCATAGCTATTACAGAGTGAGGGGAGCTGAGTAATACATAAGAAAAGAAGATTAGAAATGTAGGAAGGGATTAGATTCCAAGGAGATTTAAATGTCAAACAGAGAAGTTTGTATTTGATCCTAGAGGCAATAGGGAACCACTGTAGTTTGTTGAGCAAAAGGGTTATGTGATTAGACATGCACCTTAGGAAAAATCACTTTGGCAGCTGTGTGGAGAATGGATTGGAGTGGGGTGAGACTTGAGGCAGGAAGATAAAATAGGAGGATATTGAAGTAGTGTGAGCAGAAGGAATGAGAGATTGAGCTATGGTCTCCATGTGAGTAAGGAAGAGGGGATGTATATGAAAGATGTTCTGGAGATAGAAACGACAAATATTTGTCAGCTGAATGCTATGTGGGATGAGAGAGTGAAGAGGTGAGGAATTTTGAGTTACATCAAGTTTGCAAACCTGATGCCAAGAAGGTTTATAGTATCCTTTACAGCGATATAGAAGTTTAGAAGAGGAGTGGGTTTGGAGAAATATATATATATATATATATAGTTTTGTTTTGGACATATTGAGCTTGAGATGCCTAGGGGGGAGTTAGTAATAAATGTCCAAAAAGCTGTTAGTTATGTTTTACTGAGCGCAGGAGAGAGACAAAGATTGTATGTATAGATCTGGGAGTCATTAGCTTGAATATGGTAATTGAATCTACTAAAGCTGTTAAAGTTGGTAAAAAAGAATACAGAGAGAAAGAAAAGAGGGCCCTAAGGTAGAAAATGAGAATGGTCAAGGATAAGGAGGAAAGGAAGAGTACATAGTGATATATAGTGTCTCTGTATATTGTGTTTTATAATTGAAACTGCTTCCTTCTTTCTTCTGCTGATAGCATATAATAGACTCAGCAGAAAAGGCAGATAGGGCAAGCTCATTGAGAAGACCTGATATCTTATGGCCCTTTGTATTTCCAGATCCTTCCAAGGTGCCCAGTGCCTAGAAGATAGCAATAACTGGGTCTGTTGTTTTTGTGTTGGTGACTCTAATGGTTATCACTGTCTCATCATCTCCCTGAGACAGCATGGAACCACCTTGTCCACTTAAAAGGGACGGCCATTCATGAATGGTCTCTTTTTCTTTTACAAACAGGTGAGATAATTTTAGTTTATGGTTTCTTGTGAACACTATATATTAGTTGCCATTTACAAATGATATGTTGGGATAGAATGAATATGTCTGAACATCACAAGTCTTGTATTTCACACCAACAAATTAAAATCTGTATGGATAAGGGAAAAATTTAGGAACAAAGAAGATATGGAGAGCATTACAAAATGTGAAATAGATAATTTTGATTATATAAAATTAAAAAGTTTTTGCACAAATGAAAACAATGCAAACAAAGTTATAAGGAAAGCAGAAAACTGGGGGGGGGGATATTTGCAACAGGTATCTCTGATAAAGGCCTCATTTCTCAAATATATAGAGAATTGAGTCAAATTTATAAAAATACAAATCACTCCTCAGTTAATAAATGGTCAAAAGATATGAACAGGCAGTTTTCAGACAAATCAAAGCTATCTATAGTCATATAAAAAATGCTCTCAATGACGATTGATCAGAGAAATGCAAATTAAAACAACTCTAAAGTATGACCTCACACCTATCAGAGTGGCTAATATGACAAAAAAAAAGGAAAATGTTGGATGTTGAAGGGGATGTGGGAAAACTAGGACACTAATGCACTGTTGGTGGAGTTGTGAAATGATCCAACCATTCTGGAGAGCAATCTGGAACTCTGCCCAAAGGGGTATAAAATTATACATACACTTTGAACCCAGCAATACCACTGCTAGGTCTATATCTCAAAGACATCCCCCCCAAAAAAGGGAAAAAAAGACTTATTTGTGCAAAAAATATTTATAGCAGCTTTTTTTTTTTGTGGTGGCTAAGAATTGCAAATCAAAGATATGTCCATCAATTGGAGAATGGCTGAACAAGTTGCTGTGTATGATTGTAATAGAATATTATTGTGCTATAAGAAATAATAACAAGCAGGATGATTTCAGAAAAACTTAGAAAGACTTATGTGAACTGATGCATAGTGAAGTGAACAGAACTAGGAAAATGTTGTATGCAGTAACAGCAATATTGTTTGATGAAGAATTAATGATTTAGCTATTCTCAGCAATACAAGGATCCAAAATTATCCCAAAGGACAATGATGAAACATACTATGTGTCTCCAGAGGAAAAAGTGATATTGATTGAATATAGATTGGGGCATGCTATTTTCACTTTCTTTCTTGTATTTTTTTTTCTTTTGGGTTTTCTTTTTTTTTTTTTTAAGCAATTGGGGTTAAGTAACTTGCTCAAGGTTATAAGGATAGTTTTTATTTGTGGGTGCTAATTTTCTGAGGTCAGAATCTATCTCAGGTCCTCCCAACTCAGGGGCCAGCACTCTTACTCACTGCACCACCTAGCCGCCCCTCTTTTGAGTTTTCTTATGCAAAGTAACTAATACGTAAATATTTTACATAATTGAACATGTGTAACTTATATCTGATTGGTTATCATCTCAAGGAGGGGAGACAAGTAGGAAGGGAGGGATAAAATTTGGAACTCAAAACTTTAAATAAAAATGTTAAAAAAATAAAGTTCATAGGAACAATAACAAAAACAAAAAGAAACAAATCAAACATTCATATTCTAATATCTGTGATTAAAAAGTTTGTTAAAAGGGTAAACCTAAGATAATACATTGGTTCATTGCTCTTCCTTGTTGTAGATATAATAATGCAAATAATATTTGCACCTTAAAGTTTCAAAGCCCATATAAAATTGAATGCAATATTTGAACAAAATTTCTTTCCTTTAAATAAATATTTACAGCATATACTATTTTTGATATCATATGAAAGCCAAATTTAAACTGGGAAAGAAAATCTTATTATTGAGTTAATTATCTGCATGTTTTGGCTTAAAGCTTTATCTTTATCCAGATGACACTAAATTGATTTTATTCTAATTGTGAAGATGTAGCTCTTTGTAATGATAACAGGGATTTGAAGATCTTCCCTGCTCCTTGATAGGCTTAAATGAATTTGAGGACCTTCCCTGATTTGAAAATAAACTCTGTCCCCTAATAGGGTGTATGTGGTCACACAGAGCCTGGAATAAGAGGCTTGTTTTTCAGGAACACCCACACCTTGTTACTTTGTAATTGGGCACTGGGTCACAAGGGTTATAATGTTTTCTGACCCTGGAGAAGGCTATATATACTTTGGGGCTCACTCATGGGAAGAATTGTGTAATTTGGCAAGATGAGATTCTAGGCAGCCAATGAGCCCCCTGGCTTTGAAAACCCAGATGTTGGTGTTTTCCTCTCTGGTAAATGACTAGGTATGGATGTAATGGTCAGACAGCTGGAAGTACTGTCTGCTGGTCTGTTTCTCTGTCTGTATTTTTTTTGTCTGCTTGTAACTTCTGTTTGTTTTTTCTCTGAAGTTCAGGGTGCTGACTTTTTCCTCTGAACTAGGTAAATGATACACGTTTGATTAAAGTAAGATTGTTAACCCCTTTTTGAGTTGCTTTCCTTTGGAAAAGTAGATCAAAGAACTTGTGGTAGCAGCCATCATGGATATGCTAGGGCGCTTGCTGCTACCCTCTTGAATAATTTTATAAATAGCATAACTAAAGATCAACCTGAGAATAATGTACATAAAAGGGAAATATCTACAGTAATAGACAGTAAATAATGGCCTTGTTTATAGTTTTATTGTGAAGAATAATCACTATGTAGTTCAACAACCTTTGCCTTCCTGGGAACTTTCATTCTGCAAAAATATTGACTGAAGGTGGGCATTGTTTAAACAATATGTAATTCCTACACCCTTTTGAAATTCAAGAAAGGGGACATTACTGTGAGGAAATAATGATGGTAATAAATTAGGAGACTTCAGTTTCAGTTAACATTGTTAGATGACAATTAATAAATATGACCTTAATCAATGAATTTGCTAATATTTGCTCCCAGTTTACAATTTCTATTCAAGTCATTATCTATAACATACAGGGGAGAGTAAAAAAATGTGTCTCCAAGACACATTTAGAGTATCTCATCAGTAGAATTTTTAGAAAGCTTTTCATAATCCTTTTTCTTCCATCAGAAGAAATAGCATTAATGCTGCCAGTTTGAAAGAGTACACCATGGGTTTTTCAGTACAGGAACATGCATTAGCCATGTGTATAAAAGAAAATTTTACCACAATCTTATCAGATAAGCAATTTCTATAGCCCCCTATTGCCCTCATATAAAACATGAAATGTAAAAATAGGGTAAAAGACAAGGATAAGCTATCAGTTTAAGGAAAAAAAAGAACAAAACTTTCAAATGATTAGAGATATCCCAAAGTGGAATGGGCTACCTTGGAAGGTTTCTCCCTTATTAGAGTATCTTTAAGCTAAGGCTGGATGCTAACTTGTCAGAATTATCATAGATGGGGTTATTTTTCAAGTGTGGGTTGGACTGTTGTCCTTGGTTCTTAAAGAGAACCAAAATTATATCACTATGTTAGAGTCCAGGTGGTGTGGGTCTGAGTGGGGCTGATCAGACCAATATGAGTTCCTAATTCTCTACCACAAGTCAGTCACAAATAGTTGTTATGAACATTTTGAGTGGAAATGTCTCTAAATTGGTACATCATCTGCATAGGTTGGACTAGATGGTTTTTGATGATCCCTTCCAATTTTGAAATTCTGAGTAATTTTGCAATTATAAAATATAATTATCCTCTCTTGGTCTTTATTTCTTTTGATTTCTCTGTAGCATTTGAAACTATTAAAGGTAACTTCTTTCTGGCTATTTTAATTGCCCTTGGCTTCTGGGTCACTTCACTCTACTCTGGCTGCTCTTCCTCCATCTTTTATTTTATTTTTTTTGGAAGGGGGAATGCAAGGTAATTGGGGTTAAGTGACTTGCCCAAGGTCACACAGCTGGTATCTGTGTCAAGTGTCTGAGGCCAGATTTGAACTCAGGTCCTCCTGACTCCAGGGCTGATGCTCTATTCATTGAGACACTTAGCTGCCTCCTCCTTCATCTTCTTCATTGGCTCCTGTATCTCCTTTGATTCCAGCTTAAAGCATAGGTTTCTTAAGTCCTTTGTTCTTTACTCTATGTAATCTTTCTTTAATAATCTAAGCATTCTCATGGCTTCAATTATCTCCTCTGTGCAGATAATTCTCATATATGCCTTCAACCCCAAATTATTTTTTTAACCCCCAACTCACATTTTCAATACTTACTACATAACTCCAAAGATTTCCCATGGTACCTTAAATGGCAGCATAATGTAGAAGTGTGAGTGTAAGTGGAGTGGAGAAGAATTAGACTATGAATCAGGAGAGATTTCAGTAAGGGTTCTGTCTCTGGCACTTACTAGTTGGGTGAGCCTTGGCAAGTCAACCTTTCTGAACCTTGGTTTTCTCATTTCTAGCATAGGGATAATAAAGCTGTAGAAATTACATCACATGGGGTGGCTAGGTGGCGCAGTGACTAGAGTGCCGCCCTGGAGTCAGAAGGACCTGAGTTCGGATCCGGCCTCAGACACTTAACGCACAAACAAAAAAACCTAGCCGTGTGACCTTGGGCAAGTTACTTAACCCCAATTGCCCTCCAAAAAGCAAAAAAAAAAAAAAAAATTACATCACATGGGGTGGCTAGGTGGTGCAGTGAGTAAGAGTGCTGGTCCTGGAGTTGGGATGACCTGGGATTGGATCCAGCCTCAGAAAAATGAGCACCCACACATAAATAATGACTCGCTGTGTAACCTTGAGCAAGTTGCTTAACCCCAATTGCTTAAAAAAAAAAAGGAAAAAGGAAAAAGAAATTTGGGAGAATTAATGGAAAAATATATGTAAAAGCACTTTGTAAACCTCCAAGTGCTACATAAATGTCAGTTATTAAAATGTCCAAAACTGAGCTCATTATGTTCTTCCCAAACTAGTTCCTTCCTGGTTTCTATTAATTGCACTAAAATTTGGTCCCTCGTACTCCTAACCTTGGAGTCTGCAGGATTAATAAGAAACAAGTTGTCTTTCTAATGCTTTGAAAAACATTTGCAGAGCTAGCACTAGAGATGGTCAAGATAACTAGGTAGTACAGTGAATAGAACCCTGGACCTGGGTTCAAGAAGACCTAAGTTCAAATCCAGCCTCAAACACTTAATAGCTGTTTGACGCTGGGGAATTCACTTAACCTGTTTCTACCCCAGTTTCTACACCCATAAACTGGGAATACTAATAACACTTACCTCTCAGGATTTGTTGTGGGGATAAAGAAGCATTTTGCAAAGTGCTCAAAATGCTATATAAATGTGATGATGATGATGATGATGATGATGACGATGATGATGATGACAATGGGTGATTGCCATTGACTCAACAAACAGAAAGACTTATTGAAGAATTTTTAATATTCCATTTAACACCAGAAAATTCTCCTTTCCATGTAAATTTTTATGATTTATCAGTCTCATTACCTGTGTCATAACTGAGATTCAAGACCTCTAGGGGAGCCATTTTCAAATAAAGATGAGTGAAAACCCCAAACTTTGCCTAGGTTGAGCAAACGTCCTATCCAAGCTTTATATCTCTGTCTACTTACCCCAGCTTCCAATCAGTGACCAACTTCTGCCCATTTTATTTATATAGCATTTAGTCTATCTATCCCTAGCCTTTTTATTCCCCCATTCCCACTGCTAGCACTTTAATGAAGACCTCCATTTTCTCTATCCTGGACCCCTTACAGTAGCCTCCTATTTTCTTTATCTTAAGGCTTTCCAATTCTACTCTTTTCTTTCAAATAAACTTTCTTTTTTTCACAGCTGTGATCCCAGCACTCTTTATACAGAGCTGTGTCCATACTTCTTTTGCTCAAAATCCTCTAGTACTGTTCATATAAAATCATAGAATCATAGATGTAGGGTTAGAAGACGTTTTAGAGGTCAACTAGGTCAATTATTGACTCAGTGCTTCTGGAAGAGTGTGCCACAACACATTAATTTGCCATGACTTTCCCTAATGGTGCCATGAACTGTATGGAGTTGACACTTGCAAATACAATAAGTGCTAGAGTATCACAACACTAGAACAGTATGTCATGATTCTTCAAGAAAAAAAATACCACTATGACAAGGGAAGAAAAAGATTGATAAATAGCAGAATAGCCTAAAATCCGTAACTTGACATTGAAAAACTTCCACAATCGGTATGCATATCTTATCTCTAGTTCTAGATAGTTTTGGGGGGCAGGGTGGGAGATGTCTATTATTTATCCATACCTGATAAACACTGAATGAGTTTTGTTAAATGTTGACTGAATGAAAAACTCCCACTCTAGGTTTTCAAGGAAAACAAAAACCTCAAACTAGGGCTAAAGTTAAAGCTAACTCTTTTTTTTTCTTGGATAAATATTAAATTGGTAAAGAACAAGTTGTCTTTCTAATTCTTTGAAAAAAAAATTAAAACTAGAAGTGGGAAATTTAAAATAAAGATTGGACATTCCTTTATTTTAAGTAAATGTTCTCACATGGAGGAAATAAAAAGATGACTTTAATTACTATGACGGAGTGCAATATAAGGAAGTGGTAATTCAGTCAGTGGAACACTAATGATCTGAAGGAGTGAAGGATTCGAAATTACCTACCTGTTTAAATTGACTTATTGCAGTTCTCAGGTCAGTGATTTTGTCTGTGTGAATGATCTGGGTTACAGGTTTCTTTGAACATTTGTCCCTTGCAGAGAGGAAGAGCAATAGGAATATCATTAAGACATTGGCAATATGTTCCTAATAGATAAAGATGAACTCATCAAAATCATCTACAAATGTTCATTATCAATCAATAGAAACAAGAGGATGAAACTTGTTAGGTTAATGATTCTTGTGACCAGAAAAATTGGTATATGAGTTTCTTTTAGAGAATTCTTCCTTCTCCACTATCAATTCCAGAATTAAACAGTGGCTCAAGATTCAGTGGTGTCAATCTTTGTCAGCCTGACAGTTTCCTCGGTATTTCCTGTGAAAACAAACAAAAGGGTAGATAAGTTCTTCTTTGGGAACACCTTCTCCTTTCTCTTCATATATGTCTGTGCATATATAAAAAGGATGTATATGTTTATATGTATATGCAAATATGCAATGTAAATCCACTGCATTATAGGTTAACACTGTGTATGCACGTGTGCACACACATTATTCATGTAATTATCATATACATACACATGCACACCACACTTGTGTACATGTGTATGTACATATACACATACATATATATGTATACATGTGTGTTCTTTCTATACATGTGTTTGGGAGGAGCCCTGGAGGGAAGCAGGTGTATTTTGCACTAGATAACTGAGATGAAAGCAGGCAGTATTCAGAAGCTCTGAATGGGACTAGAAAAAAAAATTGGAAGAGGGTCAAAAAGAGGGTAAACTATTAGCCGCCACCTTCCCTCCCTTCTCCCAAAAGCATATACAAAGACATTTAAGAAAATAATATCTGCCGTATTTACTTACAGAAACTTCATAGGTCTTTTTAGGTCTGATATTTATTTCCCTACTTAAATTGGCTTATCTCAATCTGTTCTGTTTGTTGATCTTGCCTAGGGCAGATAGGGGAGGTTTAGGGAAGGTAGGTGTTATATCACCCTCTCCTCTATCACCACAGGGTCTATCATAGATTTGTGCTGTTTTCATTTCCACAAGGCATAAGAATCTATTCTCCCAGTGGAAAGTCACCCCCCACCCCACCCCACCCCCGCCCCATGCTTTTAACCAAATCCCCAAGAAGCATTACATGCACTGCAAGCATTTGCTCTCCAGCAAACCTCCAGAACAAAACCTTCTTTTAAAAGCTAATGAATATAAATACCATCTTTATCATTTAATTGGAAGGGGTATCTTCAGAGAAGTTTCTAAAAGCCAGCAAGAATCACATTAAAAATCTAAAAACCATTTTGCTGATTTATACTTTAATTCACTTCAGTGACTATATTTAAACAGGAAGACTTTTCCATTCCCAAATGCACACTAGAATTGATCAAACGTGGGAATTAATTGATAATATCACAGGACTACCACAGTCAAACTAAATTCTTTTAAAGAGTTTAAAAGCCTCACCATAAAATTAGATTATCTCAGTGCAACAGTACTTTCCTTTATATCTCGTTCCCTTAACCAGTATGTGGCGCTGTCTCCTGTAAAAAAAACTTCCTCCTCAATTTTTCAGAAGCTAGTCTCCAAAACTGTGTTGGTATTTAAGTAGTCTAATGTATATATGTCAGTCAGTTTTAAAATACCAAAAATAAAATAAAATAAAATAAAATCAGCATTTGGTTACTTATCAAGACACATTTAAACTACTATAAGAGTATAAACTACTATACTCTTATAGTACTGTCATTTTATATGTTAATTAAAAATAAGAAGACAAAAAAATTAGATCATTCAATTGGAATAGTAAAGGCTAAACGTGAGTGACCTGTTTTCATACAGTTTAAACCAAATTTTAGTTGGCAAGAGAGATAGAAAATAAAAAATGAGGACTCTAACAATTGGATGAAAGATGAAATCTCATAAAAAGTTCATGCATCTTTTTTTGGATTTAGGTCCCAAGTTGCTTTTCAGTGTGTTAACAGCTTAATATACATTTAGATTGATTCATGCCCTCAAAACATATGTTTGTATGCAACTACATAATATTTTAGTCACTAATGGGGCTTTAAATGCAGATGTTAATTCTTCATATTTTAATTGCTTGTTAACACCTGCATATTTACTAAAACATTTTTTTTCATATATATGGGATTATGTAATTATATACAGATTACCCTGGAAATTTATTATTATTTCCTGTAATTTTTTTCTTTCTTTTTAAATTAGGGTTTGAGAGGTTTCTGAATTTCTTAATCTCCTTGTCAGGGCAAATGTCCTAGTGAGTTCAGTTTTACTAGCACTGAACAGCGAGCCTTTTGTATGCTCACATATATTGGCCTCACTTGCTGTGTCCAGCAGCTGTTATCCTGAGATACTGAATTCAACAGAAGTTAACACATAGAAATACTACAAGACTGAGCATGGAAAATAAAAATTCATGTTTGAAATTGATGAAGTCTGTAAGAAAGATCTTTTAAATCTTCACAAATTTTCCAAATTTTGTGGTGAGAAATGAAACATTAGAAATTGCTTAGCCTAGGCTAGGGGGTAGATTTCATGCATAACGGTACTAGAGTAAGTTTGATAACACAGCACCTTATATAGAGTGAACACTCAATAAATATTTGTTGACTCTTCAAATGAATGAAAGAATGAATAATGGCAAGGGTGTGGTGGTGGTTGGGGAACTTAAATTTAAAGATATGTTTGAAATCATTTGAAGAATTAATGTTTGATAGAATTGGGGAAATAGTTGAAAAGACTAAATGAATTTGGCCAACAGAAATTTAAATTATGTTATTTCTCTATTTTAGTATTCTAATTACCTGGTAAAATCAAACACAGACACTTCTATTGAATGATTTTGAGCAAAAGCCCAGGAAAAATATGTGAATAATAATAAAATCCCTTCCATATAATATAAACTGCCAATGGATTTTTAAAATCTCTTTTAAGAATAAGAGAGGTAGCATGGTATAAGGGATAGAAAACTGGCCTCAGAGCTGGATTCAAGTCCTGCCTCTTAACTTAAACTTATTGGCTATAAGACTCTGGGCAAGTGACAATCTCTCAGTGCTTGACCTAGGTAATTCTAAAATAAAAATTATAGAGAGCTCCCTATACCGACGAAATCAGAGATCCAGCCCCTATTGCTACTGAAGAATAGAATCTACCTGTGTCTAGTTCAACTTTTCCCTAACCTAGGTAACCAGCATTATAAAATGGATAAGCACTGTACATTTTTACCAGAAAGGTTTTTTTTTTTGTGGGTGTGTGTGTGTGCATTACATAAAGCATACTAAAGCTGTTGTAACTAATAAAATAGTGTGCTTAGTAAAGGGAGGCATTACATAAATATAAAAATGTTACAGCTATTAACATTGCATGTTCTGTCTATGCGAACATGTGTACATATATGTATACATAGTACACACATATATACAGCATACATTAGGATGATTTTGGAAAACCTTGTATACACACATGCGTATGTACACATATCTATGTGCATGCCATATACGGCATGTGTGTGTTTACAATGATTAAATGAATAGTTTTACATGATGGGACGCTATAAAAAGTAATTATTTGTATGATTCTGACTCATGAAAATAAGGCCATATTTCTATCCTAAGTAATCTTGTAGAATCTACAAACCAGATATCCTTTCCTATTTGCTGTATGTTCACAAGAATCCCAACAACACACTTCTAATTTTACATTTCTTTCAAGGGCTCAATTTCTCTTCAGATCAGGCTCCCAATTAATTTTACTCTGTGTTTATATGAGTACAGGTTACTCCTTGAGCTTAATAAAGGTTGCATATCTAAAATGAGAGCCCTTGGAAAGGAAATACAACTCTAGATCTAGATATCTAGATATACATATATATATATATACATATCTGTATACACATATGCATATGTGAGCATACACATATCTTTATATACACACATGGAAATAACTACTTTGAGATCATAAAACATTCTTCCCCTAGTTCATATTTTATGTTTTATATTCATATTTTAATTTCTTGTTAACACCTGCACATTTACTAAAACATTTTTTCATATCTATGGGATTATGTAATTATGTATCTTTACATCACTCAGAGTTTATATGCCAGATTTGGGGAGATTGTGTAGCCTATATTAAGAGGAATAAACTACATTCCCCCACCCCCTCTGAATGCTAAAAAGGGAGGTGAAATCTGAGTGGTACCTGAAACTTCTAGTTGTCAAATCAATGGAACTTGCAGCTGGGAGTGTAGGAGCATGTTGGGCTTGGATTAGATATTTTCATTTGGTCCTCTGTATCTGCTCAACCCAAAATTGATTACCATTGTCTGAAGCCTATCTATTCCCATTTGGACCAAGGAAGGAAGACTAGGGAAAAACTTTCAAACTATAAATCGTATTTTTAAGAAATTTCTCATTCTGAGGAAGACACAGAAATGAAACTCATTTTGGGGTCTGAGAAAATCGATTTTGTTCTTTGTAACAGGTTCAAATTGGCAACATGTCCTAATTTTTCAGTATACCTTTGGAGGAACTCTCTTCCTGCTCTGGCATGGACACTAATTAATGGGAAAAGGAGGCTATTCCATCCTAGATTCATAGGTATCAATCAAAGAAAGTTATCCCACTCAGATTTCTACACTTGGAAAAATGCATCAATTTCCTTTCCCCAAGAGAAATGTCAACACTATATCCACCTCCTCCCACCCCCACCATATAAAAAATTAACATTTAATAATTCCATATTAGAAATCAGCTAAATATTTTTCTGAATGCCAGTCTGTCTGTCCTTAACACAAACTGAAATATAAGATCTACAACGATGTGGATCATGTCAGAATCTTCTCTTGTATCTCTTATAGTACCGAGTACAATGTCTTGCACATAATAAGTGCTTAATAAATTATTTGTTAAATAAGTGAAAATCTCCTTGAATATCCACTGAAATATGACATTAGAACGACCATTAACAAAGTTATGTCCTCTTAATAACACCTGATTTATTGGGTGAAAGAGGAATATTTTAATGTTAGAAAACCTATTGAATGCTTCTATTTACATACATAAATTAATTTTATTGGAAGGTTTGATCTAAACCATAAAAGACAATTGTATCAAGTTTCTGCTCTACCTTTAATGGAGTCCAGGATACCTAACTGACATATCTGTCAAACAAAATGGACATTGGATGCCACCTAATTCAGAAAGTATTAGATTTTATGTTACCTCTGAAACCCTAAACAAAGGGTCATGAACTTTAGATAGAATTTGTTTTTTAAGTTAAATTTGGTGAAAATTGTTTTCTCTTTGATATCCATACATTAATTATTACTTTTTTATTTTATGCCAACAGAAGTCAGAGTCAACTAGATTAATTTCTACCCTGGGAAAATCTAAGCCAGCATGTTCAAGTTAGTGTTTGAGAAGTAGAGTGTCTTGGAAGTTTCTTTATCTGCTATAGCCCTTTTCATTCCACAATTAGTAGCAACAGCTTCATCAGAATGCAAAAATAGAGAAGTGATAGATATAGGGTGCAAAATGAGACATTTATATTTTTTGTATGTGACCAATGAGGCAGCTAAGTTGCTCAGTGGATAGTGTGCTGAACCTGAGTTCAAATTCACTCTTAGACAAATGTCCATGTATGATAGTGGCCAAAGAAGTATTTATTAAGTGCGCTGTGCTAAGGGCTTTACAAATATCTCATTTAATCCTCACAATCTTGAGAAGTATGTGCTATGTTTAGCCCCATTTCATAGTTGAGGAAGCTGAAGCAGACAGGTTAAATGACTTGCTCAGGTTATACAATTTTGGAGGCCAAATTTGAACCTAGATATTCCTGATTCTAGTCCCAGTTCTCTATGCATGGCAATACCTAGATGGAAATCACTTAACCTCTATCTGCCTAGATTCCCTCATTTATAAAATGGAGATAATAATAGCACCTGCATCCCAGGGTTGTTGCAAGGATAAGTGAGACAGTATTTATAAGCATCTTGCCAGCCTTAAGGCTCCATGTAAAGGCTAACTATTAATTTGTTTTATCTGATTATGAGGGAATGTGGTTCTTTCTCTCTTTTTTCTTTCTGGGGGTTAGGGTAGGAGGGAGAGAAAATAGATTTCTGTTCATTTTTTAAACATTAAAAAATAGAGAAATGGAGGGGTGGGTGCTGTATATATATATATATATATATATATATATATATATATATATATATATAATGTTACATGTACTTTCAGATGAAGACACTATATTATTAGTTTTACTTAATTATTTTGCTTTGTTCCAAGGCACCTTTCATAGAGTGATGTTAATCTATAAATGCATGTAATGTCAAAACAAAACATATCTATGCAACTTTAAAAATTGAGAGGTGTATAATTCATATTTCTCAGATCTATTTTTTGTTGTGTCAAGATTTGTCTTTTCCTTCTGCTTCACCTTTGCCCATGTGGTAGTACTAGGGTTTCATGTACACAGTATAAGAGGTATAAATCTTAAATGTTAACTGAAGTGAATATCTTTTTTGCTTCAAATTTCATTTAAAATAAACTATATTTATATATTATATAATCATAAAAATAAATTATTTTAAAAATAAATCCAATGGAAAAGTCCCATATAATTAATTATGTAAATCATGGTGAATGATCTATAATTACACTGATAAGTAAAAGTCAGTACAATTTGCAATATCACATCCAGTGGAAACACATTAGAGTAGGCTAATATCTTTCATAAAAGTTCTACTTAGCAGGGACCCATGGTTTCTTTCTTTTTTGGCTTATTATAAAATGGATGTATAAAATGAATTTATTTAAGTATAAATGTGTCAAATAAATTTATTCATGAAGACAAATGTGCTATAGAACAAGCATAAGCTTACACCTTTAAAATAAAGTACAGGGATCCATTCAAATGTTTAGAAGCTTTTGCTAAAAACTCAGAATACTTGAAATTTTCACAATTTTTAAATATATCTCTCTCTGTTACAGTCATGTTTATATCATGTGAAATTATAAATTAAAGTTACATTAAAAATGAAGCCACGATATAAACCTATGATTCCACCAAAAGGCGCTACTAGTCTAACTTTACATCTAAGAACATATACATATTTGAAGTTTGCTTCACATTTCATGAACATATTTTAGTAATCAAAAAAATGAAAAGACAGTAAAGCATACAGCAAAACACAAGAGTTCTACAACATTAACAAGATCAATCAAAACAAATAATATCTTTATACGTTTATCTATAAGCTCCACGACTTTGGACTCTGCTTTTATGTAACAGTTGTCAACAGAAATAATATTATTATCTGCTAAATAGGATTTCAATCATAGATTTTGGGGACTCTAAAGAAAATCATTGAGTTGAATCATTTCATTGAAATTTTAGTTGGAAACCCATTTTTTTTCTAAATGGAAAGTTGTTAGGCCTGATACCCTGGACTCTTTAATAAAGTCAAGGTGTTGATTTTGTAACTAATTTTTAAAATATTTATTTATTTATTTTTAGTTTATGACATTAGTTCCACAAGCTTTTGAATTTTAAATTTTCTCCCCTTCCCATCCCTTTCCCGTCTCTCTCCCTTCCCCAGGACAGCATGCAATTTGATATAGGCTCTACATATACATTCACATTAAACATATTTTTACATTAGTATGTACTTTCATTTACCACACATGTGGACAAACCCATATGTGAGTTATTGGAGCAACTGATTAACATTGTGTATATAGATATTTATGTTAGATCACCTACTTGAAGAAAAACAGCATGTTATAGCTACATTAAGATGCTAATGAGATGCTTATATATCACAATGATTGACTCAAAAGTATAGAAAATATGACAAGTCAAGACATATGATGTATTCAGACTGAATGAACTAATTAGAAAAGCATCTATCAAACAAATCAGCATATGTTTATTTAGTCCTCCCTACATGTCAGGAATTGTTATAGACTCCAGGGGGACAGAGATGAAAATGACACCCTTCCTGACCCCAAAGAGCTTATGTTCTATCTGGATAAATAAGATATCCATATCTAAGCACTTGAATGTTGGAAACTAAACTCTGTGTGCATAGATATGAATACTTGTATACAGATGGATTGGTGTACCTAGGTATCTTCATATTAGAATATACATGTATTTGAATGTAAATTAGTAAGTGTGTCTGAGCACCTTTATTTTTCAGTATAAGTATATATGAGTACATAGCTAATTTAAAAAAATCATGTATATATAATAGAAAACATTCTCTGAAGATAGCTCTCTCAAATACTTAATACTCCTATCTGACAGAATACTTAGAGTAATAACGACCTAGAACTTTATAGTTTTCAAAGTGTATATGTACATTTATAACATATTATACAAACGCATATATATGTGTATATATATATGTATATATATATACATATATATATATATTCTAATTTGAGCCTTAAAACAACCCTATGAGGAAGGTCATGATACTATTTTCTTTGTAAAGCTATGGACACTGAGTCTTAAAAATATAAAGTGATTTTTTCCAATATCTATGGTAGGTTTAGAAACCATGCCTTCCCATATACAAGACCAGTGGCACTGGATTTGAAAGGTCATGCGGATCTCAGGGTACTATAAAAGGTTATAACATAAAATAATTTTGAAATTATTCATTTTATCTATTAGTCACATCTTCTGTATACTATAATATCTAGAATCATACAGAAAAACCCTTTTTAGGCATAATGGTCCATTATAAAAAAATTAGAAAAATTTAGGAAAAAAAGGATAGAATAGTGTAAAATATTCCAAAAAATGTAGCTAGTTTTAGTGAAATAAGAACTGGAGTAGGAGCCAGGTGACTTTAATTCTGGTTTTGGTTCTGCCCGCAGTCAATGTTGGTTGTCATGTTTCTGCATCTGTAATATGAAGAGACGGGCACACATGATTTAATATCATGCCCCAAATACAAAATCAGGATCACAGTGGAGTTACCAGGAAAATAAGAACATGGAAAAGGTTGTTGGGGTATGTGTCCTGTTCTCAAGCTGCGAAGTTTCTTTTGTGGGACGAGTTATCCTCCCTTGAACGCATTATCAGAGTAATAAGTAAAATATTTTTTAAAAAATCACCAGTGTGTATCTGTTAATAAATGTTCACTATTTTTACAAGTTGCTTCTCAATAATTAAAAAGATTAATTCTGTTTCTCTGTTCCTAAAGTCATTCTATAATGGAGATCAGAGCATCTTTAAAATTCCATGAATATCTCTGAACCACCACTTGAGGAAAATAAAAGGTTGGTGTTGTCTTCCCTAATTTACAGATGAGAAAAACCGATACTCCGGTAGGTGAATGTATTTCCCCTAGTCACAGAGATAGTAAATAACAGAATACATTTTCAAGCTCAGATGGGAGAAGATGATGGATATATTAATGGAAAAAGTCCTGAATAGAAAGTCAATGAACCAGTGCAGTGTGGTTGACTGGGAAATGTCCTAGACCTGGAACTGGAGTACTCATGGGCATTCAAAGCCTAGCTCTGCTATTGATTTCTGTGACTTAGGCAAGTCACTTACTCTCTGGGCCTTAATTTCTTCATTTATATGAGGGAGTTGATGTTGATAAACTTTGTTTCCTTTCAAATTCTGTGACCTACAATTTCAGTTCAAACCCTGGCACAGATAATTATGATTTCTCTGGGTCTCAGTTACTTTATCTGCAAACTAAAGGGGTTGTACTAGGTCAGAAGTTCTTAACCAGGATTATGTGAACTTAAAAAAAAATACTTTGATTACATTATTTAGATATAATTGGGTTCTTTTATAACTCTTTGTATTTTATGTTATAATATTAAAAAAACATTATTTTGAGCAAAGGTCCAGACTGGCAAAGGAGTCCATGACACAAAGTTAAGAACACCGGGCCTAGCTAACCTCTGAGGTAACCTTCTAGTATCTCTCAGTTCTACAATTCAAAATTCACTTTTCATCATGTTGCTTCCCTTTTTTCTTTTTTTGGAGGGAAGAAGGCAAGGCAATTGGGATTGACTAGCCCAAAATAAGTTTGAAGTGTCTAAGGACAAATTTGAACTCAGGTCCTCTTGACTCCAGGGCAGTTGCTCAGTAGGCACTGGACCACCTAGCTGCCCCCTCTTTTGTTTACTTAATGGCCCCTTTTTATTTCAGTATTCATTATTCTGCCTTGCACTGCTCCTTCTATCTGAGGAAAAATGAAATTTCTATATTAGAATCTCATGTTTCAGCAAATGAAAATCTGAGCAACCTTGCTAGGGTAAATTTGGTAGATAACTTCTGGACTTTGGGATAATTGACTCGTCTATAATTTCATGTAGCAGTTCCTCTGATGCCCTTGGGGGCACCAAGACCCTACCATCCCTTCTGGTTTTCCTCTTGATGGGAGACCAGCCACAAGTGCCTATTATCTGCAATATTGGGTGGCAACAGCTGCATAAGAGAAAGTTGCTTGCCTATGCCTTACCTGAGGCGTGCATGTGAGGAGGAGGAGGAGGAGGAGGAGGAGGAGGAGGAGGAGGAGGAGGAGGAGGAGGAGGAGGAGGAGGAGGAGGAGGAGGAGGAGGGGAGAATGGGTGAGTCCCCAAGGTGTGTATACAGGTTTCAAAGCAGGAATGTCTGTGGAATGGAAGGAGGGTGGGTAACTTTTGCCAAACCCTCCTTTACTTTTTCCCTCGCCCCTTTGCTTTCAGCTCGTAAGACCTGCCCAGGGACGGACAGCCCGGCCTCAACTGTCAGTCACATTTCTTCCAGCCAATGGCATAGTCGCCTGTCACCCTCACCCCACCCCCTCCAGGGAGTGAGGGGAGGGGTGTGTGTTGGGGAGGGGAGGTGTGAGGGGAGTGGGGAGGGGGAGGGCGGGGGTGAACAGAGTTGAATGATTGAACTTTCTTTTTTAGTTTCTGCAGCAGTGAGGTTCCCCTAGTAGTCCAGCACCAGACCGGTGCATAGCAGCTAATCCAGGCGTCTCTTGCTCCTTGTACTCCCCTTGTTCCCCCTCCCCACACACAAAGAGATGGTGTTAAAGGATCCAGGCGTGTTTCTGACCCTTTTCCTATGGATTACGGCTTCCTGGGGCTGCCTGGCTACAGCTGCGGGGCTTGGTGCTGCCGCCCGCAAGCAGGACGAGACTATTTCTGCTGTCAGTATTTACAGAGCCAGATGCACCTCCAGGTGCCTTAGCCTGCAGATCACTCGAATCTCAGCCTTCTTCAAGCATTTCCAGGTATGGTTAAAAAAAATCTCCTCACTGCCTGAAAATATTGCCCTTCTCCATCTCTGCCTCTAGCTCCCGGCAGACACTTTGCCCCTTTGCTGTCTGTCCTCTGGTCTGTCACTTGCACTCCTCTGGATTTCCCAGCTTTGAAGAGCTGGGGCGCGGGGGTGCGCTGTGAAACCATGTATATTAGGTGGGAGTTGGAGCTTACCAAAGCCTCTTAGAAAACTTCTGGGCAAAGACCGACCGCCGGCCGGAGTGCTGCCTCACTCGGGGTCAGCCTTCGGACGTGCGGGCGGTGGACTGCCCTCTAATCATTTCACCTTCACTTCAGCCCTCTTCTCACCCTTAAGGGCGCTCAAAGTGGCATCTCTGGGTTGCTTTATTTGCTTGTGAAATTAAAGCTAATCCGCTCCCCGGCTCCAACCCCAACCCGAACCGCTCTGAGAGTGACTGGAGATGCGGATGTAGAACTAGCTCCTGACCTTTCTGTATTGTTTCTCAGGAGAGTTTCCCCAAACCCTTAGCGCAGTTGCCTAAACTCCCAGGGGTTAGCTGCGTGTGTGGTGGTTAAGAGGCAGGATTGTTAGGAGGTGAGTCAGGGAGGCAGAACAGGCTGTGGCGGAGGTACCTGGGCTTCTTCCTTACAAGAAGAGGCACGAGAACAGTCATCCTCGCCTCCCTGCAGGTGCCAGGCTGGGACCAGCCCCCGCCCTTCTTTTGGCCTCTTTAGAATCCCTTTGACATTCCGCGCGGGCAAAATACGGACTACTCGGAGGAAGATCCCGGCGCCCATCAAATCCCTGGGGCAGAGTTGTTTTTTACCAATTAGCATGCATGAGTGTGTGTGTCTGTCGAGCTTTGGAGTCTTAAAGCTTTAGTCTCAAACTAATAAATGAGATGAGGCACGGGGTGAGGGAAGAAAGGGTAGTGGGGGTGGGGTGGGAAGTTGTTTGGGGTGGTTTGTGCTGCCTCTATGCAAAGACTGGATGTATCTCCGGGAAAGTAGCATGATATAGTAGAAAGAATGTTGGGTTCAGAAGATGTGGGCTCAACCGCGTCTCAGCTACTTTACCAGTTTGACCTTGGTCAAGTCTCTTAACCTCTCTGAGCTCCAGTTTCTTTATTTGTCTAATGAAGGGACTGAACTAGATGACCTTCCACTTCTAAGGTTATAATCCTATCTTGCTAGACTTGGTACTAGGCGCTGGGAATCCAAATACAATGAATTAATCAATCCCCACTAGGACGAAGAATCTCTAAAGTCCTTTCCAACTAAATCCTAGAATTTACTAGCTAGCGATAGTTGGCATCCAATATTGTAGCTCTGCCTCTCTCTGTCTCTGTCTCTCTGTCTCTCTGTCTCTGTCTCTCTCTCTGTCTCTCTGTCTCTCTCTCTGTCTCTCTCTCTCTCTCTCTCTGTCTCTGTCTCTCTCTCTCTCTCCTTCTCTCTCTCTCTACCTCTACCTTTCAGTCCCTTCTTGTCTGTCTGTGTGTCACTGTGTGTGTCTGTGTCTATCTGTCTCTTCCTCTCTGCCTTTCAGTAGCTTAGTCTTCATCTCTGTCTCCCTTCCTCTCTCCTTTTTCTTTCCTCTTCTCCCTCCTTTAGGATGCACCCGAGGAAAGACAAGTGATCAATGGATGTTTAGCTTCGAGTACTCCCTTTTGAGATGAGAGATCTGTAAGAGGATCATAGGAAGAACAGAAACCCTGAGGAACCTGTTGGAAGTGGGAGGGAGAGAACTAGAAGCACATGAGAGATGTGCATTACCAGGGGTGTCAGACCAAGGAAAACTTTGGCCAGCTGGATCCAGAAGCAGTTCCCAGAGGCCCAGCTGAAATGTAGCTTTTAGGAAATCATTTATCCTTCATTATTTTGCTGTACTCCTTTCATCTCCCCTTCCCTCTCTTTTTCTCACTTTCCCCATTTCATTTGAGATGCCCACCTGCTCTGTATACAGAATTCCCCCCTTGAGATAAAGCTAGGACTGCTAGCAGAAGTGGAAAAGCCTGGAGATTCAAAGTTCTTTGCCCTGAGGGAATGAATGAATGAATGAATGAACCAACAAATTAACAGATCACTTCCCCCTCCGCCCCCTATCCCCCCCCCCCCATATTAGGGTATAAAGTGGACTCCCTAAGGATATTGTTGACCTTTGAAATTCCAAAGGATTTGGGGGGTAGCACTGGAAATATGGGGAGCAGAAGGACTGGGCCCAGGGTTTTCCTTGGCATTCATTTAAAATGACCCATTGAATTAATCTGAGAGATTTAAGCCTAGGAGAGCTAGTCAAAGATAGAAACCAACTCTTGAAGTGTGTGTGTGTGTGTGTGTGTGTGTGTGTGTGTGTGTGTGTGTATGTAATAGAGGGAGAGGGAGAGGAAGAGGGGGAGAGAGGGAGAGAGAGAGAGGGAGAGAGAGAGAGAGAGAGAGAGAGAGAGAGAGAGAGAGAGAGAGAGAGAGAGAGAGAGAGAGAGAGATTGCATATTTAAAAAGCAAAGCTTTGCCATCTTACAAGTTTCCTGGTAGTTGATATGGTACTAGGATCTTCCTGAGTATAAGTTCAAAGGGAGAAAAAGAAAACAAACAAGAAAATAAAAATCAAAGCTGTTTTAACCTCCATCTGCCTCAAAGTGAAACTACACAGAAGTCCTCCTGAGTGCTAAACCCGGAGCTACCTTTTATCAAAATAGAGAACATTGCCCTAGAAATGAAAGACTCTCTTGAGAAGATACTTCACCTTTGTGATTTAAACAACAGCCACCTCCTAGGGGGAAAAAAAAGTCTATTCCCCCAGGGGATTAGACTTTTTTTTTTTTATTGAATTGTCAGTTATTGTAATTTATTTGTTTTACAGTTTCAGTGGCTAAAGAGCCAGTTTAGATCAAGCCAATTCCTAGTGAAAGGCTTTTTTTTGTGGTTTCTTGGCATGATTTCTCTTCTGAAGTAAAACTGCTGACAGAATGCACATTGCCAAACAATAGTGATTACATTTTAATTAGCTGGGGTGAAATAAGCTGCAAATTACTCAGTTAGGACTTAATAACTGCTGTTTTTGTAATCAATTGCATAGCCATTCTTGGAGTTTTAACCCTAACCTGGTAATGCCTATGTGATTTATCTAAATTACAGGGATTAAGCTCTTTTAAGATTGGAAAGGATGGTAGCTTGATCTCCTTATTAAAAACAAAAAAAAAAAAACAAAAAACCCTAAACTTGGCATTGTCTTTTATTGAAAGAGAGGTGGGGGTGTCAATGTATAGCATAAGCACTACTCAGTGTGTGTTATTTATAGCAAGACTTCCTTTGCTTCAGTCTTTTACAACCTGTTTCATCAGGAAAGGGGCCTTTTACCTGCTGGCTTGGTAAAATTCATTTTGCCGTTTTCTATACATAAGCATTTGTGGATTTTGAAGGTAGGAACTTACTCTGTATGTAGGTGCACCCTGTTTCCAAGGGAACAAACTATCTCCTATAAGAGCCTTTTGTAAATGAAGAGCATCCAACATATCTCCCACATCACACTTCTGGTCTGACATGGATACAGAGTTTATACTAGATAAAAAAAAGAGCCCTTACTCTTGAATCTAGTGTTTAGGATAAGATGATTTTTAAAGCTCCAGTTTTCACTGGATATAAAAGCATATCTATCTTCCTATTTTCAAAATATAATTGCTGTACGTCTTTTGGCCTTTAGCTGTACAGCAAGCATGTTTTATGTTATCAACATTTCATTCTATTCTGCATTTGCACTGTTTTGCGCTAGTATTTTAACATATTCCCTTCATCCTTTCTGCAAGTCAGGGTATCAGTAGGAAAAAGCTATTGAGGTCCTATACTGTCCTCAAGGTTACGTCTAATGCTCTTGCATCTTCTCCATTGTTACTGGGCCCTGGTCTAAAAGGTAAATGATTTGGGGATCAGATCTCACTACTTACTTTTCTCAAAGTGAATTCTTTACCTTCCCTTGGGCTACAGAATATACTTGGAATCATCTCTATTTTATTCATTCCTGAGGTGAGGCTCAAACAAATGAAATGATTTGCTCAAGATCAGAAGGTAAGTAAATGATAGAACTAGGGTGAGAGGTCAGCTCTCCTATGCTATGCTAGGAACTTTCCTAGTGAAAGCTGAAAAGTTGAATCTCATTCCGTGGCCCAGGGAGAGGGTTTTTGGTTGTTGTTGTTTGTTTGTTTGTTTGTTTGTTTGTTTTTTTCTATCAGCACCCCATCTATATTCCCAAAGGAAATCCTAGGTGAAGTGGATTTGAAAAAAAAAAATTAGCTTGCTGATCAGAGACTAGGAATAAAGAGAGTGCCTGTTTCCCTGCCAGGACTAAGGAAAGCTTAAGGAGAAAGTGAATGGAATAATGTCGGCATATGGAGAAATAGTAGAGTCTGCAATCCTGGCCCCAGGGATCTAATATTTGATTAGTGTTAAGAGATACTTGCTTAATGGTATATTATTCACTCCATAATGCTGATGGGTTTGCTTAGGTAGTTTATTAGAGATCAGAGGATTTTCTTTTGCAATAATTGGAAGCTGTTTATTTTGGCAAAAGAAGCTGCTATGGTGATTAGTTATTTCCACTTAAAGGGCCTGTGTCTTCTTTGACAAAAAGTAAACAAACAATTAGCTCATCAAGAACCTTCACAGCCACAAATTAGCCCCAGGCTCACAAAACTTCAAACCGGAGATTTTGTGGTATGCACATACTCAGGAATGATGGATAGAGTCAAATGTGGAACAAATTTTCAATTAGGTGCTCAGAGTGACAAGCATTCAGGGAGTCAAAGTGGAAGAAGGGGACCAAATTCTACCTTAGTATTCCTGGCTTCTATTCCTAGTTCTTTGGCTCACTTTTCAAAACACTCTGAATTTGACCCAAATTAAATTCTACACTATGCAATATAAGCCCTCCCTTTAAAGCTACATAAAACACATCAGTGGGTGATTCTGTGTTCAAGGAATTTAAATGTTTTTGTAATGGCCCACATTACAATTCTGAATATAGGACAAGACGTTCAATAAGTATATGTGTTAATTATGTCTATGTGCCAGTTCATTAAAATGTAACTTAAGAAAAATTCTTTCTTTGAGGGACTTGGCTAAACCTAGAGTTCATGTGGGTCTTCTCAGTTTTGAGAACCTGTGTTTAAAAAAAAAATGTTCAAAAAACCCTCAACTCCCCATTCGCCCCAAAAAACCCCAATCTAAATTAGGAGGTAGTCATTTTAATTATAAAAGAGTTCATCACAGAATTCCTTTATTTTAAATTTTAAATGTTTAAAATTTTAATTACTACTGGACATTCAAATATGTCTTTACAACTACTTGGGGGATTGGGGAAGGAGAAGTTGCTAAAGTTCTAGGAGAAATGTTAGTTTAGAGACATATAAGCAGTACTTCTATTAGTGGAAGAATGAAAACCATAAAGCTAACTTTGTACCTGTACCTTTGTACCTAAGGGGAATCAAGGCTTCCCTCTCAGGGACCTCATAGGCCTCCTCGACCAATGCATATATGACCAAGAGTACCTGCTACAGCATCTGCAATGAGTTGTTGTTGAGTCGTTTCATTCATGTCCAACTCTCTGTGATCCCTTTTTGGGGTTTTCTTGGAAAAATTTCAGGAAACTGAGGCAAACAGGGTTAAGTGACTTGCCCGGCTAGTCAGCATCTGAAGTCAGATTTGATCTAAGGGAGATGAGTCTCCCTGACTCCAGGCCTAGCACTCTATCCACTATCCCACCTAGCTGACCATTTGTATCAAATAATTGGTTTAGTTTTTGCTTCAAGATCTCTAGTGAAAAGGAACTCACTACTTTGAGAGACAATGCATTTATTTCATTTTCATATAATTCTATTAGGAATTCCTTGTTCACATCACAGCCTAGTTTATTTTTTAGCAACTTTCATTCATTATTCCTTGAACATTATATACTTGAATATGGTCATTATGCCTACCCTAAATATTCTCTTCTCTAGTCTACAAACCCTTGAGTTCCTCATCTCATCCTCTCCAATTCCTTTACTTATTCTGGTCATATTCCTTTAGACATGCTGCTTTCATCATGGTCCTTCCAAAAATGTGTCATCCCAAACTGAACACAGTAGTCAGAGTGTAATCTGGCTATGGGGCTGTCACTTCCTTTTTTTATGGACACTTTTATGAATTTTATGAATTAAGGTTTTGGCTGCCATGTTTCTCTGGTGAGGCATTGACAGAGACTACCTATAAAATTAGTGGTTAGAGTACCAGGCCTGGAGATAGGAAGACTCATCTTCATGGGTACAACTCTGACCTCAGACTGTGTGACTCTGGGCAAGTCACATAACCATGTTTTCCTCAGTTGGAGAGGGAAATGGTAAACCACTGAAGTATCTTTGCAAAGAAAACCCCAAATAGAGTCACAAAGAGTCGGACGTGATTACAAATGACTGAACAACAGCAACATAATGTTAAAGCTAGAAGGATCTTATAGATAAATCATCTACTCAAACCCAGTAAGTGTAGAGATTAGAAAACAGCCTAATCTACTTTAAAACAAAAAGTTCACTTCTTTCTTCTCAGAAAACAAACATTAAAAAAAAAAAAACAACTGGCACCATTTTATGATAGGATTTTCTAAAAGGAATCTCAGGAGAGATGTAATAAAACAATTAGAATAAAAGTAGAAAAGGCCTTCAATATAATCAGGATCACTAGAGATGACCCCCAGTTGAGTGTGGGGGTACAAGAGATGGAGGTGAAGAAGGTGTCTGTACAAAGCCAGCAGGAAGATGGCATGCAGCATACAGGCCACAGTATATAGGCCAGTTTGGCTGGATCATAAGGTACATTAAGAGAAAGATAAAAAAGATCAAATCAGAAAAGATAGATTGAAAACAGACTGCAAAGGTCTTCAAATCCCAAATAGGACTTTGTACCTAATACTAGACAAAATATGGAGTCAATGGATTTTCTTGATTAGGAGAGGGATGTGTTTAAGTCCTTTGATTTAGGACAATTACTTTAGCAGCTCTGTGGCAGAAGGATCGGTAAGGTCAAAAGTGAGGAGGTCAATTATACAAGGATGTCATGATAGGTCTTCTCAATGGCACAGTGGATGGTATGTCAGGTCTGGAGTCAAAAAAACGTACCTAAGCCAAAATTTGACCTCACACAATAGCTGTGTGTCCCTGAGCAAGTCACTTAACCCTGTTCGCCTCTATTTCCTCATCTGTAAAATGATCTGGAGAAGGAAATGACAAACTACTTCAGTATCTTTGCTAAGAAAACCCCAAATGAGATTATAAAGAGTTGGATATGACTGAACAACAATGATAGTTGAGGCAAGAGATAGAGCTTGAACCAGTGTGGACACATGAGATGAGAGAAGAAAACTAATGTGAGAGCTGTTGTAGAAGTAGTATTGGCAAAATCTGGTGATTGATTAGATGTGGGAGATGGATAAGTTAGAGTGAAGAGTTAAAGATGACTGAGATTGTGTACTTGTTTGACCTGCCCTTGACAGAAATAGAGAAGTTAGGATGAGGGGCATGTTTGGGAGGAAAGTTATTTTTGTTCTGGGAATGTTGAGTTTGAGATGTCTATGGGATGTCTTGCTAAAGATGACCAGTAGGCAGATAGAGATGTGAGAATAGAGTTCACAAGAGAATTAGGAGCTGGTTTTGGAAATTTAGGAGTCATCTTCATAGAAATGATAGTTGAAGCCAGGGGAGCTGATGAAGTTGGTTAGAGAGATAGCATCGAAAGAAGGGAAGACAAGAAATCTCAAGAAAGCTGTGAGAAAGATGTACCCTCAGGACTTAGTATATGGATGATGGTTCAGTAAAGGGGACTGAGATGGATTGGTCAGCTAGGAAAACTGGGAAAGAAGAATATGAGGAAAGTCTGTGGACAAGAGAGTGTTCAGAAGGAGGAGGTAGTCAGTGTATCAAATGTTACAAAGAGGTCAAGAATGACAAGAATTAAGAAAAAGCCATTAGGTTTTTTTTTCTTTTCAGAAGGGGGAAGGCAGGGCAATTAGAGTTAAGTGACTTGCCCAAGGTCACACAGCTAGTAAGTATGTCTGAGGTTACATTTGAACTCAGGTCCTCCTGATTCCAGGGCCAGTGCTCTATTCACTATGCCACCTAGCTGCCCCCAAAGCCCTTAGTTTTAAAAAGTAAGTTTCCATATAGTGGTGAGGACAAAAACAAAATTGCAATGGACCAAGAAATAACTGAAAGGCCATAAATAAATAAATGAGTTATGTTACAATTGGAGTATGAGTTTGGTTTCCCACAAAGGTCTGCATAAATAGCTAGAACCTAGAGTGGATATATGTGAGGAAAAGAGCCTTTCTTAGCCACAGCGCTTCTTGGTATGTTTTAGATGTCTGTAAGGTTAGCCTGCTAGTGCTGTACTTGCCTTTGTTTATAAATCAGAATGCTACTATGTTAGTAGTACCACCCTTTTCTCCCCTTAAAATACACATACTTTATGGCTGTAGAAAATTTTCACAAAATTTCATGCATCGCTTCAGAGTATGAGGGACGCATTTTCATGTGATGTGGAGACAAGTTAACCAGATAAATTTGTTGTGGCTGACCCAGGCCACCAGTAAATACAGATTATATAGAAAGGAAAAACTTAACAGTATTAACTAGAGTTTTTGTGGCTCACCCTAACCTAATTTGCCTATAGTACATGACTTGAGATGCTAGGTCAGCCTAAAGCTTAAAAAATATCCAAACAATTGCACTGAAGTAACATAGTAATTCCCCATTGTCAGTGGGTCATCAGAATTAATCAGCTTCAACCATTGGGAATTGAGGAACAAGTTAAAAAACAAAACAAAACCAATAACCAACCTCCAAGGGAAATAACTATCAGAAAGTCCATGAATGCTATCTGGTAAGAAAAGCTCAATGTCACTGTCAGGCCAGATGTGAATGTATAATTAAGTATGGAATTAAATTTAATGTTGACTAGATTCTCTTTAAGGTATGGTGGTGGTTACTCTGCTGTATTTTTGTCTTTGTTTTGTCTTCCCTTCTGAAATTTAAATAGAAACTTAGCACTCAGCCACTTTTTCTATAGAAAGGATGTAGGGAAAAAAACCTTTTATTAAATACCTACTGTGTACCAGATATGGTTTTAAGCTTCATTATAAATAGTATCTCATTTGATTCTTACAACAACCCTTTGAAGAAGATGCCACTATCATGCCCATTTTTCAGCTGAGGAAACAGAGGTTAAGTAACTTGCCCAGCGTCAGACAACTAGTAAATGTCATAGACTGTATTTGAACTCAAGTCTTTCCAACTATAGACCCAATTTTAGGCTCTGTCTTCTGTGCCACTTAACAGACTCTAGTTGACAAAGAATGAAAGCAGAGCAAGAGGGGACATAAAGAGGATCTCAGTCCCCTTCTGACTTGCTCAGCCATTGACTAGAATTCTGGCCTCATACAAGTGGATATGGACTCACTGATGATCACTACAGGCCTATGAATCTGAGAGACAGGAGGCACCGAGGTCTCCTGAAAGCAGATTAGGAGGTATAAGGGTACTCCCATAATCTGAATCATTGGAAAATAAAACCAAATTATAAGGGGTGAGACAACATAATGATCCACTATAAAGTATTCTGAGGCTATTGAGTGCAGAGATAAACTTCCACAGTTCCACAAAGGAATCATTGTATTTATTACAGAACAAAACCAATACAACAGCTAAGGTACAAGACTAACACAGAGCAAATAAAATGCTTATCTTATCTTTGTGATTTCTCTTTATGCAAATCACAAAGTATATAACACATTTGTGAATTATGTCCATTGAAAGGTCTAAAATAAATATTAGTTTTTCCTTTTAAAAACAATCACTTAGGTGCAACAAGGCACAGTGGAGAAAGAGCACTGAGCTTGGAATCAGGAAGAATCATCTTCTTGAGTTCAGATCTGGCCTCAGACACTTACTAGATGTGTGGCCCTCAGCAAGTCACTTAACCCTGTTTTCCTCAGTTCCTCATCTGTAAAATGATCTAGAGAAGGAAACGGCAAACCACTCCAGAATCTTTTTCAACATACCCCCAAAAGGGATCCCCAAAAGTTCATCATGACTTTGCTGTTGTACTTCATCACTGGCTACTGTTGCTGTTATGGAATGTAGCATAGTTTGTCTTTGCATATAATGCACACAGTAGTCATTTGCCTTATTGATCTTATTTTGTTTTTATAGCTAATGATTCTTCCTAACATCTCTGAGCTACAAGAGGAATATTCTCAGTCTGTCAAGAGTAGGCAAACAGTAGCAATGTAAAGAACAGAATCAGAGCCTTCTAATCTCTAAATCAATAGTTTGTCCCTAATAGGAAAAAATTTATAACCTAAAAGAAAGCACATTTATTAATTAATGCTCTGGGGATTTTTTTGGGAGGGGCAATTTTTTCTTTTTTTCTCCAGTTAAATTCATCTGCTTGTTATTAGGGTTCAAGAGTACCACAGTCATCCCACTCACTCAGGCTGGCAACATAGGTGTTAACCCTTGACTCCTCTCTCAATCCCCTGTGTCCAATCAGTTAAGTCCTATCTTTTCTACCTTTTTAACATCTCTAGTACATTCTCCTTTCTTTCTCTGACACTGCAACCACCTTAGTGCAAACTTCCCACCACCCGGTTAGACTACTGCAATGATTTACCAGTGTGTCTCCCTTTCTCAAAACTGTCCCCCTTCAATTCATCCTTCCATTGAGCTATCAATATAGCACAGATCTGGCTGTGTAACTCGCCCTTTCTCTTTCCCCCTCCACATTTATTCCACTAGAGGAATAAACTCTAGTGATACCTTATTATCTACAGGATCAAATAGAAATTCTCCTTTTAACCTTTAAAACCCTCCATAGGGGCGGCTAAGGGGCTCAGTGAATAGAGCACCAGTCTTGGATTCTGGAGGACCTGGAGTTCAAATTCGGCCTCAGACATTAATACTTTCTAGCCATGTGACCTTGGGCAAGTCACTTAACCCCAATTGCCCTGCCTTTCCCCCCTAAAATAAACAAACAAGCAAACAACTCCCCCCCCCATAACCTGTCTCCTTCCTAACTTCCTAGTCTTACACCTACCTTTTCACATGTTCTATTTTGCATTAGTCTTCTTGTTTCTCTCACTCCATCTCTTGACTGAGAGTTTTCACAGGTTGTCCAAGTCTGGAACTCTTTCCTTCCTTACCTCAGCCTCCAGCCTCAGTTAAGTCCCACCTTCTGCAAGTTCTCCTTAACCTTAGTACCTTCCCTCTGAGATTGTCCCCCCCCCCCCCCGTTCATCCTCCTAATGTGTCTTGTTTGTTGCTGCAGATTGTCTTTCCCATTAGATTGTGAGTTCCTGGAGAGCAGCAGGGATATTTTGTTTGTTTGTTTTTTGCTTTTCTCTTTATTCCCAACACTTAGCACAGTGCTTGGCCTATAGTTGTTCATCCTTTGTTTTGGAGGAAGACCAGTGACGTTCCGTATGACATCTTTGACTTTTGAGTGAATTGGATTAAAATGGAAAAAGTCTCACAAAATTGTGTGCCTCATTTTCTCTCCCAGAAACATCAAAGTCCAATGGCCAGGATGGGTGTCTTCAATGTCTGACCAAATTCTAAGAGTTCCATTGAAGTATTGCTTTATTGGCACATAGTAGGTATTTAAGAAATGCTAATTGTCTGACTCCACTAAGTATTTTTTAATCAGTAAACCGATAAGTATCTCCCAAGTACCTACTGGTACTTAGGCACTGAAGATAATAAAGAAAAAAAAAGCGAAGTAGTTGCTTCTCTGAAGGTGTATATGTGACCTATTGAAGGCAATGAGGGGGATGATGGAATATTGTGTGTGAGCAAGAAGGGGAAGTACAGTTTAGCATCTAGATGGAAAAGATCATAAAGGGGAGTAATGTATAAGTAGCCTGGGGAGGCTGGTTGTAGTCAGTTTACAAAGGATTTGAAAAGACAATACTTTATATTTAATCCTAGAGATAATAAATAATGAGACCTTGTTGTTTACTGAGGAGGGCAGAGGAAAAAGGATTCCGACCTGCACACTAATAATGTGATAGAGTTGAATTTCTATAAGTATAGTTAAATTATAGGTCTTTTCAGAGAAGTGGATGAACTAAAACTTTTATATAACATTAACAATGAAGGCATAACAGGTGGTTTTTATTTTAGGAAAACACATTTTCCTAATTTGAATGGGTGTTTCTTCATTCTCCTTCAGAAAAAGAAAGTTTGTAATTTTATAAATTCAAAATACCACTGATGATATTTCAAATTTAGGTCATTTGATAGTGAGTTCCTTGCTATTTCTGGATATTTGAAGCTTTGGAGACCTGAATTAGAAGAATAAAAAAGAGAATAATTAAAGAAATTACAAACACTGGTTTGGCCATGTTAATCACTTGGTCAACTAACAAGGGGAAAAGGAAGCAAAGAAGATTCAGATTATGTGAAATTTTAGACCTATTTTTATGTATACATTTCTATACTTTCTTCAATGTTGCATAAAATTGTAGCTTATTGATAATTCATTTGTTTTAAATAAATCATCTATCATCTTGTTTGGGGGCTAACTCTTCCTCTTCCTGAAACTTACCATCACCAATGTATAATATATACATAAAAATAAGGCATGTTCAGGTGTATTAATACTTTTTGTTGGTAGGTTATTGGCATCTAAAAGAAAGATGACTCCTGGAAATCCAGATATAAATTAGTCAATTTAAGACTTTCAAATTAGAAGGATCACAATTATTTAAGTAATTAAAATGGACAATATGGTAAAATTTTGACCTACTTTAAAAATAAAAGTCTTTCTTTCATATGTATCTGAGAATTTGTTGTACTATTTTTTTTTTTTTGGCGAAGGGGCAAAGGGAGTGGGGAAACAAGACAGCTGATATTCTCTCCTAAAGCCTATATATAGGTGGGACAAGATAATAGATGGAAATTTTCTCCTTTTTGTATAGTTTGAGTTTATGTCTGTCTAATTGCAAAGGAAAATTCAGTAGGATGTTTTAACATGACGAGTAGAACAATATATTTGAATAAAAATGCAAATGTCTATTTTAAGGAGAAATGATACTCATTTATTAAAATAGGCATGCTGCTGGATTTTGATATCATGAAGTATTGAGCTTATGTTATGAGACTTAAAAAAGGAAGTAAAATGGACATTTTAAAACAATCTGCTATTATATACAAGTCAAGTTGTCATTTCATTAAAAAAAAAACTTTTAAAATTTATCATGAATTGAATGAAAAGATCACAATTCCTAATCAAATAAATATGTTTTGAGAATGAGTGAGGAAACTTAAAAGAAAAATTTCTGCAATTCACATGTTGTCTTGTTATTTATATACAGAGGTCCAAAGAAGTTACAGTTTTCCCCTGATGCTCCAAAAATTGGAAGGAGAAAAAGTATATGTTGAAATTTAATTGGGAACCAAGTTTTAGTTCTGATCTATTGTAGCACTGAAGCAACTGTGCTGTTACTCAATTCATCACTTGGCAGAATTTTTATAAATGTATTTTGGAGGTAAAGTATAGGAAATCTAGGCTTAGATATTGTACTTGTGTCACATAAAAATTTCCTAGCAATTCGTAAAGTGTATATGTTGTCCTCCCATGATTTTTTAAATTAAATTTTGATGTGTTCTGGAGTGTGTTTTGGGATGAAAAAAAAACAAAAACCCAAACCAATTTAAGACCTTTAATCCATTATGAAAATAGACCTGATTTCCCTCGAGGCAAAAATGTTTTAATTTTGTAGCTAATCAATGTTCCTAAAATTGACTGTTCTTGCAAAGTAAATACTATCCTGTAGGTTCTTTCTCTCTCTCTCTCTCTCTCTCTCTCTCTCTCTCTCTCTCTCTGGGCTCTCCCTCTCATCTACATTTAATTTATCATATACTCTTAAGTGATCTTTTACTTTTAAAAAATGCTATTGTTTGAAGTTCTTATTTTAAAAAATTTAGAATCAGGATTTATGAGATATAGCATTTTATGAGTCAAGGTATAATAGACTGTAAGGTGTTCTATTTATTTGATTAATTATTCAATACCCCGAAATGGATAACACATAAATCAATGCTTTGAAAAATGCATTATACATTGAAGTAAGGTGTTCATAGAAATGGCGTTTGATTAAGTCAATTGAAGAAAAAAAAATATGTTTCTGGTCTTTTCATTTTCCCCTATCTATACAAACCATTGTTTCTCCATATGAAATAAAACAGAGATTAAAACATATAAATAAGACAAGTAAATGACAATTTGTAGATGAAATTTCCTTTTGCAGGAAATTCAGCTCAATCATTTTAACTAGGAGTCAGTCAGCCCTATTATATTTATTGCTCTGTGTCAGGTGCTAGGAGGATACAAAGATGTCCATGGCACTGTTTCTACGCAAATGGAGCTTGCCATCTAACAGTGAATGTTGTTGATTTTCCATTAATGTGGGCAATGATAGGATTGATTGAACAGTATCACTAAGTCTTCTCTCACTAAGACAAAACACAAATTGTATTTTATGGCATCTTTAAAGTAGGAATTTTGTTATTTGATATGCTAATGCTATCAATGTTTCATTTTTTTAAAATTCTAGAAAGCTGTTGGTTATGTATTGAGACCAGTTGAAAAGAATGTTTATTAACTTGTAGTTAATCTCCAAATGATGTTTCCGAAATATAAAGTATGCCAGGCATTACTGTGTCTTGTAGATGTGGCTTATTATGAGGAGACAAAGACGTCAACTCTCAATAAACTTGAGAAAAATAATAGGATGATTTAAAAATGATTATAAAGTTAGTTCTCTGCCTCTCCAACCTCTCTGCCGCCATAGCACTAGTGACATCATTCTCTTTATTCTTAATTATCATAGGGAAAGAGACACTGGGATTGGACTTTTGACTTGATTTTTATAGAAAACTCCTTGATAAGTAAATTGCCTCTACTAATGCAGATTAACACCTTCTCTACAAAGTTATTTTCTTAGTGCTCTCTCTCTTTCTCCTCCCTGCATCTCCTCTGTCCACCTCTGTCTGTCTCTGTCTGTCTGTCTCTCTCTCAGTCTCGCTGTCTCTTGGTCTCTCAGTTTCTCTCTGTCTCCTCCCCACCCTACCCCCAGAGCACAAATGACTTTATTAGTGTCTCAGGACCAGTATATATCAAAAATAGGATTTGAAACTCAATCTTCTTATATCAGAAACTATTTCTCTGTCCACTATGCTACACTTCTATGAGATTATTATAAGGATCCCCAAAACAAAAGTCTCAGATCCTTTGATTTATAAGTGAAATATCACATATAATCTCTTGGTTTTCAGAAGACCTTCAGTCATTGAGATGTTCTGAAGATGGTCACTTTAAATAATATCATAACTTTCATGATTTCAGGTTATTAAGGAGCTTATAATATAAGGGTAGTTTGATAGGTATTCTGCTTGCTTGTGTCCCTTTCTGAGATTCCTTCTCAATCAATAAAATATTCTATGTTTCAGGCACTGTGCTAAGTCTTAGGGATAGAAAAAGAGCAAAAAGACTGTCCCTGTCCTCAAAGACAATTTAAGCGGGAGACAATATGCAAACAAATATGCACAAACAAGTTATATACAGGATAAATAAGAAATAATTAATAGAAGTAAGACATTAGGATAAAGATGGGTTGGGAAAACTTCAGACACTTAACACTTACTAGCCATGTGACCTTGGGTATGTCAACCCCAATCACCCTGTCTTCCTCGCTCCAAAAAAACAAAAAAAGGATGGTTGGGGAAAGGCTTCCTATAGAAGGTGGTATTTTAGTTGGGACTAAAAGAAAGCTAATGAAGCCAATAGGTGGGGAGGAGAAGGGAGGACATTTCAGAAATGGGGGACTCACAGGGAAGATCCCCAGGAGCCCAGAGATGAAGTGTTTCTGCTCTCTTATGTATTTTTAGTGATTCATTGACACTCTTCTTTTTCTATTTATTTTTTTTTAGTATTACTGTGACCACATCTTATTCTATTCTGCCCCCAAAAGAAAAGCCCAAACCTTGTAATGAGTATAGTCATGCAAAACACATCCTTATTCTGTTATTGACAGGGTGGCTCTTATCATTTTATCAGTATCCAGGAATGTTGCCAGTCTTAAATGAGTTAATGGATATAAAGCCCTTTGCAAGCCTTAGTACAGTATATAAATGCTATTTATTATTAGTATTAACAATGATAATAATAACATTTTTGTTAGCTTACAATTTCTAGACTTCTAGTAATGCTGAAGATGACTTCATTCCCTGAAACTTTTACTTTCCTCTTGCTGAGCTCAATCAATGTTTATAGAGCAATACAAGGATATGCTGGTAAATGTTTAATAACTAGGCTTTTTTTGAGGGGGAAAAGTATGCGCATATACTTTTAAGTTTAATCTTCCCTAGCACTTTTTAAAGTCTAGACATTCAACCAAATGATAAATAATGCCCTGATTTGTGGTGATGACTGATTTCTGAGACAAATACAACAAAAATTTGACAATGGACTCTTACAAAAGGCTAGAGATGGCTCCAGCACACTCTTGTAACTATCTCCAAGGTTGTCTTTTCACCTCTCTCTATACCCTTTCTCTTGGTGACCTCATTAATAAATACTTTTTCAAATGTCATATACAGATGATTCCTAGATCTATAAATCCAACCCTGGTTTCTCATCTAGACTCACCAATGGCCTGTTTCCAACTGGAACAACATTTCCAACTGGATTTCCTGTAGGCATCTCAGATGTAATATGTTCAAAACAGAGTCCATCCTCTTTCTGATCAAATCCACTTTCCTTTCTAACTTTACTATTTCTTTCAAGGGCATCAACATCCTTTTGGTCATTCAGTCAATCTCAAAGTCATTCTGGACTCATTACTGTCCCTCATCCTACGGATTCCATCCAGTTGTCAAATCTTGTCTCTTTAATTCTTCCACAACATCTTTTGTCCTCATCTCCTTTTCTCCTCTCACACAGTCACTATTCTCTTACCTAAACTGTCTCCTAATTGAGGTCTTTGCCTTAATATCCTGTGTTTCCCACAATATTTTTTCATTTGTCTCCCTATTTTTCTACAAACTCTTCTTTGAAACCCTTTATAACTTGGCTCCAGCCTACCTTTCTATAATTCTTTTTTTTTTTTAAAGCAATTGGGTTTAAGTAACTTGCTCAAGGTTACACGGCTAGTCATTATTTATGTGTGGGTGCTCATTTTCTGAGCCCGGATTTGATCCCAGGTCATCCCAACCCCGAGGCCGGCGCCCTTACTCGCTGCACCACCTAGCCGCCCCATAAGCCTACCTTTCTAAGGTTATTACACATTATACTTCACTCATTCTTTGGTTCAGACAAACTGGCTATGTTGCTATCCCTAAGGGGATATTTCATCTCTTATCTCTTTTTCTTCCCATAGGCAGTTCTAGGTGCCTGAAAGGCACTCCTTTTTCACCTCTGCTTCTTAGAATCCCTTGCTAACTTTAAAGCTCCCTTCAAATGCTATTTTATCTCCTAAATTAGAACTTTCTTCTCCCCCTAACTGCTAGAATTTCCCTACCCAAATTGCCTTGTATATATATTACATATATATCCATATATAGACATATTGTATTATATATGCATATATGTGTATATATGTAATATATTATGCATATATGCATATTATATAATACATATATATTTAATATGTTTACCCATATACATAATTTCCCGTAGTAGAATTTAAGCTTCTTCATTATTAGAATTATTTTACTTTTTTTTCTTTGTACCATCAGCTCCCTAGCATAGTACCTGGCCCATAGTAGTCTCCTAATAAATGCTTATTGGTTGACTGATTGATAAATATAATTTGGATTAATTTTCTGTTAACTATACTTTAAATGTAATGTCTTGCCATACATTTAGCTTTAATTAATTGAGATACATGTGCTGTCAAGGTTTTGCTTACTTTATAATGTTTGAATTAGGTCCATCTACAGTTTTAGCATATCAATGAGTTATTTCACTATTCAGAATAACTTTTTTTAATAAACCGAGCCTGGGGTTTTTACATGTACACTTTATCCTCCAGGTCACTTTAAAAATGTCCAGTGAGCTGCAACACAGCTCTGGGTAGAAGGGTGGGGAGTGGAAGACCTTTAACGTTTTACCAAGGGAAATCAAGGTATTTTTTTTTCCTTTGATAAATGTTGATATTATAGAAATCAGTTATATCCCTGCTACTTTGCATTTAGATCTATAAACAGACTTGGGAATAGATTGAATGACATACAGAGAGATTCTCATAGATCTTTATTTAGTTCTGAATTTTGAAATTCACAGAGTCCTATCAGGTGTATACTTGGAACCCAATTGAGTTCTGTTTTTTTGTTTTATTTTTTTTTTTTGGTCTTTATTATTTGTGAGTGTAGTTCAGCTCAACTTGACAAATATTTGTTGTGCCCACTTTGTGCATAACATTGTGCCAGATATTGAGGGAGATATGTCATGTTATCATAAAGCTTTTAGTCTAGAGGGGAGATGCAGCATCTATTTATAAAAGAAATCTCAATAGAAAATAAAGCGTAAGTGGTGGCTGGGTGGCGCAGTGAGTAGAGTGCCAGCCCTGGAGTCAGAAGGACCTGAGTTCGGATCCGGCCTCAGACACTTAACGAACACAAACAAAAACCTAGCCGTGTGACCTTGGGCAAGTTACTTGACCCCAATTGCCCTCAAAAAAAAAAAGAAAAGAAAAGAAAAGAAAAGAAAGGAAAAGAAAAGAAAGAAAAGAAAAGAAAAGGAAAGAAAAGAAAAAAAAGAAAGTGTTATAAGTATACAAGAGAAGTATAAACAAAGTGCTTTGTGAGGTTTGATGAAGAAAAAATTATTTCTTATTAAGGATATCAGGGTAGGATTCATGGGAGGAAGCTGCATTTGAGCAGGGCTTTGAAAGCTGCAGCCCAGAGGAGGGGAAGGGCATTGGAATAGGAGTCAGCAGTTCTGGGTTTGAATCCTGATGGGTCTTTTACTCCTTTTGTTGCATTAGCCAAGCAACTTCCTTTCTTTGGCCTTTAGTTTGCCAATCTATTGAATAAAGGGTTTGAACTAAATGCCCTCTAAATAGGTCTTTTTGTTTCAACTCTAAAATTCTCTTAAGTGAAGAACAGCTGGATGGATACTGCATTCAAGCAGATTTAATGATTTTTACAAAAGAAAGAGGGAGTATGAGAAATAATTCCTTCTTCACAGATGCTTTTTCTGTAAACTGAACTGAAGTCAATCATTCCACTGGTATTTATTAAGCACCTACCATGTACCAGGTATCACATGAGATACAAATAAAAAAAAATGAAACTATCAGCAATCTGCTACCTAAGATGAATTACATTTTAATGTGGAAGACAAGGAAATACAAATGAAAATATGTGCATCATAAATATAAAGTAAAAAATTAGAAATACATATGTATATACATATACACATCTTATGTCAATGCCTGAAATTCTTATTTTAATGTGTACTGCAGATACATGTGCTGTCAAGGTTTTGCTCACTTTTAGTCTTAGTCATTTTTTCAACTTGATTTACCAATATAAACTAAAGGGAAAAACCCACATGTAGCAGGACACTTTCATTATATACTTAAAAGTTGATTTTGGTATCATTCATAGTAAATTCATGGCATAAAATCACATCTGGAGAATTGACATAGCCAAGTGGATAGAAAGCTGACCACAGAGTCAGAAGATCTAGATTCAAGTTCTGTCTCTGACACATATTGATTGTGTGACTTAATTTAAGCAACACACTTAATTTCAGGGCTCCAGGGAAATCTTTAAGACTGTAGGTTCTTAGAAAATTATACACCAATTTCCTTCATTAATATAGACGCAAAAATTTTTAAATAAAATATTAGCAAAAAGATTACAGTAACTTATCACAAGAATAATACACTTTGATCAGGTACAATTTGTTCCAGGAATGCAAGGATGGTTTAATATTAGGAAAACCATCAGTATAATTGATCATATCAACAATAAAACTAGCAGAAACCACATGATTATCTCAATAGATGCAGAAAAGACTTTTGACAAAATACAACATCAATTCCTATTAAAAACACTAGAAAGAATGGGAATAAATGGAGCCTTCCTTAAAATAATAGGTAGCATCCATTTAAAGCCATCAGCAAGTATTATATGTAAGGGGGATAAGCTAGAAGCATTTCCAATAAGATCAGGGTTGAAACAAGGGTGTCCACTATCATCCCTCTTATTCAATCTGGTACGAGAAATGTTAGCAGTAGCAATTAGAGAAGAAAAAGAAATCAAAGGAATCAAATTAGGCAAAGAAGAGACCAAGCTATCACTCTTTGCAGATGATATGATGATATACTTAGAGAATCAAGTAAAAAACTACTTGAGACAATAAATAAATTTGGCAAAGTTGCAGGATATAAAATAAACCCACAAAAATCCTCGGCATGCCTGTATATTTCTAATGAAATTCAACACCAAGAGATAGAGAAATCCAAGTTAAAGTTGCTGTAGACATTATAAAATATTTGGGAATCTACCTGCCAAAACAAACCCAGGACTTATATGAACACAACTACAAAACACTTTTCACACAAATAAAATCAGATCTAACTAATTGGAAAAATATCAATTGCTTGTGGCTGGGTCGAGCTAATATAATAAAAATGACAATTTTGCCTAAATTAAATTACATATTTAGTGCCATATCAATCAATTTACCAAAAAAAAATTACTTTATAGAGCTAAAAAAAATAGTAACAAAATTCATTTGGAAGTACAAAAGGTCCAGAATATCAAGGGAATTAATGGAAAGAAATGCTAGGGAAGGTGGTCTAGCTATACAAGATTTTAATCAGTATCATAAAACAGCAGTCATGAGGGGGCGGAGCCAAAATGGCGGAGTAGAAACAGCTCTTCCAAGCCTCTCTGCCCCCAGATTCTCCACAAACTATGTAAAAAAGGACTCTGAAAAACTTCTGGAGCCCCAGCACCCACAGAACGACACAGAGAAGCTAACCTCCCGCTGAGGACAGCCCAGCACCCTGCAGGAAGGACCAGCGCAGTGGTCTGGGAGCCGGCAGCGCGCACAGCGCAGGAGCCGAGCCGAGCCCAGGTCCGCGTGAGCCGAGGTTTTAGCCCCAGGGCGGCAGGGCCAGCAGCCGGCTGGAGGAACCCCAGAACACCAGGAACTGTGGAGACGCCAGAATTATCAACATAGACTTGCCTAGGACAAAGTAAGAGGTTAGTGTCCTATGGACTTCGGGACCTGTATTTGGGGAATGCGTCAGCTCCCTCCCCTGGGGGCTAGAAGCTGCTGAGGAGACACCACACTGTGTAGTTTTCAGAGGCATTTCCGGCTCCCAGCCTACAAATCGTGGGGAGATCCAGCGATCAGTCTTGGGGGGTAATCGCTCTTGCTTTAACCTCCCTGGATCTGGATTGTGATCTAGGGTGGAAGTTGTGGGTGGGTTTACAGCTTGCCAGAAACGGAAGTTGCCCCCACACGTTCGGGACGAAAATTCCTCTAGCTGGCCTTAAAGCCATAGTGTGGCAACAAGCCCAAAAGTCAAGCAATCAAGTGGCAACATGCCAAGGCAAAGGAAACAGAAAAATGCAACCCTAGACTCCTATTTTGGGGGCATAGAGCGGGAAAAGGATGGTGAGGTCAGAAGTCCTGCTCCAAAAGCCCCAGGGGAAAACATGAGCATGTTGCAGGCCATAGAGGACCTTAAGAAGGACTTTAAAAATCAAATAAGAGAAGTGGAGGAAAAATTGGAAAGAGAAATGAGGATACAGGAAAAGTATGAAATGATGGTCAACAGCCTGACTGAGGAAAACAACACCTTAAAAAATAGACTAGCTCAAATGGCAAAGGAGGCCCAAAAGGGCATTGAGGAGAAGAATGCCTTAAAAAGTCGAATTTGCCAGATGGAAAAAGAATCTCAAAAGTTCACTGAGGAGATCCATTCCTTCAGAGTTAGACTGGAGCAACTGGAAGCTAGTGACTTTATGAGAAATCAAGATGCTGTTAAGCAGATCCAAACAAACGAAAGATTAGAAGGCAATGTGAAATATCTCATGGGAAAAACTACTGACCTGGAGAATAGATCCAGGAGAGACAATTTAAAAATTATTGGACTACCTGAAAGCCATGATCAAGGAAAGAACCTAGAAACCACCCTTCAAGAAATTCTCAAGGAAAACTGCCCTGATGTTTTAGATCCAGAGGGCAAAATAGAGGTTGAAAGAATCCACAGATCACCTCCTGAAAAATATCCCAAAAAGAAAACTCCCAGAATATTATAGCCAGGTTCCAGAATCCCCAGATCAAGGAGAAAATACTCCAAGCAGCCAGGAAGTAACAATTTCTATATTGTGGAAACACAATCAGAATAGCCCAGGACCTGGCAGCTTCTACACTGAGGGATTGAAGGGCATGGAACATGATATTCCAGAGGGCAAAAGAACTGGGAATGAACCCAAGGGTCACCTACCCAGCAAAACTGAGTATTTTGTTTCAGGGGAAAATATGGTCATTCAGTGGAATAGAGGACTTTCAAGCATTCTTGAGGGAAAAAACAGAATTGAATAGAAAATTTGACACCCAGACACAAGAAGGAAGAGATGCCTGAGAAGGTAATCAGGGAAAAGAAATCAAAAGGAACTTATCAAAGTTGAACTATTTACATTCCTATATGGAAAAGCAATATCTGTGACTGATGATATCTTTCTCACTATGAAAATAATGGAAGAAGGGGGTGTGGTCATACGAATACATATGTGAATGTGTGTGTATATGGTTACAGTTATAGAGGGATAGAGATATAGATATAGAGAGATAGAGGGCATAGGTTGATTTTGTTGGGAAGGGAGAGTACTCAAGGGATGAAATTATGAGGTGAGAGAGGAAAGTGGCAAGAGGAGATGGGGAGAGACATGGTAGGGTAAACTGTCTCATGTAGGGGAAGTGGGTGCAAAGGAGGGGGAGAATAAGGAAGGCTAAAAAGGCAAAACCACATTCACATTGAATTTGGTTCAGGGAGAAAATGACATACATACTAAATGGGATATCTCAACCTGCAGCAGGATAAGGGGAAGGGGGATGAGAGGAGGGATGATGGATGGGAGGGCATCCTTGGGGTGAGGGGAGGTTGGAAGTACCCACTATAGAAGAGGGACAGGATTATGTAGGGAATGGACCAGGTGGGGGGTGGGATGAGTGGGAGGGAATCATAAGCAGCCTTGTACAATATATCTACTATGATAATGTTTTGCATAGCTAGACATGTACAACATATACTGAATTACCTATCTCCCCAGAGGGAATGGGTGACAAGGGAGGAAGGAAATGGATCTGAAATTCGAGGTCGTAACATTAAATGTTTCAAATATATATATAAATACTATTATTAATACTCTTTTGCCTATAATTGGGAGATAAGATGTGTAGGCATTGGGACACAAAGATTCATCTTCCTCTAATGGAAAAGTCGATGGGGGTATGGGAGAAGGTATGGGCGAGAGCAGATTGGAGGAAGCGATATCTTGTGGGACTGCTATTCTGGGAGGTTGGGTAGGGGAATAATGGGGGGAAAATGATTGTAACTCAAAATCTGGCGGAAATGAATGATGTAAAACAGAAGTTAATAAAGTATTTGTTTAAAAAAAAAACAGCAGTCATGAAAACTACTTGGTACTGGCTGAGGAATAGAGTAGTGGATCAGTAGAATAGACTGGGAACATGAGATTCAGCAGTCAATGATTATAGGAATCTACTGTTTGATAAACCCAAAGACCTCAGTTTTGGGGATAAGAACTCTCCATTTGACAAAAACTGCTGGAAAAACTGGAATATAGTATGGCAGACACTGGGTATAGACCATTCCCTAACACCATTTACCAAAATCAAGTCTAAATGGGTCCATGATCTAGGTATAAAGGCTGGTACTGTAAGCAATCTGAGAGAGCAAAGAATAGTTTACCTGTTAGATTTATGGAGAGGGGTAGACTTTATGACCAAATAAGAATTAGAAAGCATTATAAAATGCAAAATGGATAATTTTTATTACATGAAATTTAAAGCTTCTGTACAAACAAAGCCAATGTAACCAAGATAAAGAGGGAAGTGGAAATTGGGAAAGAATTTTTACAACTAATGTCTCTGATAAAGGCCTCATTTCTAAAATAAATAGAGAATTGAGTCGAATCTATAAGAATACAAGTCATTCCCCAATTGATAAATTGTCAAAGGATATGAACAGGCAGTTTTCAGAGGAAGAAATTAAAGATATCTATAAGCATATGAAAAAATGCTCTAAATCACTATTAATTAGAGAAATGCAAATCAAAACAACTCTGAGGTACCACATCTCACCAGTCAGATTGGATAAGATGACAAAACAGGAAAATGACAAATGCTGGAGAGAATGTGGAAAAATTGGAACACTAATGCATTGCTGGTGGAGTTGTGAACTGATTCAACCATTCTGAAGAGCAATCTGGAACTATGCCCAAAGGGCTATAAGTAATTTCATAGCCTTTGACCCAGCTATACCACTTCTAGGTTTGTATCCCAAAGAGATCATAGAAGTGGGAGGAAGACTCATATGTACAAAAATATTTATAGCAGCTCTTTTTGTGGTGGCAAAGAATTAGAAATTAAGGGGATAGTATATGAATGTAATGGAATACTATTGTGCTATAAGAAATGAGGAGCAGATGGACTTCATATTTACCTTGAGAGGCTTATACAAACTGATGCTGAGTGAGAAGAGCAGAACCAGGAGAAATTTGTACACAATCACAGACACAACATATGTGTGATGTCCAACTTTGATAGACTGGACTCTTCCTAGTAATGCAGGGTTATAAGTTAACTCCAAAAGATTCATGATAGAGAGAGATGTCTACATTCAGAGACAGAACTAGAAAGAACAGAGTTTGAATGCAGATTGAAGCAAACTACCTGCTCTCTGTCTTTTTCTTGTTTGGTTTTGTTTCCTCTTTCCCATTGTTCATTCCATCCATTACAATCCTTCTTTATAACCTGACTAATGTCTAATGTGAAACTATTTGCAGATCCTATACTTGATTGTATGCTGCCATGGCGGCGGGGGGCGGGGGGGGAGAAAATTTGAAACTCAAGGAATTGTGGAATTGAATCCTGTAAACTAAAAGTAAACAAAAAAATTAATAAAGACTAAAAAAATATTGTAAGTTCTTGAACAGGTACCAATTTGTTTTTGGTAGAGGGACTATTTGGAATTTTTTGTTGTTCAGTTGTTTTCAGCCGTGTCTACCTCTTCATAACTTCCATTTGAGGTTTACTTGGCAAAGATACTAAATTAATTTGCCATTTCCTTTTCCAACTAATTTTACAGATGAGGAAGCTGGAGTAAACAGGGTTAAGTGACTTGCCTAGGGAAACACAGCTATTAAATGTCTGAGGCCAGATTTGAATCAGGAAGATGAATCTTTTTGACTCCAGCTTCAGCACTGTATCACCTACAGCATCTAGTTGCCCCTTACGTGTAGTTACCTCTGTTCTAAAATATCATATGGGCCCCTCCTCTGTTTCAACTCCATTCTTCCTTATTTAGAAAAGATAGCGTATTTATTAGACAGATGGAACATTTATTTTGAAATTGTTTTTGTCTTATTGATGCCTTTTTCTTTTATATCAATTTCTTTATCAAACACCCCTTGCAACCACATATTATAATACTGCCCTTGTAGCAAAGATTAAACATGAATAAGTATATCAGTTCAGTAAAACCAACTTATGTATTGATCATGTCTGACCACAGCTGAAATATTCCACATCCTTAATCCTCCACCTCTGCAATAATGAGAAGAAAGTCAAGGGTTTAGTTTGATCATTATAATCAAAGCCCCACCCTTTCTATGATAGACTTTTACTTTACTAAGAGCATTGAGGTCATCTGATGTGAAGTCTCTCTCCCCCCCACCCGCCCCTATTCCTCAAACCTCAGAATTCTCTCCTCTGTCTCCTTCTTTCCTCTGATAATAGAAGAGGAATCTACTTTTTTTTTAAGATAAAGTCTTCAGCCTAAACCTTGTATGACATTCTTCCTTCCTTCTTCTAGCTCCTGCTCCAGTGTTGTTCCTCTTCATTTAACTGATCTCCTCATTGCTGTCTTTTTTGGCCGATATCTGCCTATAAACAGGCTCAGACCCACCAAATTCTTAAATCAAAGATCTTTTTCTTGATTTTGTCCCATGTAGTTATCACCTCATTTCTTGTCCTTTACTAAATTTCCTGAGAAGCTGTCTACATTTAATGCTTTGACTTCCTCAACATCCCCCTATCTATTTAATCCCTTGCAATCTGCCTTGCCTTTCCTCAACGTGAATTTGTTCTAAGGTCACCCAATGATTTCTAAATCCAAATCCAACTCTTCTTATTCAGTTCTTATTGTCCTGGATCTCTCTCAATGTTCCTCCCTATTGATCTCTCTTGCTTATTGAATGCTTTCTGCTTTCTTTTCTTCAGGCATCATACATTTGTGGTTCTCTTCTGGTCCTTCTGACCCTTTCTATTTCATTTGCTGACTCTTCTTTTCCTCCTTTTTATGTGAATTCTCTGAAGGTTCTTTCCCTAGTCCTCTTCTCTTTATATATACTCTCCCTTGGCAACCTCATTTACTCCTACAACTTCAACTACTTTATGAAGATGATTTCCAAATTTCCAAATTCCAAATTCTCTAGTTCTAACCTTAATTTGGTGCTCCAGACCAGCACCTTCAACTATCTTATAAGACATTGCCACCTGGCTAGCTCATTAGCACCACAAATTCAATATATCCCAAGTCAATTCCATTATCTCATTCTGTATTGTAGAATCATATAATCTAATAACCATATATAGCTCTTCATGACTCAGTCAAACCATTTATGGTACAATAATCCACTTAATCATTTTCAGAATCTTATTTATTTTTCATTATTTCCTCTCTCTCACCCATTATAACATACTGATTTCATCTATGAAATTTCTCCAATCTATCCCCTTCTCTTTATTCCCACCACAACCACCCTAGTATAGAACTTCATTACCAAGTACCTTAACACTTCAATAGCCTCCTTAAAGGTCTTTCTACCTCTATTCTTGTCCTCCTCAACTCCATTATTTACATTCCTGCCATGACAATCTTTTTTATGTATAGATGAGGTCATGAAAGTTTTCAAATTCTTCCTAAGTTCAAACTCATTTTCTAATCATTTAAAGTCTTTAATGAGCTGACATCACCCTATATTTTCTAGCTATCCTTATAAAATTAGAAACTCTTCTTCTCGAAGTTTGTGTTCTTGAGTTTCTTGAACACAGGGCATCTCTGTGTTAAGTTGTATTGAACAAAAGAGCTACAATTTCATCAACATGTGGAATTCCACATGAAGTAGAACCTCTCTATGACTTAGTAGCACAAAGAAATTGGAACCTAGGTCTTCCTGATCAGGAGCCATAAGACCCTGCTCTGCATGGCCTCTTTCTACTTTTCCAGTATTTTCTTACATTATCCCCTCCTGACTATATCATCATTCAGGATATATCCCATTAGCCCTTGACCATCCAGATTGTAATGATCATCACTTCTATATTTCACAAAGCATTTTGTTTTGAAATTGAAATGCATTTATATCATTTTGTCTATTATAACTCTTTTTATTGGTGTCTCATCCCCCTCTTAGATTGTAAGCTCCTTTACAACAGAAATCTGAATTTTATAGAGTTCAGAGAGCTTGTCCACCAATATATAAAGCAATACATTGCACATAGTAGATAACTTTAGACATATTTGCCCATATGTTACTGTGTGCATTATATTATAATCTTTTAGTGGAATTACAGTAAGTGTTGAGATCAAGAGTTATCACTTGTTTTCTATGATCATTTATTCCTTGGTGCTGTATTTTCATCTTATTCTGCCAAGTAATTTTGGAATGATTTTGACTTTCCCATTCAGTGTTCTGATTTATATCTTTTCTATAATAAATTAATATATTCACAACTCCTCAATGAAATTACTGTAGGAGGGAAAAGCAACACAACAGAAATATGTAGAAAAATCTCAACTTCTTTGGTCTGTGGTAAACAAACTCCCATAAAATATAATTCTTTGAGTTTTTAGAAACACATATTTTTGTAGGCAAGTTTTACCTCAGGATTAGGGGCAAGATAGATGCTACAGTGGATGAATTATTGGAATTGAAAGTCAGAAGACCTCGAATCTAGCACTAGCTCTAACATCATGTGGCTTGGTGACCTTGGGAAAGATAATTTCTCAAAGTTTCAGTTTTCTTATGCCTGCCCAGCCTACTTCAAAGTGTTTTGATGAATATTAAGTTATGAAGTCATACATGGTGAATGAGGAAAATATTTTGAAAACTATTAAGTATTACACTATTATTATATGGTATTATGGGGAAACTCTATAGTCCCTATAGTCCAATTTATTTTTAGCCATTATGATTTAGAGTATAATTTGATAGGTTCTGATGTTATATTACACATACATACATACACATACATATATATGTGTATGTCTATATCATCATATATGATATAAATAGTATATCTATTTGTGTATATGTATGCATTCTGTGTATATGTGTGTATGTGTGCACACACATACATACACTCATATATATATGTTTGTGTTGGGTCACAATCCTTTTAAGTAGTCCAAGGAAAAAAATGTAAAATAGTCTAGATTTTTCATCTTTGTTCCCAGCCTTCCCATTGTGTTCTCCATCCTCAGTGTCAATACTATTTTCTCATTCGCTATCTCTATCCTCTGTTCCCTCCCAACCCCTGACAGAACCAAGTGCCCTCCTACATTTCCCCTTCTTCCTCCGTAGCAAGACCAGCTATCAGATCTTTTATTCACACTATCACAAATGAATAATAAAGTATTACCCCTTCAGAAGAATTTATATTTTTACAAGGATCAAAGTCTTAATTTATATAAATAAATCTATAAATATAAGTTTTGTGAACATACCTTGATTGATTAGGTCTTTAGGCTAGAATAGTTCAAGAACAATATATATTCATGAATATCAGAGACATTGTTGTTGGTTAGATAATTGTCTTCTCTCTACTAAGGAAATATACTTTTCTGGTATTGGTTATAAACAGACAGAAAAGGCACACTACAACAATTACAATAGCAACTTAAAATTGCAGTATTTTAGTATTTGCAAAGCATTCTGTTTTTGGGAATCCTGTGATGTAGTTAATACAAAAATTATTATCCCCATTTCACAGATGATAGACTGACGCTTATCATGCTTAGGTAACCAGTGTTCTAATCTAGTTCTCTTGGTTTGAACCTCCAACAGTCAATTTGTTAGTGATAATTTATGAAATTTGAGGGGAGAGTTAGCTTTTCACTCTGATAATTTAGAACCCAGAATGAGAAAGTTGGAAAGAAGAATAGTGCTTTAATCTTAGCTGAGAAGAAAGAGACTGCTGCTCTGGATGACTACTTATCAAACTGGGGGCAGGATGAATTATCCCTGAGTTAATTCTGGTGTTTTTGAAATTAAGGGAAGCAGGATGCTATAAAGGAAAGAACACTGAATTTGGGGGAGATGAGATTTAGCAGTCTCACATTTGTTTTATGGCCCTGGAAAAATAATTTTCTCTCATTCTCAATTTATATTACTAAAAGTAACTAATAACAATTTTTGCATCACTTGTCCTTGAGGACTATCATGAAGAAAGTGTTTTGTCAAGCTTAAAGCACTATACAGCAACAATCTGAGTCATTTCCCCAAATTAGTCCAGGTTTCCATTTATGAGACCTGGTGCTTTAGTGGTTCCACAGGTAATAGCACTATCCTTCAAAGATCTTTGCATCCATATTTCTTTTCTTAGTTTTTCTGACATGATCTTACCTTTGAATAAACTGAGATACTTTACACTTTTAAAATGACATCCTACCAAAAGATAGTAGTGTGTTTTCAGTATGATTCTTGAATTTCCAATGATGATAATAGACATTTATATGGTACCTTAAGGATCCTATAATGTTTTTAGTGCACTATCTTTTTTGATCCTCACAACAAACCTGTGAGGGATGCCTATTTTACAGAAGAGGAATCTTAAGCTCTGGAAAATTAAATAACTTGCCTAGATAGGTCACCCAGAAAGTGTCTGATGCTAGATTTGAACCTGTCTTCCTAAGATTCAGTTTAGCACTCTACACTACCATTCTATCTTATCATTTTCAAGTGAAAAATTAAGGATAAAAATCATACTGACTCTTTTTAAGTCTGGATCACCCTCCCTCCACCCCCAGTTTTTAGAGATCTGAGACACTGTGGTATAGTGTAGTCATGATGGTGTCAGATTCAGATAGAAAAGTATTCTTGGGGACTGCATAGTGACTTAGAAGATCACAAATTAATATTATGTTGCATTGTATTTTTATTTTTTGTTAAACATTTCCCAATTGCATTTTAATCTGATTCCGGTACCATTTGGGTGTTTTGTAGCCACTTGAAGAATACAGGAAGCTACTCAAAGGCAAGATCCTTCAGGGTCACTGTAGCAGATAGGATATTGGATACTGGATTCAGGAAGGTTTGGATTCAAATCATACTACAGATCCTTATTAGCTAATGTGACCCCATACAAAGGAATTATAATATTAGTTAACATTTATATTTTGTTATAAGCTTTACAAAGTGTGTCACATATATTAACCCCTTTGTACCTTACTCCTCTAGTTTATAAAATGAGGGGATCAGACTTAATGACCACTACAATCCCTTCAAACTCCAAATCTAAGACCCTATAAGGTATGCAAGTCTCTGAAATCTTGTCCTCTTAAATGATGTTTTTGATATATATGCAGTTATACTATTTTCTAGACATGACTTGGAAAAGAAGAGATAATTAAAGTTTATTAAATAGATGAAGGATTGTAAACGAGTGCACCATATTATAATTTAATTTAATCGTGTTAAAGAAATTTATTAAGGGTCTTCTGTGTATGGAGCACTATGCTAGAAGCTGGGGGAAAATAAAAAAGTTCAGATAAACTCTGGTCTTCACTGAATGGAGCTTACAGCCTAGTGAGGCCATGACATGTATAGAGATAAATAAAATATAAAGATATTTTACAAACATGCAAAGCAAATCCTATGTGATGTCTAAGAGACATGAGAAAGATTTCTGGAGGAGGTGGCCCTCGAGTTGAATTTTAAAAGAAGGATCAGAAATCAATAGATTAAGATAAAGGGAGCCACACCAAGTATAGTAAAAGGCATGGACAAAGACAGATTGTCTTCAAGTTGTGTTCGTTCAAGAAGTTTGACTATGTAATAAAAATATAGTATTTCCTTCTTACTTTTTGTCATCTGGCGTAATAGAGTGAAGATTAAGATAATTTAAGAGTATTTTAATCAGAATTTTCATCAAGACCATAAATCATAAAGCTATATATTAGAATACCAACTATAACCTACCAAATAAATGTATGATATAGGAAATGGTGTAAAGCCAAACACAAGCAGCTTTTCAGAGGACTGCTGCTGTGAACAGCTTTAAGGTTCTGATCACATAGTATAGTGAACTCTCTATTTATTCAGCAGTAAATTAAAGCAAAACATTCACAGAAACAAAAGTATAGCATTCACAATGTGTCAATAACAACTTATCACTAAAGTGGCCATATAGTTTTAAATAAATGATATCACTCAGTAAGTCAGTCACCTTTAAGGAGCAAGCAAGGGACACAAAGTACAAAGGTCAAAGTTCTCCACCCCAGGTCACATTGTCTTAATCTCTCAGTCACAAAGTCTTCTTTCTTCTTGATTGGAGATTAGTCTCCAATCATCCTTAACTCAATGATCCTTAAGAGGTACAGGGTGTAGAGTACAAAAGTCTCCCCCCTAGGCCACGGTAAATCATGATATTCTCAGTCAGCACAAAGTACCCAAGGAGAGGTCTTTTGATCTTGACCCAAGGCTGGCTCTCAGATTCCGGTTCCTCTTCCATTGGTCCAGCTCCTGCACTACCAAGATCCAGGAGCCTTCTCATCCTGGAAGATTATTCTGCCCTTGGAGCCCCTTCCTCTGATTGACTATTTCCTCTTAGAACCTGCCTTTTTAGGAAGGATTATGATGGCCTTTAGGAAGGCCAATGATGTTTTCTCCACTTCTCTCTGAACTCTTTTTCTGTCTCTGACTTTTGTAACTTCCTTCTCCACCATATTTCTTCTCTCTCCATTTCAAGATTCCTTTTAGCCATTTTTCCTCATTAGGATGTAAATTCCTTGAGGGCAAGGACAGGGACTGAAATTTTGGCTTCTATTTCTATATTTTTTATCCCCAATGTTTAGTAAAATGACTGGCACATAGTAAGTGCTTAATAAATGCTTTTTGATTATATACAATACATAACAGATACAATATAATTTTATATGTATATGTATACATATGTAAAGACACATGAAGATATATACATACTTTTGTAATATAGGTTTCTGTGCACATATGTGTATATTCACACGGACATACATGCACACATACTTTTACAAAACAAGGCTTGAAAATTTTAGCTCTGCATTGGTTAGTAAAGTTGTAGTCTGGCTAATATACATCTTTAATATATCTTATTTTGAAATTTCATGTACATGCACATGTGTTGAAAGCCTGTTGAACCAGTGCCTGGCCCATCTAGCTCTGAACACCTTACAAACTAGAGGAATACCTGGGGCTTAGGGACCTAGGTAGACCTTCCAAAATCTGGGGCTCTAAGTTCTCAGAGCTGTTTTCTAGGAATCTGCCTCCAGCTATGTAATGTGTTTCTAACCTGTTGTCCATTCCTAGCTTCCCTCCCTGGTCTTTGGCTCTTGGTCTTGGCATCCCTAGAATTTGTTCCCCTACTACTCAAAACAGTAGGGAACACTTGGCGCCTTATAAATGACCTGGCAATCATACCCTGATCTTAGTCACTCAAAGCCTGACCTCAGTTATCAGCTTCCTTCCTGAAAGTAGGGAATTCCCCAAGCATATGCTGATTTCACAACTTCCTTCACTATGGCATACAGAGGTATACCCTGCCCTGTAAGCTTCCAGGGATTTTTACCTTGAAGCCCTCTGTAGTCCTTGCCAATGTTTCTTTCTCTATAAACTACATCAAAGCATTTAAGATTATATCAAATTATCAGCAAAGGATTTTTTTTCACATCACTTACACTTGTGGTTGTCAGCAATGTGTTTTTGAGCAGAGTTCAGCCTTGTTGTAAAGAATGAACCTTTTCTTTTCATATTGCATTTTCATTAACTAGATGGCCGACTTGATACTTTTCATTTTTTTCAATATTCAACCTTGACTTTCTGAGCCTGATATATGAGAGTATGAATACGGAATTTCCAAAGGTAATGTCTTTGGCCACTAGATTAAATTTCACTATTCCCGTTTATAGCAGATGCTCTTTTCCAATTCCCACACTTATCACCTTTTGTCTCCTGGCAGGTCTTCTTCTTTCCACCTTTCTGCTCATGAAATAATTTTCTTCTTAATGTTACATAAAGAGTTTGTCTCTCTGCCACATACCACAAAGTTAGACCTTCTTAGTACTTGCCATGAATAAATGGAAGACAAAATTCTTAAATTGTAAATCTGTCTCATGTAATCAGAAATTCAATCACTGATTCAGCTATAGAGGTTCATCTACACTGGGATGACACAACCCTGGGGTTGCTTGATCCCATTCAATTTTTCAAGGCTCCTTCCAATGCTGAAAGCAGAGAGCTAGTCACATCATAATCTAATATCTCAGTGGTATGAGTGATTATATGTGATAATAAGTGAAAAAGTAAAATAAAATAGGAGGAATGTGTCTGAGAATTATTTAATGTAACATTCTAGTGTGGTGAGGTTATTTCATTGAAAAAGTAAAAATACCTCAAGGAGTGAGTAAAGAGAAACTGAATTTAGCAAGGATGTAGAAGAGTATTCTGCAATAAGTATCTGATTTTCTAAGCCATTCTTTTAGCTTTTATTAATTTCCCAAAGTATTATTTTATGGCTTTTATAATTATTTATATTTTTCTGTAAAATAAAAATCATGCCCAAATTATCTACCATTGATGGATCTCTCAACAACTTTGGGTTTGTTTTACAATAACAATTTTATCATAGCATTTACTTTACACAGAGAACAGGATATTTTTAAATTGGAAGAGGTTTGTACATTAATAGAAAAGATACGATATGTGAATATGTGTCTATATGTGTGTACATATGCATACATACATATATACACATATGCATACATACATATATATACACAATGACACATACATGAATACACTGCATATTATAAACCTACACATGCAGAGACAAATGTGCACACAGATACACACACATATATACATGTGTGCATATGTTCATACACATATGTGTGTGTGTTTGTGTGTGTGTGTGTGTGTGTGTGTGTGTGTGTGTGTGTGTGTGTGTATTGAGCTTTGGAGTCAAGTTTATGTCTTAGATCAGAGACATCCCAGCTGTGTAATCCTAAGGAAGTCACCTAAACTCTAAGTGCTCTAGGCAACTCTTAATAATTATGTCTTGTAGGAAAGGTGTTAATCAACATTGGTAGATGGAATACCTCGTCGTGGAGATTCCTATACCAATGAAATCATAGGTCTGAAGTCCTTATTTCCAAGTGTGATGGTGTGACATGCGACACACCGGCACAGGACTGCTTAGCATGGTGTGCCCTTGTCAGAGAAGGGGCTGTGCTATATGGTGCAGTAGCTCAAAAGAAATATGAGAGGCACAAATTTAGAGAATCCACCCCAAATGTTCACATGGCTTATTTGTGCCCAACCAGTAACAGAGCATTCCAAGCTCATATTGGTATGATGATCCACATTGAACATGCTGTAACTTGACTCTAACATAGTGATATTATTTTGGTCTTCATTGAGAACAAAAGCCAACAACCACCCACCCACCCATGTGTATGTATGTATAATATACACCTATAAATCTATATATGAATATATATAGAATATTTGTTACTTCTTGTTATCACTAACAAAATGCATAAGAAATAGTAATTATCCATTTTAGAGAATTACTCAGAGGCCACATACAAGTTGTGTTTTGTTTTGTTTTTTAATTTCGGTAATTATATCTCCTGCATGCCTCTACTAAAGCTTTACTCTTATGTTTCATCATGAAGTGAGGGAGACTGTAAGCTCTCAGCGATGCCAGCAAAGCACAAGCACTGACAAGTTCCTCCAAGCTGAAAAAGCTTCAAGTATGGGCCTGCCATTGTGTCTGTTGTCTAAGGATCAGTCTACCTAAGCTAATCAACAGGTTGATCACCAGGTGATGAATTTTTCCCCTCACACAGTGTTACTCATAGAAGGAATAGGTACATGCATGAACCCCTGAGTTCTCAAAATAACACCTATGTAATAGCACACTTAGGCTTCCTCCCCATCCTAACAATCCTCCTGGCAACTGGATGAAGCTTGCTCTCTTTTGACAATAACTTTATCCTCGTATTTCCTGGACTAATCTAGGACAGTTTGGCAAATCATTGAGTTTGCATAGTTGCTTAGTGGTCTTGCTCTAAGGAAGCTAGGTAGTACAGTAGATAGGGTGCCAGGCCTAGAGTCAGAAAGACTCATCTTCAAAGTTCAAAACTAGCCTCAGACATTTACTAGCTGTGTGACCCTGGGCAAGTCACTTAACCCTGTTTTCCTCAGTTTCCTCATCTGTAAAATGAACTGGAGAAGGAAATCACAAACCAGCTCTGTATCTTTGTCAAGAAAACTCCAAATGGAGTCATTAAGAGTTGGACATGACTGAAAAGCAACTTAACAATAGTCTTGCTTTGGTTGTGGTAGACACACTTCCCAGTGATTTCAGGCTCTTGTTTTTCCTCTGTTTTTTTTCGTTGCCAATGTTCTACTTAAAAATCTCAATTCTCCAAGAACTGGGTTCTCTGTTCTGTACTTCATTTTTGTGATGGTTGGATTTCCTACTGTGAAATACTTCTCTTTCCTAGCAGAGTCCCTGAAATCTTTTGCAGGCTTATGTAATAATCAGTAACTAGGTATTTACTAAGAGCCAGGTACTATGGTCAATAGGTCAATATGGTAAATAGGCACTGGGAATACAAGTACAATGAATTAAATAATCCCTTTTGTCAAAGAATTTATATTCTAATAAAGGAGAAGACTAGAATGTATATATGTTTATACAGAATGATTATAAAGAGAATGTGAAAAATACTAAGTAGTTAGATACAAGGTACTTTGAGGAGGAGGACACTGGCAGATGTACAGATCAAGAAAGGTTGCATTTAGAAACAGTGCTTAATCTTTGTCTTAAAGGAAGAAAGGGGCTCTATGGATCGTAGGTGATGAGGGAGTGCATTCCAGGCATGGGGATGGGAAGACAAATAAATGAAGAGGAGAGATGGCTTGTCACGTATGAGGAATAGAGAGTCCTGTTTCACTGGATCTCAGAGTTCAGGAAAGGGATGCTAGAAAGACAGGATGGGGCAGGATTGTGCAAGTTACTTAAAAACCAAACTGAGAAGTTGGATTCTGAAGGCAATAGGGAGGCTTTGTAGTTGGTTTGGTAGGGAAGTCACATGGTCTTTGCTTAAGGAAAATCACTTTGGCACTGAATATCATTCCTTCTCTTGCTTGGATGGACACTTTAAATCTTATATTCTGATTAGATCGTGGTTCAAAGTACTTATGTTTGTCTGTCCTTTCCTTCAAGTCTGATCTTGTACCTACATGTGATTGGAATCATGTCAGTTCTGCAAACATTTATGATATCCTCAGGGTCCATTCCAAGAATAATTGACCGCTTGTCTTATTCCCATGGTTAGACAATGAGCTTTGACCTGAATCTGAGGGATTCCTGGATTTCCTATTCTAGTCCATCTTTTTGCCACCTGTGACCATTTGATGATAGCCTATTGCTTCAGAGTAGCATTTTGTAAACTTGTGGAAATTTGAATAGGAAATCTCTGTGTGCACCAAAACGTTTTCTCTTATTATCAGTAACACTATTATACTGATGTAGTACAAAGAATACTAGACTGGAGACATGGGTCTAAATTATTTTACTGCATTCTAATTTAACATCTTTTGTATATACATATATGTATATGTACACACATGTATGTATGTAGTATGGTATAGTATGGTATTCCTGCTGCTTCAGGGATCAGCAAACTAACCCATGGGTGACATCTGATCTTCTGCTTTCATAAGTAAAATATAAAATATTAAATGTGTTAAGAACTAAATGAAATATTAAAAATTATTGCTGAAATCAATAGACTGAACAGTTGTTTCACAAGAAACCTAAAGAATAAGAGAAAATCTTTATGAATCCTTCCTCCTCTACCTTTTTTTCCTGTTTGGCCATAGTTTGAAGATCTACTCCTTAGGAACAGGGACAGTCTTTTCCGTCTTTGTACCCCTAGCACCTAAGAGAGTACATTGCACAGAGCAAGTCTGAAAGAAATTAAGTCTGTTCATGGAATTGATTATCTCATCATATAAAGGAAAATTTTCCCACATGAAGTTGAAGCAAATGTTCTCACATGAAAAAGCTAATGTGCATCCCTTTATATGCCAGTTTCTTTCCTAAAATGGATGTTCGTTTCTTATGAACATGTGGATTTTTGGCGGAGAGGACCCTGGTATTATAAGAAATGTATATGATTCAAAGCTGCAGGGAATAAGCCATAGTAATGATGTCTGAACCTGTTTGCTTTCACGGTATATGCCCATCTTGTGCTTGTTATCAAGAAGAGATGAAGAAACAGGAATTCATGAAGATTTTCTCTCATTCTATAGGTTCAATTGTTTTTCCTTGTCCTATTATATTATTTTAGGCAGTCAGATTTTTTTTTTTATATTTCACTTAGTTCCTAACACAATCATTACTTTATGTTTTATTTATTAAATTTAATTGCCCAAAAAAACCAGCTCCTTATAAAATGTTTGGATCTATTCCTAAAACAGTTACTTATGCTATTCTTTACAACTTTGGGAGCTCTAGTCAGCACTTTTCTTGGGGGAGGGGCATGAGGTAATAATATGTATTATATTATATAATTATATATTATATAATAATATTAATATCCTTTGGAATGTGTACTAATAGCCACCAATAGCTTAGATAGTCTAAAAAATGAAAGTTCAGATTGAGATTAAAAAATATCAGCTGTGTTTTGCTTTTTTGGAGGGGGGGGTTGTTTATTTTGTTTGTATTTTTTTACCTTAAGGAATGGGTATTATTGCATTATTGCATGAAAGCAATACCTTAGCTACTTATGTGGAGACCTTTGATGTCCGCAACCTAATCAGCCTCAGGGTATTAATTCAGTATAGTGATTGTGCTCATCTTCCTAATGGAGGCTATAAGTAGTGAAACTTCTTCATTTAATGCTTTCCCACATGGAATGTGAATTTAAGATGTCCTTGGCTAAAGGCCCATAAAGCAATGTTAATAGAGCATAATGGTTTCCCATAGGTCATATTCATTAACTTATTTCCCTAGTAGGTGTTTGCACTGACTCTTCAATATTCACATCAGTTGAGTAGAGGGGAAGTATTTGGGGGTGGTTTTTCCTAAAATATGTGCATTTTTTCTTGGAGTTTATTTTATCCCTTTTTTAGAGGTGTGTCCGATGTTTGAAGAATCCACTAGACTTTAAATGATTGTAAAATTATAGTATTGTAAAATTAACACCCAGGAGGAGCTGGGAACTTTCCTTATTTCTATCATCTCAGGTCTCCTCTAATTTCCATTACACTCTAGTTTCACATTACCTGCAGGATACAGTACAAACTCTTCTGCCTGCTAAACTCCTCAGGGCCTTACTCAATTTGGCCCCAAGCTACCTTTTCAAGTTTACTTTTCCATCTCAACTCAAAATGAACACACTTCTCTATGCTCCATTCCAATCAGGCTAATCAGGATGTTCTTTGGGGGATGTAAAAGCAGACTCTTGCAGCACTCTTATTCTTGATAGTGGGTTGGTCCAAATATGTACTAGCCCCAAATAGAAATTTTACCATTTATGTAAAATTTTGGTGAAATAATATATATATTTATTTATTATATATTATATTATATATATAGTTGAAAATATGTATATTATGAACTACATATTGTATATATCTATGTGTTTATATACCTTCCCATGCCCCAACAGTGTATGTATACTACAAAATAACACTAGCTAGAGTGGACTTGGTTTTTATTTGTTAATGTTTTATTAAAAACATAACATTGAACATCAAAACAAAGAAACTTGTTTGGTAATTACATACATTTAAAATAATTAATTTTAGTGCAAAATTATCATGACATTTTTGTTACTTCCTCTGTGCCCTCATTTGAATTCTTTATTCTTTCATTCTTTTTTCCTTTTCCTTATATGATCTTAGTTACTTTGTAATTGATTGTTCTGGTTCTACTTTTTGGCTTTGAATTATTTCATTAAGATCTTTCCATATTTCTTTGTATTTCTCATGCAGGTTGGTCTTAAGTGCATAATTATATTTAATTATATTAATGTTCTAGGTATATATGTGTACAAGCATCTATAAAACTATTGCTCTATTTTTGACAGTTAGGTCCCTATTATTTTATAGTTATATCTAATGTAAAAATACATATATTTTCACATATGTATGTATTTGTATAAAACTATCACTCTGTCATTGGACAATTGGCCCTTCATTATTTTACAGTTTTATGTAACATTGCTATGAACATTTTTAAAGAGATGGCTTCCCCTACCATTTTTTTTCTTTCTGTTCTTTTTTTGGATTATGCATCAAGATTATATTCTTAATTTATTTAGATTGTAGGACCAATACTAATTTTCTTACTGCTTTCCTTCCTCTTCTTTATTGCTTAGCCAAATCCCATCTGTCCTTCAAGGATCCATTTAATTCCAATCTTTTCCATCAAACATTTCCTATTTTAATAGTTATGGATTTATTTTTCCTCTTAAATTCCATAGTATTTATCATTTGTGGTCTCTAACTGGGAGCTCTATTATAAAAATGTTATGTGATTATAGGATTTAAATGAGAAGGTACCTTAAAGAGCCTTTTGTACCATTTCCTCATTTTAAATATAAGGAAACTGAGGTTCAGAAAAATTAAATAACTTAGGCAAAGACCTCATAGCTAATAAACATCAGAAGGAGGAATCAAACCCACGCCCTACCTAATACAGTCCCATTAATCAGAAAAAGAGAAGTCCTTAAGTATTCTTATATATATATATATATATATATATATATATATATATATATATATATATAAAAAATTTATCTGAGTAATTAATTTACACCTTGGCACACAAAGTACTTGAGATTTAGGGCAGTTAAGTTTTAATTGGAAACAAAAGAGTGAGGAGCATGACAGAGAAATACCTTGTTATTAGGAGTGACATAAAAGAAGACACAGGGTGGGGCAGCTAGGTGGCTTAGTGCCCCTGGAGTCAGAAGGACCCGAGTTCATATTAGGCCTCAGGCACTTAATACTTACTAGCCTTAACCTTGAGCAAGTAATTTATCCCCAATTGCGCTGCCTTCCACTCTCCAAAAAAGCAAAATAAATAAAGAAATTAATTAAATTAAATTAAATTAATAAAAGAAGACACAGGGCTTCGAATCTTTCCATGTTAATATCTGAGTGCCAAAAGGGGCAGCAACTAGAGATAAACTTTGTTTTATTTTAGGGGAACATTCCTGAATAATTCCTGAATAAAGATTCCTCAGATTTATGAGTGCAGGATCACAGGCCTAGAGCTAGATTAGTTTCACGGTAAGCTATGAATTTCCCACTAGGGACAAGGCACTGAGAAACCCGTTATGTATAGTTTTAAAGATGAGCAATATGTAGTTCTTGCCTTCAAGTAGCTTATATTCTAGTAGAAGTGAGGATATGGTCTCAAATAATTATAATATAGGGCAGACTTGGAGATTTATTACGATGATAATAATAAATTTCTGGAAATAAAATAACCATTATGCATCCCTTTTATCAAGTAATTTAAAAGAAAGATGCTATGCTAGGAATTTTAAGATAGATACCAAGGCATATTGGGCTCTGTAAAAGACTGACTAGGGAAATATTTGAGGATAGTCACAGATTTAGAGCCCAAATTATGCTATAGAGATCATTAGCTAATCTCTGTGGCCCTCAATTAGTGCAATATATTTATTATAGAATTGTGCTGTTTCTTCTATGACTTCTTGTAAGACTCAGCTAGTTGGGTTTTTTTTTTTAACCGCATTTGTTACAGCAATAAAGGCCATCAAACTAAACTTTGAATTTTATTTGTGGGTTGATCAGCCATTTCAAAGCAAAATGGTTAAAGCTGATTTTTTTTTTTTTAAGCAATTGGGGTTAAGTAACTTGCTCAAGGTTACACGGCCAGTCATTATTTATTTGTGGGTGCTCATTTTCTGAGGCTGGATTCGATCCGGAGTCATCCCAACTCCAAGGCCGACACTCTTAGTCACTGTGCCACCTAGCTGCCCCAAAGCTGATTTTTTAAACAAAAGACATAACATCTGTAATTTTCAGTGAATTTCAAGGAAATTTGGTATGTAGGTAGAAGATACAGAGGGGTGGAGACGCAGAGGTAGCTACTGTTCACAAATCAGCAGCGGAGTGTTTTTTTTTTTTTTTCCCAGTGACAAACATTACTATTCTCAAAGGGATTCTAACCCCCCTCCACCCCTTTTCTGCTTTCTGCTCTTTCTAGGAGGCAGACTGCTCCTTCATCTCTATCCCAAAATGACTACTAGCTATTCACTAAACACACTTTGGTCTTTTTAACCTTGGAACAAATGTAGTTAATCAATAATTCAAACAAACATATTGATAGATATCAAGTTAAACTTGGCAGTAATGGAGAAAGTAAGAAAGTCAACAGGTTAAATGGGGAACAGTCATAACAAAAGAGGAGTTTTGTTTTAATGATTTAGGTAACATGCAAATAATTGATACTGAAACCTATTGCTCATTTTATTTTCTTATTCATCTCTTGGTTTTTAATTTCTACTTAAAATAAGAAAACAACTCATATTGATAGGGGATTATTTAGGACTCATTTTATAGGTATAGACATAGCCCAAATAGCTTTGTTATACCAATGTTAACATAATAACCAATCCCTGAAGTAACCTTGCAAAAACCCACCTTATAATACTGTTTAATCAATGGCCCAGTTATTTTGTTGTTACCTTGGAAATAGTGAAGCAGAATGAGGGAGCTAGATTTGGACTAGGACAATTTGGGTTTTTGTTTTTTTTTCTCTCTTTTTGGAGGGCAATTGGGATTAAGTGACTTGCCCAAGGTCACACGGCTAGTTTTTGTGTTAAGTGTCTGAGGCCGGATTTGAACTCAGGTCCTCCTGATTCCAGGGCCAGTGCTCTATTCACTGATCCACCTAGCCACCCCAACAATTTGGGTTTTAAACTTGAATTTTTCTGGGACTTAATTTCATAAATTGTAAAATGAAGTGTTGGAACTAGATGGCTGCTAAGGTCTCTTTCAGCTCCAGATTCATTGTCCTAGAAGCTATCCTCAATAATAATGTTTCTCAAACAGTGTGTGTGTATGTGTGTGTGTGTGTGTGTGTGTGTGTGTGTATGATTATTAAGAGTATGGTAATGAGTGGCTAGGTGGCACAGTGAATACAGAACCGGTCCTGGAGTCAGGAGGACCTGAGTTCAAATGTGACCTCAGACAGTTAACACTTACTAGCCATGTGACCTTGGGCAAGTCACTTAACCCCAATTGCCCTGTCTTCCCCCTCCAAAAAAAAAAAAAGAGTATGTATACATGTATTGTGAATATATGCATACACCTACACATATATGATTGTCCTTAGAGTTCATAGGATCTACAGCTGACCACCTTATTTTACAAGTAAATCGAGTTCTAAAAAAACTAAATTGTCTAAGGTCATATTCAAATAAATGTCCAGAGACAGGAAATTATAAGTATAATGGAAAATATCCTAACAAAAATCCAAACAATCTTGATGAAGCATTGGGTCTAAGGCTTAAGGAATCTATTGAATGCAACTGAGTGGTGTAGTACCTAGAGCACTGGTCCTGGAGTCAAGAAGACTTAAGTTCAAATGTGGCCTCGGGCACTTACTCAGAAAGTCATTTAATACTGTTTGCCTCAGTTTCCTCCTCTCAAAATGAGCTAGAGAAGGAAATAGCAAATATCTTTGCCAAAAAAACCCCAAACAGGGTCACAAAGAGTCAGATATAACTGAAATGAATGAACAACAGGAAAAAAAATAATACTTCCTCACCAAAAAAGTGGAAGTTATTTTTTTTTAGCTCAACCCCCCCCCACTTTATTATTATTTTTTAGTTAACAAGCACTTATTCTTCTTTCTCTCCTCCTTGAAAATGGGGGCGGAGAGGGGAGAGAAAACAACAAAAATCTTGTAACAAATATGCAGAGTCAAGCAAAACAAATTCCCATATTGGCCCTGTTCAAAAAAATGTATGTCTCATTTTGTGCCTTGAGTCTACCACTTCATGGTCAGGAGGTGGGTAGCATGTTTTCTTATGAGTTCTCTGTAATATTGTTGATCATTGCATTGATCCAGAGTTATTAATTCTTTCAAAGATGTTTTCCTTTATAATTTTTTTAAAATTGTTCCTCAAGAATGAGCACATTCAAAGAGCACTTGCTAAGCAGGTCATAAACCTATCAAAATTTTGTAGAAAGCAGACATCACTTTACTGATCAATAGTCAAGGCTCATGGCCATTGGATTTGTCAAAACTGAGATGTTTATAATAGCATTTCTGGTCATTGCCTCCAGGATTTGTAGAATGTTTATCTGTAAGGAGTCTAGATTTAGAGATCAATGTAGATTAGGTAAGGGAATTATAGAAATTATTTTACTTCCCTGAAGGTTCTAAAAAAGTTAAAATCTTGAAATACTTGAAAAGAAACCATTAGGTATTTAGAATTACATATGAAAAGTTATAAAGTCAATCATGGCAGCTCTCCTGAGAACTGCTGCAGTGACTAACTTTAAGGGTCTAATTGCGTAGTACAATTAACTCTCTATTCAGCAATAAACTAAAGCATGATATTCAAGAAAATAAAGCATAATATTCAGTACAACATAACTTATTACTAAAGTGGCCATGTAGTGTTAAACAAACCATATCATTTAGTAAATCTTATAGTTGTCTTTAAGGGTAGCAGAAAACACAAACACCATCCACTCCTAGGTCACAGTAAGTTACAATTCCCTCAGTCAATACAGAGTATCCAAGTAAAGTCCTCTTTCATCTTGTCTAGAGATTGGCTTCCCGTCATCCTTAAGCCAAACGTCTTTAAGAGGTAGCAGGAAGTACAGATATCAACCACCCCAAGGTCACAGTAAGTTACAGATCTCATCAGTCAATACAGAGTATCCAAAGTAAAGTCGTCTTTCATCTTGACTTGAGACTGGCTTCCAAACCCCATGGCTCCTTCTCCATGGGCTGACTGCTCTCAGCTCTTGCCTAGATTCACATGTACACTGCTCTCCATCCCTGGTCCATATCTCAGCTCACAGGGACTGCTCCACTCCAAGCTCTTTGCAGTTTGTGTTTCTACAAAAACAAAGCTTAACAGGGTTACAGGAATATTTACACACATTATTACCAGCACTATCATCTCAATTCACTTTCTATCTGAGAAAGTAACACAGATCAGCAGACAGAACACCAACATCACCAATATTCTCTCTCTCAGTTCTGCCTGCTTCCAGCTCTGCTTGTGTTCTTATCTGCTCCTTCCTGTTCCACCTTTTTTGCAAGCTCTGCCCATTGTGGGCTACCAGGTGATTCAGCCTATTAAGGGCAGGGAAGATCTTCAAACTCCCTTAGGTCTATTTTTTTTTTTTGAGGAGGGAAGGCAGGGCAATTGGGCTTAAGTAACTTGCCCAAGGTCACATGACTATTAAGTGTTAAGTGTCTGAGGCCAAATTTGAACTCAGATCCTCTGACTCCAGGGCTTGGTACTTTATTCATTGTGCCAACTAGCCAACTCCTCCCTTAGGTCTATTAAGGGCAATACAGTGTATGCTGTTTCCAATCAAAGACTCTTGATACAATCAAAGGAGAGGCTCAAAGTCACTTGATTAGCTAAAACTCAATCCAGAAAAACAGCAAAAATTCCTATTTTGCTTGCTATTACAAAAGCTCACTATCTTTCCCTAACTGACATATGACCAAGTCCCAAGCTATAAATATAAATATTCTGGAGAAATCAGCCAATAAATTGTACTGGAACAAGGTATTTATCACAGATTGAACTATTGTCCACTTTGGGGGGACAAATGTTAGTCCATTAATAAGGACAATATTTTAAAAAAGATATCACTAATACTAGTGATCTCCAATCTATGTGGAATAAAAAACTTTCAACTAACTGGAGTGCCTAGGTGGCACCGGCCCTGAAGTCAGGAGGACATGAGTTCAAATCCAGCCTCAGACACTTAACGCTGACTAGTCATGTAACCTTGGGCAAGTCACTTACCTCCAATTGCCCTGCCTTCCCCTCTGCAAACAAAACAAAACAAAAACCCACATAGATGAAGCAGAAGAGATCAGGATCATGTGGGAACAGGATGATGTGAATGTCATCACTCTTTTACTTGTAGGTGAGGAGAGGGAATAAGCGTTTATTTAACTCCTTCTATGTGCCATGCACTGTGTTAAGTACTCCACAGATATCTAATCTTCTAGACCACTCTGTGCCGTAGTTGCTGTCATTATCCTCATTTTACAGTTGAGGAAACTGAGGCAAACAGAGTTTAAGTGACTCACCCAGGGTCAGACATTTAGTGTCTGAGGCTGGATTTGAATTCATGTCTTATTGATTCTAGGCCCAGTGCTCCATCCGCTGCAGCAAACTAGCTACCTTGTACCAAGGATACTTTCACTGAACCCGTTGATCTTACAACCTACTTTTATTCCTATCTGAACCCTATTGGGGAAAAAATAAAAGATGACCATGGGATAATGATGCCAATAGTAACTGACATTTAGGTTGTAAAGAGCTTTACAGACCTCATTTGATGCTCGTGACAATCTTTTGAGTAGAAGATACTGCTTAAGAACTGTTAAGTGTTCTGTGACTAGCTCAGTGCTCCAGAGCTGTATATTTTTTGGAGATGGCAATCACATCCAGGGTCTCTGATACTAAGTCCAGTGCTCTCTCCTATACAAACACTGTCTCTTATTCCACATGTGCCACTGCTCTGCATCTGGCTATATGAAACAAAGTGTATATGAGATACTTAATAGAGGTCTATACCCACTACATTTTTTTGGTGAGGATTGATAACTTTGTTTGCTCTAAGGAAGAGGATTTCTCATGGAGAGGATTCATGGATAACTAGTTTTTTTTGCATCTCTCTCCCATATTTTGTGGATTACTTAAGAGTAAATAAAGTTTTCTTTTTTCTTTAAGCTTTTGAGGAATTATTTTTCTTTAAAGGAAAATCAAAGGGAATAGAAACTGACTTACAAAACATGATTGAAATTGTGGATTGGTACAGTTAGTTGTCAACTCCATAAACTTACACAATCTCTTTGAAAGCTGGATTGACTAGTAGTCATGTTTGATCTAGTTCAATCAATAAAATACAGGATACAATCTTTATATAATTAGAAAAGTCTCACTGCTTGATCCTACCTTGAGGTTACAAGTACTATTCCAGCAGCAGGCTTCTTTCCCTGCTAATGTGTATTGACTCTATCTTTTTTGGCTTTGAGCCAGAACAAGAATTTATAACAAAGTCTTATATTTTATTTTTGTTCTCAATTAGCTTAGTCTGGTGAACGTTATTGTAATCTGACTAAGAGCCACCCTGAGGCAGCACGTTGAAATGTAAAAGAGCCTTGTATTTTTTCATTTCCTTCTCTGTTCACAAAGGGCATTACAGGTGGGCAAAATAAAGGCCTGGCTAGATGTCCAAGCACCTGGCTCAAACAGAGCAGCTTAACTGAATGTGCCTCACCATCATCACTATCATCACTTCCCTTAGGTGATCTCTTAGACAAGAAATCATGATGAACTTAATTTGCCAGAGGTAAAAATATAGAATCATGATTTATTTTAATCATTATTTCTTTTCTTTTGAAAGCACTTAATATGTTGGAATCAGGAGACCCAATCCATTTGCATTTCTGTAGCTTATATTTGTAAATCTAGTGTTATCTGGAATTTTGGAAGAATAGAACTTAAGGGGACCTGGACTTGGTAAACTTTTCAAAAACATTTTGATAATTGTATTTCAATATATTTAGTTTCCTTTCTATTTTATTCTATGCATTTAGAAACATTATGAACAGGGGTTCTATAAGCTTCATCTGATTGTCAAAGGGGTCTGTCACCTAAAAAACAGTTAAAAACCCTTGCCTTAGATTTTGCATGTGCGTTAATATCCTACCTTTCTGAATCTTTCTTTCTAATTTTAGAGGCTTTAATGATGTAGCCTTTGTTTGTCTTTGTTTTTGTTTTCTTTCCTCCTGTATGATCTCTGATTAGTATGAGGTCCTTCCACCAGCCACATAATAGGAGTTTAGCAAATTATCTCAGGTGAAATTCCTGGTTTACTGTAGTAGAAACAAACTCACCTCATCAGTAATCTCTGTTGGCTACAAGTAGCTTCAGCTTCTTAGTGGGCTTCCAGAGTTGGTAAGAATCTTTTATATCAAAAATGGGAATAATAGTCACCTAGAATACAGCATTAGCCCTTCCTAGCCCATGCTATTCAGTGCTCAGTACTGCTCTGTGGTGGTGCTATGGGCCAACACTGGCTGGAGGACCATTATTTATGAACCTGTGGTGGGAGTTTCAACTGAGGAAACAAGAGGCAGGCAGATGCCTACTTTGCTCACACCACAATTACCTCTGTTAACAACCAAAAAAGATGTTTCCTGGTGACACATTTTATCCTTAGATACTTCATTACTAGAGGAGTTATCATATAGGTGGCAAGAGGGTTGATTCAGGCACATCAGGAGAGAGGGTCATGGACATGGAAAGGTCACTAAATTATAACTGAAATAATGCGAAATATACCAGAAAATAAAATGTGTACCTGTGAGTCTTGGAACAGAAAAAACAGAAACAGAGGTGTGGAGCAAGAATACAGGAATATGGTCCTGGATCCATCATATCCTAGCTGTATGAACTTCAATAAATCACATAATAATAATAATAATAATATGTTTTTGTCTTTTTAATCTATAAAGTAAGAAAATTAGTCTACCATAGAAATGTCAAATGCTCAACCACCTGCCATGGCCCACAATACTCCCGTGTGCAGGATGGACAAGATTAAAATGTAATTGTGAAATATTGACCAAATTGGACAGCTAGGTGGCTCAGTGAATAAGTCACTGGGCATGGCGGCAGAAAAACTCATCTTCCTAAGTTCAAATCCAGCCCAAGACACCTACTAGCTGTATGAACCTTGGTAAGTCACTTAACCCTATTTTGACTCATTTTCTCTATCTGTAAATTGAGCTGGAGAAGGAAATGGCAAACCATTTTAGAATTTTTGCCAAGAAAATCCCCAATGAGATCATGGGGAGTTGAACAAGAATGAAATGATTGAGCAACAAAAGCATTTAACAAAATAAATAGGATACAATAAAACACACATGATGCTAATATATGGTTTTCTAAGTCAATATGCAGCTGCAGGGATCTGTATGTAAGATTTAGTGGCCTAGTTTCTATTTGAGTTTCAAATCTCTTGTCCTAGTCAATAGCAAAGGTCCAGTTCCAATGTTCTCTGAATTCTCTGAATTAAGATTAGGGAGTAAAAGGAGACCCCTATGAATTAAAATTAAAAATCTGGATAGAATTGACTTGCTATCAAGAGTTATTAAGCTTTTTGCATGTTATGGACCCTTTCATTAATCTGCTGAAGTCCATGGATCCCTTTTAAGAATAATGTTTAAAATGAAAAAAAAAATATGTAAGATTAAAGGAAACAAAATATATTGTGAATCAGTAAAAACACAAACAAAAACCAAAGAAAAACAAATTAATGGGGCCTCAGGTTAAGAACTTCCAATAAACATTTTCTGGAGAGGTTGGCTTCAAATTCTTGACATTTCTGAGAGTGGACAGAAGCTCTGCTGGTTCAGGACCTCCAAGCAGTAGGGGTCTGAACAGCTGCAACTGCAGCTTGCCTCACCATCCTTTTCTTCAGAGTAAGGGGTCATCTTAGGGAGAGACTGTACATTATCTCTTCTGACCTCATTACAGGCTACAGTGCAGTCTAGTTGTTCTAAGAGCATTTCATAGACCTCCTTCAATTACTCTAAAAAACCTTCAGCTTGTTTTTTGAAGGTCCAGCCTTAGGAGAGTCTATGATTTGAGGGGCCCTCTGAAATTTATACTTATAAGCTTCCTTGATGCAGAAAATTCCTTTAAGGAGGAACAAATCCTTTCATTCTATTATTTAAGATAAAAGGCTTAAAATGCAAATGCCTTATTGAAGTGTAACATTGACTGAAATTCATTCTACTCTAAAGATAATTAATCAATCAGTGATATCAGATCCTCCTTCCCCCTATTTTGATAGGAGTAAAAGAAGGAATTGGGATTGGGCCCTTGCAAATAAAGGAGGAGATTGGCAACCATGGAAGGAGAAGAAAGTACACCAAGGGGAAATTAAACATGTTGAAAGAAATGAAAAAAAAATTACTTGAACAATTTTGCTGAAAGCTGGCCCTTTAGTTGAATTTACAAATAAAACTGTCTCAAAGGGGTGCACAAAGAATTTGTGCTTGCTTGATCCTTAGCTGGATAGAATCGTTATCACTGTTGTATGTTGTATGCCAATGTTATTTGTCATGATTTATAAAGTCTTTTGTTTTAAGTAATGTAATACTTCCTCATAAAGGTGTTTCTGTGTTTCTGCCTTTTTCTTTCTCTCTTCTCTCCCCACCAATTCCAGACTTGAGGTGTCACTGTTCATTCATAGAATTTGAATTCATAGTATAATTTAACATGCAAAGGTTTATTCATATTCGCTATTATACTCAATATCAATGAAATTATTGTTGTTGCCAGGGTCACATAGTAAGTGCCTAAGGTCAAATTTGGACTTTGATATTTCTGATCTTTCTGACTCCAGGCCCAATGGTCTTATCCATTGTGCCATCCACCTATCCCCAATGAAATGCTACCCCCCAAGAAAATTCATTTTCTGATACTTTTGTGTTCATATCAGGGTGATGGTGGGGAAGATGGGCTGGTCCACTTCCTTAAGCAAGATGTCATCCATGATGCTAAGTCACAACAACAATAAGTCATTGGATCTCTGTCTCAGTTTCTCTACTTTTATTCTCTATGCACTTGACCTGCCTATCTATGCACAGAGTTGTTGTGAAACTGAACTTAAAAAAAAAATCAATTCTTCAATGGATTTGTGACTTGAGTGATGAAGGTATTTTCTCCAAAGTTGCATGCCTTTCATCCTCTCTGACTTTCATCCATTTCCTCCCATAAATCCTCCTTATGACTCATCCGCCTAGAAACTTTCATTTCTCTCTTTTTTAAAAATTTCCCTCTACACCTGTGTAGTTCTCTAGCTGTTCCTGTTAGCTTGTAACATGACTAATTTTCCTCCTTTCAAATAATATAGTTACAAAATATTTTATCTTGCTTTGTATGTAAAACATACACTTGCACACATACACATAATTCACCCCTCACCCCCGAAATAAATTCTTTGCAATGTATTACAGCCTGCTTCAGCCCACTATTCAGCTTTCCATTGCATTTTGAATCTCTGGAATTTTAATTCTTCAGAATCAAATTTTGCTTCTTTGGTAATTATAATGTAACGTGATACTAAGTCACATAACGTTATTGGTGTTGAAGCACTGCGCTTTTGAATTAGGGGGCAGTTTTGGACCATTGAAAGTTCTTTGCAATTTCCTAAGTACGATACAGCATGCTCCCTTCTCCAATTTAATGCATAGTCAATGCGTGTGCTGTGCTGTCCAGGATATTTGTACTGAAGGCCTAATTCACTAGATTGACCATCCCATTGCATGTCATTGTCTGGACAATAGGCATTTTTCATTCATTTGATTTTTTTCTGTTGTTAGAATAATCTCTTTCAAGTGCTTATAGATCTAATTAAGTCCTATAGTCATTCCAGGACATAGTACAATCAGCATAATATCCTCTCCACATAGTAACATCTGGAGGTCCTCATCATCTAGAAGAATCCCTTTTTGCATTTGGACTTTGCACAGGACATCCCCTATGAGACCTTTGGCAAACATTGGTCTCTGTTTTATGCTTCTTTTCGTATCACTAATTAGATAATCATTGAACAAGAGTTATTTATCTTGTTTCATCTCTCCCAGAATTTTGTGTGATGTGACCCTCAGATGTACCTGGGAGACATGTAGTTGGAGGAGAGCCATAAAGTTGCTTTAAAACAAATCAACAAACAATGAACAGGGCAGAAATCTTGTATTCTCTAAGGCTTTCAGTGAATTATAACTACGAAGATGTGTTTTCTCGTAAGAAGTTGTGAAAGCCAGGGTATTCTCAATTTTCATACAGAATATACTCAATATGTATGCAAATTATTGTCATAAAATGTTATAGAGATAAGAAAATAAACATATGAACCAGAAATTGTTGATGTAATGCCTTCTTAAATTCTTTTTTTGTTTTTTTTTTTTGTTTTTTGCTTTTTGGAGGGCCATTGGGGTTAAGTAACTTTCCCAAGGTCACACGGCTAGGTTTTTGTTTGTGTGTGCGTTAAGTGTCTGAGGCTGGATCCGAACTCAGGTCCTTCTGACTCCAGGGCCAATGCTCCACTCACTGCACCACCTAGCTGCCCCAAATTCTTTTTTTCAAGTGGTATTACTCTGTGTGTATTTTCTACATCATAATCATGTGGTATTTCCAATGTTTTGTTGCATTTTGACATTAGTTCCCAAGCAGTTTCAAAATTGTGCCCCATCCAGAACTGTTTTCTTCTGTATATACTTTATTCTCTCCACTAAAGTCCTACTCTAATGCCTCATTGAGCCCTACAGATATCCCTGTCTTCTCTTTTTAAATTTAATTTTATTTTTCAGTTTACAAGTATTTATTTTGTCTCCCTTTCACCTCTATCCCCACAAAGAAGAAGAAAAAAAAAAGAAAAACAAAACTCTTGTAGCAAATGTGTGTATGTGTGTGTCTGTGTGTGTGTGTATAGTCAAGAAAAACAAATCACACTATGACTAAAATGTATATGGTGTTATGTATCCCTAGCACTTAGCAGAATGCCTGCATCTACTAAGCACTTAATAAATGCTTGTTGACTACACAGTGATGTCTTTGCCACAAGGTGGGTTGCAATCTTTATTCTTAGACCAACTTTGGTTGATCAATGTTCTTGTCTTTTAGAGATTTTCATTTTTACAACTTTGTTATTTCATAACTTGTTCTTCTGTTTCACCTCGTTTCACTCTATATGAGTTCATGCAAGTCCCCCCCAGTTTCTTGTGGAATAACAATATTAATTTGCATTCATATGCCATTTTCTGATCAGCCATTCTCCAACTGATGCATCATATCACCCTGTGTTTTCAAAGCCTATGACAATGTACCTGGGAAAGCTCCAAATGTGAATCTGGCATGTCTGTTGTCACAATACCAACTTATTCACCAGACATTTTGGAAAGTTGCTGAGTTCCCTTTCCTCCTGCAGACCTTCCCACCAAAGCTATCACCCATAGCAACTTTCCATAACCATATCACCAAAACATAGATCCTTGAATTATTGAAATAGAAGAACTTGTTCCAATGTGATAATTTTTTCCAATCTCTTTGGGTTTCATTTCTATTTTCTCATATTATCCCAAGAGTCCAATGTGATAGTTTCAATATTATCAATAATAAGAATAGAGTATTGTAGAAATGGAATGCAATTACTAGCATTTTCATCCTAGTTGTTCTAGTTCCAGTTTGATCTGTAAATGTTTTGTGTATGATTTAGCTTAATTGGATCCCCAGACAAGTTTGTGAAGATTTGTTTTCTTCTAGTGCGTTGTTTTGGTGGTCTTTTGGGAGGTAATAGTGCTCTTATTTTCCAAAATTGATCTGTTTCATTTTGTAGATGAGTTTGTACTTTAGCTAGTATGGACCTTTACTGTAATGTCTCTCTGCTTGGCAAGGAAATTGACTATTTTGCTCATTGCAACAACTTCTGGGCTCTTTTGGTTCTTCCTATTGTGAGTGCTTTACCCTAATTTAATTTCATTAGTTTTCATTCAGGAAATGATCATCATCAGAATCAATGTTTTTACCTTTGTCTTTTCCCCATTTTTCAGTGTTGCTAGCTTATCTGAAGAGCATGCAGGATCTTTTAGCTTTTTCTTTTCTGATTTATTGTTAATATTGACCTTGGGTAGAATTATTCAATAGGAATGGGGAACCTGCAGCCTTGAGGCCACATGTGACCTTCTAGGTCCTTTGGTACCGTCTTTAAGGGGACTTCTTCTGTGAAGTTTGGATTTAGTCAAAGGCTAATACTTGAGGGACGCATGTGGCCTCAAGGCTGCAGGTTCCCTACCCCTGAAGTTGACACATAGATAATTCAGGAATGACCCCTGTTGACAAACCCTCCAGTTTAGTCACTAATTATATTCTTGTTTGTTAGCCATTTTTCCTTCTTTTATTATCTCTAATTATGTACTCTTCCCTTCCTTCAGTGTCCAATTCCTATAATACACTCAAGTCTTCCCCAACTATATCAGCCCCTGGTGATCACTCTCTCATTTGAAGTGCTGTAGTATTTATTGCCTAATATTATATGTGATACTTAGTATGTTCCTTTTCCTTTGTGTCTTTTTCTGTCTGTAATGTTCTACACTCTTGAAACTCCCATCCCCGAAAAAAAAAATTGGAGGAGGCATCTTCTTATACTCTTCTTTGGGGCAATTCTTTGTAATTTTCACAATCACTTTTTATTATTTTGTGGTTGTTCTTCCCATTTACATTGTTGTATTTATTGCATATATTGTGTTCTTGGCTCTCATCACCTCTTGCCTCTATTATTGCAATAGCCTTATAATTGTTTCTTCCTCATTCATATTTCTCCCCATTGTAGGTCTGAATGTGTTACCATTCCAGTCATTCAATTGTTCCCATTGATTCTATAAGCAAATGTAAACTCCTCTGTGATTTAAAGTCCTTCAAACCTGGCCCCTTCTTATCTTGCATATTACTTCTTATACATACTTTAGCCATACTTGTCTATATATTACTCCTCACACTTACTGTACCTCTTTAGTTCATTTTCAGTGACTTTCTGCCATGCCACCCCATCACTACATCTTAGAATCCCTACTCCTGCTCAAATGATACCCTCTGCAGGAGGCTTTTTCTGGTCCTCTCAACCACTAATGGTACCTTCTATTCTAGAGTTATAGAATTTCTACTTTGTGTGTAGCTTCTATATGCCTACTTATGTACATATTGTCTTTACCTTTAAAATGTAAGGTCCTTTCAGACAGGTAGTATTTTCTCTTTTTTTCTTTTTATCCCCAGTTCTTAACCCAGAAAACGGCACACAGCAAGCCCTTACGAAATCCTTATTGATTGATTACAGTAGTGGCTTTGATTTGGGGAATGTAGAATTCTTAGGAGGAGTTTTGTGGGGGAGTAGTGATAGTGATGTAAAGAAAGAGAGAAAGAAAAGTGTCATGGAAATATTGAAAAATACATAGGTGGGGCGGCTAGGTGGCACAGCGAGTAGAGTGCTGGCCCTGGAGTCAGAAGGACCTGAGTTCAGATCCGACCTCAGGCACTTAACACACACAAACAACAACAAAAAAAACCTAGCCGTATGACCTTGGGCAAGTTACTTAACCCCAATTGCCCTTCAAAAAAAGCAAAAACAAAACAAAACAAAAAACAAACAAACAAAAAAACCAACAAAACAAAAAAACTGCAAAAAAAAAAAAAAAGAAAACTACATAGGAAAGAGCAGAAGGAAGTTAGGAAGAGACCAACAGGGTACTTTTGGTACTATGATAATAAATTTGATATACACTTAAAACCATCCAGATCCATACACAGAAGAAATTTTTGTTTCGGATATAATCTCTTTTCTCCTCTTCTTCCTTATATATTGACATGTTCATGTTTTTTGATGTTGAAGTCATGATAAAAAAGAAAATTAAAAAATATAAAATTCTATGTAAAGTTACAAGTCATGGTAAAAATTGCTTTGTTAGAAGGTTGCATTGCAATTATGGCTTAAGATGAGACAACATACTTTTCCTTCCTCTTCAACAATTTCCAAGTGTTTATGGGGGGTTGGGAAAGTTTGTTGTCTGTAAAGGAACAAAGAAAGAAAGAGAAACTGGACTTCTTTTTCACAAAGAAGGAAAGAGAAACTGGACTTGAGATTTCATTATAGGGAGCTTCCCTTTTGCAGGTAATTTAAGTCTTAGCTAGTCACTTAATCTCTCAATGATTTAGACAGCTCTCTAAGAGTCATAAAATCCATATGTGCCATATATACCAGGTGGGATTTGAACTCAAATCTTCCTCGTTTCAGGCTCATCTCTCTGTGCTGTGCTCCTTCGTTTACAAACTAAGTCAATAATAAAAAAAGGTTTGTTTTGCATTCAACTTTGCTAAAAGCCATCTTTTATAAAAGCCAATTCAATGAAACAAGAGAAACTTCAGTATGATGAAAATTTTACCTTTTATAAAGTTGCATTGGACTCATTAACAAGTGATTTAGGGTGACATATTGACATTTATAAAACATTTTTGATGGGTAAAATTATATTTTAATTCTTTTTCAGAACAATGGTTCCCTGGTATGGTGCCAGACTCACAAACAGTGTTCTAAGGTATGTGCCTTAATGTTACATAACTCTTTTTATAGTTCCCCCTTTTTCTTTATTATTTAGTTTCTCATATCAATTACTTTAAATAATACCTCTCCCTAGCATTGATTTTAATCAATTTTTTCCTGATCTATTTTTTTACTTTGAATTTCATTTGATAAAATTCAGGTATTTCCAAAGCAAATTAATTGTACTGTGGCATGTTGCAATTCAAGAGAATTCTTGAAACTCAGCATCGGTCATTTTATTTAGGTTGTGTATGTAATTTTAGTAGTAGCTGCTTCCTGGGGACGCAGCCAATTGCAGCTGGGCAATGCTGCGATTTCCTCTGCCACCTCTTTCTCCTCTTCCTCAACCTCCTCTTCCTCTATCCATATGGGTAACCATACACAAAGGAATATACATTTTGATCGCTTATTCTTTGCAAGTGTTTGGGGGTTAGATTTTGTTTTTCTTCCTTGTTTAATCTATCATTGCTTTAAAAAAACAAAAGGACAATTAAGCCTTTTGTCCCATGTATTTTTCACTTATGATTTCTCTAAATATAGCTCTGAAAAACAAGATTTTGATAAAGTCCATTGTTATTCAAATGGAAGTATTAGACTATGTCTTTAACCCAAATCTCTTAGGCTTTCACTGATTCTCTAATAATAGGCCCCAGCCCAGGCCTCATTTACTCAATTTATGAGTTTTGATAGCTCAGAGTGAGTGTAAATATTAATTATTTCTGTTCTGGCCAGAAACCCTGAGGGTCTTCCCCTCCCAGATTGATTCTTTTTTTTTTTTTTAAGTTTGATTCTTTATGAAAGCAAACTAGCCAACTTTTGCCTCAATTCTTACCCAGTCTTGCATTACCGAATGGGCATTGCCTCAGAAAAACTAAGATTTGGGAAAGACCTTAGCTTAAAAAGGCCAGGATTTTCCATTACAGCTGGGGTCATCTCTAGTCATCCTGACCTATGTCTTGTCCCAAGACTCAGATGTCTGTGGAGGAAAGGGTGAAGTTTCTGACTCAGCACAGCTCTGCCTCACTTAAATCTAATTCACTTGCAAGTCAAGACATCATAGGCTTGATGATATTGGATCTCTTTGAGAATGAAGGACAAGGAATTAATAACAATGCAGACCAAATTTGTTGACTATCAATTATTTGCTAAACTCAATGTTAGAGAAGAAATTAAGTACTGTTCTTTTGGGAACTTTTTAGAATCAAAGATGAAGTTAAGATACTAATAACTTCAATATACAACATTACATGCTAAAGGAGTAGCAAATAGTGCTGAATGAGGCCCGAGGAGGAAAGGTTGTCACTTGTTGTTTATGTTGTTACTTGACCAGAGAAATCAAGGAAAACTTTATGTAGGGAGTAGTATTGGGATCAGGTTTTAAATGATGGGCAGAGAATGCATGAAGGAAAGATAATAAGTTTGCTTTCAGACATGCTGAGTTTGTGGTACTTATGTGACATCCAGGTAGATATGCATTTAGAGATGCCAGTCTGGAGATGAGAAGAGAAATGAGGCCTGGAGATAGAGATTTAGAAGACATTTATATAGAGAGATACTAGGTTAAACTGTGGGAGTGAATGAACTTGTCAAGGTGGAGAGTCTACACAGGAACTGAGAATAGAACATCTACATAAAGATGTTAGGGGTAGCATGAAGGTCAGTGGAGACAGGAGTAGATAGAGAATTAGGAGAAGCAGGAAATAGGTTATGTCTATAGATAAGGGAGATATCCTGTAGAAGTAATTGGACAGAAGTGCAAAGCTGCAGGGAGATTAAGAGCAATGAAAACTGAAGAAAGCCTATTGGATATGACAGTTAGGAGGTGTTGAGATATAAAGAGAAATTCCATCCTCCATACCTGCATGTGAAGGGGGATTTTGTCTCACCTCCTCAAAGAATTTGTGGTTTCCTATGAAGGATGGCTCAGATTCCACGTCCTAAATGAAACCAATCTTTATCTGCTCAGGTGCAAGTGGTCTTCCTGCCTCTTGCTACTTTTTGTTTGTTCTGGACATTTTCTATCTACTTTTCTGTGTACATGGTTTTTTTTTGTTTGTTTGTTTGTTTTGTTTTTTCAAATGGAATGTGAGCTACTTGAAGGCAGGGATTGTTTTTGTCTTTGGGTCTTCTTTGCCTATTTTTACTTACCTTTCTCAAAGGGTGTTTTTTTTTTTTTTAAGAAAGATTCTTTGTGAACAATAATTACAGTTATTATTATTATTGAGAGGAGGATAGAAGTAGAAGAGTAGTTTCATGTGGTAGCAAGATCAAGGGAAGTTTTTTTTTTTATTTTTAGTTTACATCATTCACTTCTACAAGATTTTGAGTTACAAATTTTCTCCTCATTTTTCCCCTCCCCACCATCCCAAAACAGTGATTACACTGAATATCCCCTCCCCCAATCTGCTCTCTCCTATATCTTCCCCCATGCCCCCTCTGACTTTCTAGTAGGGCATGGTAGATCTCTATGCCCCAGTGCCTGTATATCTCATTTCCTAATTACATGTAAAATATTAATAATACGTATATATATATATATATATATATATATATATATATATATATATATATATATATATATATATATATATATATATAAAACATTTGACTTTAAACCTTTGAATTCCAGATTTTTTCCCTATCTCCCTCATCACCCACCCTTACTGGGAAGATAAGCAATTCAATATAGATTGTACATGTGTAGCTATGTAAAACATTTCCATAGTGGATATATTGTGAAAGATTGACTATATTTCCCTCCATCACATCCACTTTTTCTGCTCTCTAATTTGATCCTGTCCCTTTTCAAAAGTGGGTGCTTCTAATTTCCCTCCCCCAAGCCTGTCCTCCCTTCTATTATCCCCCCTCTCATCCCCTTTCCCCCTACTCTCCTGTAGGGTGAGATACCCTATTTAATGTGTGTGTCATTCCCTCCCTAAGCCAAATTCATTGAGAATAAAGTTTACTCATTACTTTTTTTTTTTTTGCCTTTTGAAGGGCAATTGGGGTTAAGTAACTTGCCCAAGATCACACAGCTAGGTTTTTTGTTTTTTCTTTTTTAATTTGTATGCGCGTTAAGTGTCTGAGGCCAGATCCGAACCCAGGTCCTCTGACTCCAGGGCCGACGCTCTACTCACTGCGCCACCTAGCCACCCCCGACTCATTACTTTTTGCCTTCCTGTTCTTCCCCTCCATTGTAACAGCTTTCCCTTGCCTCTACTATATGAGATAATTTACCCCATTCTATCTCTTCCCATCTCCTCATTATATTCCTCTCACCTCTTAATTTCACCTTTTAAGTATCATTCCTTCCTATTCAACTGGTCCTGTCTGTGTCTGTCTATGTATACCTGTACACATATATACACATACTCATATATGTATTCATATACCCATATACCCTCCTATACACACACACACACACACACACACACACACACACACACACACACACACACACATTTCTATTCCCTTTAACTATTCTCATACTGAGAAAAGTTTCATAAGTTACAATGATCATCTTTCCATGTAGGAATGTAAGTAGTTGAACTTTGATAAGTTCCTTATGATTTCTTTTCCCTGTTTACCTTCTCATGCTTCTCTTGCTTCTTGTATCTGAATGTCAGATTTTATATTCAACTCTGGTTTTTTCATCAAGAATGCTGAAAAGTCCTCTATTTCATTGAATGACCATATTTTTCCCTGAAACATGATACTCCGTTTTGCTGGGTAGGTGATTCTTGGTTTTAATTCCATCTCCTTTGACCTCCGGAATATCATATTCCATGTCCTTCAATCCCTCAGTGTAGAAGCTGCCAGATCCTGAGTAATCCTGATTGTGTTTCCACAGTATTCAAATTGTTTCTTCCTCGATGCTTGTAATATTTTCTCCTTGACTTGGGAACTCTGGAACCTGACTATAATATTCCTAGGAGTTTTCTTTTTGGGATCTTTTTCAAGAGGCGATTGATGAATTCTTTCAACCTCTATTTTGTCCTCTGGTTCTAAAACATCAGGGCAGTTTTCCTTGAGAATTTCTTGGAGGATGATTTCTATGAACATATTCTTTTTGATCATGGCCTTCAGGTAGTCCAATAATTTTGAAATTATCTCTCCTGGATCTATTTTCTAGGTCAGTGGTTTTTCCAATGAGATATTTCACATTTCCTTCTATTTTTTCCTTTGTTTGGATCTGTTAAATAGTATCTTGATTTCTCATAAAATCACTAGCTTCTATCTGCTCTAATATAATTCTGAAGGAATGATTCTCCTCAGTGAGCTTTTGAGATTCTTTTACCATCTGGCAAATTCACCTTTTTAAGGCATTCTTCTCCTCATTGCCTTTTTGAGCCTCTTTTGCCATCTGAGTTAGTCTGTTTTTTAAGGTGTTATTTTCTTCAGTCAGATTGTTGACTCTCATTTTATAATTTTCTTACATTATTCTCATTTCTCTTCCCAATTTTTCCTCCACTTCTCTTATTTGGCTTTCAAAATCCTTCTTAAGTTCTTTTATGGCCTGTAAGCAGCTTATTCTTTTCTTGAAAGCTTCTGTTGCAGGAATTCTAATTTCACTGTCTTCCTCCTATTCCATGCCCCAATCCTTTATGTCCCCAAAAAAGTAATCCAGAGTTGTATCACTGTGCTTGCCTTTCTTCCTTTTCTTGCTCATGTTGCCACTCAATTACTTGACTTTTGAGCTTTTTGCCACAGTAGAACTCTGCTACCAGAGTGGTGAGCATTGTCCCAAGTCACTGGGGTTTTCTCAGCTGCTGGAGCTATTAGTTGGGTGCCATGTCTGAAGCCTCCACATGCTCTGGCAAACAGGTCACACACCCCAGGACCTCCACCCTAGATCGCAATCTAGATCCAAGTAGGTTAAAGAAAGAACATTTAGGGGTGGCTAGGTGGCGCAGTGAGTAGAGTGTCGGCCCTGGAGTCAGAAGGACCTGAGTTCGGATCCGACCTCAGACACTTAACAGCACACACAAACAAAAACCCAGCTGTGTGACCTTGGGCAAGTTACTTAACCCCAATTGCCCTGCAAAAAAAAAGAAAGAGCAAAAAAAAATCAGAAGAAGAAGAAGAAAAAAAAGAAAGAACATTTATCCCTCAGACTGGTTGCTTGGTCCCTCTACAATCTGCAGGCCAGGAGCTCTGAAGCAGCCATGTGGCAGAGGCTGCATGCCACTGCACCTCAGGTAAAGGCCTGACTATACTCCCAAACTCCCTGTTCCCAGAGTCCACACTGCACTGACATCTCACTTTGTTCTTAGGATCTATGGATTGATAATTCTGGAAATCACTACAGCTGCTGGTGATCTGTAGTCCCTCCAGCCAGTGGTTGGTTGTGGCCACCCTGAGGCTAAAACCTTGGGCCTGCACAGGGCTGGGCTCTCCTCCCAGCATGCTGTGCTGGTCACTTCCTGCTGGCCTGCTGGGCTGTCCTCAGTGGGAGCTTAGCTTCTCCCTGTCATTTTGTGGCTTCTGTAGCTCCCGAGTTTGTTCAGAGTCACCTTTTACATGAATCGGAGTCGGTGGAAGTTGGAGCTGCACAGAATTCCTGTTTCTACTCCTCCGTGTTGACTCTGCCCCTAAGCACTTTTAAGGGAAGGTTTTTCAGGACATAAAAATTCTGATTGGAACATACTTAAAAGAAGGGAGGGAGGGAGGGAGGGAGAGAGAGAGAGAGAGAGAGAGAGAGAGAGAGAGAGAGAGAGAGAGAGAGAGAGAGAGAGAAGATGGAGGTTGAGAATATTGGGGGAGGTTATCAGTATATCAAGGTTCTAAAGCAGATGGAAGGGGATGGAATCTTATCAAGGACACTTGGGGAAGTGTTAGTTTTGTTAAGGCAGAAGTCCACATAATTCCTTTCAGAGGAATAAAATAGAGAATGGGAGAAAATAGAAAAGGTTTTACAATATGGAAATCAAGAATCTTAGTTTGGATATTCTTCTACATAAAATAGGTGATGTTATCTTCTGAGAGAAAGGTGGGTATATATAGTTAGGACTTAAAGATAAAGAAAGAGCTATCTCTTGGGATATCCTAGCAAGGCATCATTAAGAGAGAGAAAAGGTTAAAGGGCAGAGGGGAACATATTGTTGAAGTGGCTGACTATAGTGTGAAGAGTGAGAAGGGAGGGAAGTGGAGCCAGAGACTAGGTTGTAAATCAGTTATGAAAGTCACTGAGAGAAGTGGGGGAATACCAGCAGGCAGGATCAGGAAAGGGTGGAATAATCAGATGATGTGACCTTAAAAGGAGGAGAGGTTGTTGAAGACAACCTTTCATACACTAGACTAATCCATCAGTGACTATTTTGAAAATAACAAAATCTTTATGTGACAATAAAGCAATACATGGTTGGACGAAGATGGTTTTTAACTTTCATAACTGAGTTTTTCTTGTATCTAGGCTGCCAACATACATAAAAGTTCTTGTGTACTAGCCCTTTGCTGTAAGCCTTCTAAATGCTTCTATTGATAATTGGTTTGATGTCTAACATGTCTTGGTATATGCAAAATAAACTTTTTCGGGGTGGCTAGGTGGCGCAGTGAGTAGAGCATCGGCCCTGGAGTCAGAATGACCTGAGTTCAGATCCGACCTCAGACACTTAATGCACACACAAACAAAAACCTAGCGGTGTGACCTTGGGCAAGTTACTTAACCCCAATTGCCCTCCAAAAAGCAAAATAAATAAATAAATAAATAAATAAATAAATAAACAAACAAACAAACAAACAAACAAACAAACAAATAAAATAAACTTTTTCCTAGTAGGGTTTTCAGAACACTTTATGATGATCTTTGTATGAAAACCTGCTTATAAATGGGGGAATAAAACAAGGAGAAAGAGCACACTGATTAAAGATAATATTTGTCCATTAGACAAAGCTGATGATGTTTTTAAATATGAACGCACCATCATTCTTATATATCTCTATACTCAGGATCCTTTGGAGGGAATTTAGATTAGAGGTGGTGCATTTGAAGTATTTTTTACATCACAATTAAAGGGAAATGACACCTAAAGGGATTACAATTTCCTTGTATCCTTAAAACTTTGTAATTGGAATGATCAAGCCTTTTGTGATACCTTATCTGGTTTCCTTAAGAAATAAATAGATGTCTTTTTGTCTGAAGATAAAACAAGACTCCTAAAAGAGGGTTGTTAAATGACTGTCTAGTCAAGGTCACCAGAAACTTCACAGACACTGTGGAATATTTATTCCATGCTAAACTGGAATGATTTTTAAGGGCTGCCTTTAGCCTGAATATTTAAAGTGAACCTTAAATAATAATCATTGTTTTTGTTTCTTTGGAAAAGGAATCCATTTGTGAGTGCATTGTGAGTGAGAAGATTGATATTTTGAGTTTCTTTTGAGATTATTGAAGTACTTGATTAATATTTTCTTTTAATATATACATGAAATTAGTGGTACACAGATGGGGAAATTGATAAATATACAGCTTTCATACTTTTTTCTCTCCCAGTTCAGTGATGTAGGTAGATGATGTCTGCCTTTTTTCTTTAGTTTATTTTCATGTTGCCATGAATTAATCTGTAGAAACCAGTTGACCACATTTAAAAATACTTTGATCTGGAATCAAGAAAATTAAAACACATATAAAAATTTCGAATGGTGGCATACATTATAGTTTCTTTTAATCTGTCACAATAATCATTTAAAATATTGACAAATAACATTAAATTATTTGCTGTTGTGCCTAACTCTATGCGAGACCAAAAGGGATTTCCTGGCAAAGATACTGGAATGATTTGTTAGTTACTTCTCCAACTTGTTTTTTTTTTCTTGCTTTTTGGAGGGCAATTGGGGTTAAGTAACTTGCCCAAGGTCACACGGCTAGGTTTTTGTTTGTGTGTGCATTAAGTGTCTGAGGCTGGATCTGAACTCAGGTCCTTCTGACTCCAGGGCCGACGCTCTACTCACTGCGCCACCTAGCCGCCCCCCCAACTTGTTTTATAAATAAGTAATTGAATCACACAGGGGTTAAGTGACTTGGCCAGGGTCACACAGTTAGTAAATGGCTGAGACTGGATTTGGACTCAGCTCTATCTAGTTCCAAGTCTGGTGCTCTGTCCACTGAACTACCTAGCTGTCCCCTTAAATTTATACTGTGATATAAAATTTTAACTGCTTGCTTGAAGCATATAGAATGCAATCTATTTAGTAAGTTCAAAAAGTATAACTTTGGTTGAGGGGCTGTATGCCAATGGTTAATAATGTCTTTTAAAACAGTATTCTATGAGATAAATACAAAAAATAATAAAATTCAGAAAGGATGAAAGAAATGTAATTGAATGAGTCCTTATTTTGGGTTTTGTTTTGCTTTTTGGAGGGCAATTGGGGTTAAGTGACTTGTCCACGGTCACAAGGCTAGTTTTTGTGTTCAGTGTCTGAGGCTGGATTTGAACTCAGGTACCCTCCAGAGCTGGTGCTATGAGTCTTTATTTCAGGAAAAAAAAAAACAAAACAGCAGACTTCTGTATAACTTGAGATATAAGGCAGACTTTACATAATAACTGTTAGTAATTTATTTAATTTGATTAGTGATGCTACTAGCCAAGCAGATAAATTAGATATTTTCTATTGAAAAATAAGCCCTATATTAGTCAATAAGTCTTAACAGACTGTGAACATAACAGCTTTTTGGCAATAGGCATGTTCTCTCTCTCTCACACACACACATTAGCATGTATGATGGAAAAACAGTAAGCAAAAGTGAATTGTTTCTGATTTCAATTAATCAGATATTTTTCAATATAAATCCATCCTTCCTTCTTTTTGTTTGGTTCTTCTTAGTGGATACTATCATACTATCATTTCCAGTTCTTTTAGAGGCAGCTAGGTGTTAAAGTGGATAGAGTGCTGGGCCTCAAGTCAGGAATTCCCAAGTTCAAATCTAGCATAAGATACGCAGTAGCTATGTGGCCCTGGACAAGTCACTTTAATCTCTGTCTCAATTTCCTCAACTGTAAAATCAGAATAATTATAGCACCGACCTCAGAGAGTTGTTGTGGGGATGAAATGAGGCAATATTTGTAAAGCACTTTGCTCAGTGACTGGCACATAGTGGTCCCAACTTATTTGCCCCACCCAAAATGAAAAAGTGTGTGTGTGTGTGTGTGTGTGTGTGTGTGTGTGTGTGAGAGAGAGAGAGAGAGAGAGAGAGAGAGACAGAGAGAGAGAGAGAGAGAGAGAGAGAGAGACAGGAGAGAGAGACAGAGAGACAGAGAGAGGAGGAGAGAGAGACAGAGAGAGAGAGGGAGGGAGGGAGAGACAGAGAGAGAGAGAGAGAGAGAGAGAGAGAGAGAGAGAAGAGAGAGACAGAGAGAGAAGAGAGAGGAGACAGAGAGAAGAGACGAGAAGGAGAAGGGGAGACAGAGAGAGACAGAGAGAGAGAGAGAGACAGAGAGACAGAGACAGAGAGACAGAGACAGAGACAGACAGAGAGAGACAGAGAGGGAGGGAGAGAGGAAGAGACAGAGAGAGAGACAGAGAGAGAGAGAGAGAGAGAGAGAGAGAGAGAGAGAGAGAGAGAGAGAGAGAGAGAGAGAGAGAGAGAGAGAGAGAGAGAGACTGGGCTTTTACTCAGCTGTTATTGATCATTGCTTCTGAATGCAGAAACTTTTCTCTGAAGGGCTCCTGCTATGACCAGTATTATTATACATGGGAGAGGAGATGGGTATGCTGGGTGGATGGACTATTTTTCTAATAGTATATATACATACACACATATACATACATACATACATACATATATACATTCACAAACACACATGCACACAAACATACATACAGATATATCTTATGTTGTGTTTGAGTTGTGGTTAATTTAACCACCTTAATGGACTGAAGCTTCAGTTGGGAAGGTAGAGAATTTACTTAGGGCTTGGAGAGTGCAGAATAGGGTACTATTTGGCTTTAATTGATGAAAGACAGGTGTGGTTATGTTGAAGAAACAGATGACCACTGCTCCAGGATTTAAGATCTTTGAAAAACATGAAATCATAGGCATTGGATATGTGAGAAGATCTCTAAATTGATCATTCAGAACCAAGATGGTAGAGCTGTATTGTTTTCTGATATTTTTAATAGTTTTGATTGTCAAGAACTCCTCTCCCCCCTCCCGTTTCTTTCTTTAAAGGCATATAGCTTTGACCAGATCACATAGGACATGCATTATCCCAGAAAGTTGCTGCAGCTGCTTTCACAGCCTTGGAACAATTTTTTCTTATCTGGGAGGTCTTCACATGCTTGAATTGATATTCCTAATTCACCTACAGGTTTGAGGCCTGTCAGTTACCCTCAACCTGGTTTAGCCTGTCTGCAGAGATGATTTTACCAGGGTGTGGCTGCTGGGCATGCTGCAACTCCTTGGGGCCATGGGTGAGAGTTGAGTGCCAAGTGGACACCAAAGGTAAATGAACAGCACTGAAAAGGGCTGGGCAAACCTTCATCCCAGAGGTGCTCGTCCTTCTTGAAAACCCCATACATGCCCAAGAACCTTACTAGCTGTGTGACCCTGGGCAAATCACTTAATCTTTGCTGAAGTTTCCTCATCTGTAAAAAGGGGATGATAATAGAATTGATCTCTCAGGGTTGTTGTGAGGATCAAATGAGATGGTTTTTTTTTTTTTTTTGCTTTTTGGAGGGCAATTCCTGTTAAGTAACTTGCCCAAGGTCACATGGCTAGGTTTTTTGTTTGTGTGTGTTAAGTGTCTGAGGCCGGATCCGAACTCAGGTCCTTCTGACTCCAGGGCCGGCGGTCTACTCACTGCGCCACCTAGCCGCCCCGAGATGATATTTTAAGTGATTTGCCATCACATTGAAATGCAATCTATCTAGTCAAACACCTTAAAATTGCTGATGAAGCAACTAACACCTAAGTAGCCAAGTTTACCATCACAAACTAATTAATAGAAGAAACAAAAGAAAAATCCAGTCTAGATGCTTTTCATATTATATATCATGATATTTCCATTTTATGTGACTCTACTGGCTTATTATTTACTGTTAAAGTTTGTTATACTAAGTCCTATGCATCATATATCATGGCCAGGTCTCAGAAATGAAGGTCTTTCAGTTCTGGTTTCAATCAACAGGTCAATATTTGCTGAGCCTTAACTATGTGTTCAGAGCTATGCTGGACACTGGGGAGGATAGAAAGAAGAGCAAGGCCTATTTTATACATTTGAAGAGTTTATATACTATTGCAGTGACAAGGATTAAACATGAAAAAGAAATGATAGAACTAAAGAAATTTTTAAAATTAATTAAATATTTAAAAATTAAATTAAAAAGAAGTTCTAGAACTAAAATAATCATTTGACACTGGACATATTCTGAATTTAGACATTTTGTTTTAATGTTATGTATAAATACTATATAAATTTTAATAATTCCTTTTGTTATTTGCAGAATTTATATTTGGCCTTTACCCATAGTAAATGACTCTGTACTGTTGTTAAACAAGGTTAAAAGAAAGTTTTATTTGCTTAAATTCTATGACTTTGTTCTCCATCAGTTTTGTTCAAACCTCTATTTTGCCAAGAAGGAATTTTGGAGTATAAGCAACAAGCACTCTAGATGCAATTAGATGAACTTTCCTGGACCCAGGCGGCCCTCTGTGATACATCTGTTCACTCAGAAGGAACCCAAGTAGAAGGCTGGAGGCAACAATTCTTCCTTGTGCTTTGCCTTCTAGGAAGGGCCAGAAAAGAGAATGAAGACTATCTCCCATTGTCTACCTGTACTGGCTCTCTTTCATTTTATGAAGCCTAACCCTTTTCTCCTTTGATCGACTTCAGCTTTCTGCGTTATCCATTCTATCTGTAACTTGGCATTCACCTACTCATATCCTCTCTGATCATCTCTGTGATGTAGTGGAAAGTGTGCTGATTCTAAACAGGAGACCAAAAATTCACAGTCAGTCTCTGATATCAGTAGTGTAAGTTTAGACAAGTCACCAACCTCTTTGAAACTCATTTTCCTTATCTGTAAAATAAGGATCAGTTTTGTGGCACAGTGGCTAGAGCTCAGGGCCTTGAGTCAGGAGATTCATTTTCCTAAGTTCAAATCTGACCTTAGAGTTTAACTAGCTGCCAGGCAAATCACTTAATCACATTTGCCTCATTTTTCTATATAATCTATAAAAAAAAAAGCTAGGGAAGGAAATGGTAAACCCTTGGGTATCTTTGTGAAGAGAATTCCAAATAGGATCATGAAGAGTCCAACATGACTTTGTTGTATGAGTAGGCTTTGGAGTTCTCTATCTATGAGCAATTTTCTGTAGCTGATTTTGTTAAAAAAATGGAATTAATTTCAGTGACCAATAGGAAAATTGGAACAGTAATTTGGAGAGTCAGATGGATTACTGGAAGGCATATATTCACTTAAGAAGGATTGGGCGGGGTGGCTAGGTGGCACAGTGAATAGAGCGCCAGCCCTGGAGTCAGAAGGACCTGAGTTCGGAGTCAGCCTCTGACACTTAATCCACACAAACAAAAACCTAGCCTTGTAACCTTGGGCAAGTTACTTAACCCCAATTGCCCTAAAGGGGCGGCTAGGTGGCGCAGTGAGTAAGAGCGCAGGCCTCGGAGTTGGGATGACCCGAGATCAGATCCGGCCTCAGAAAATGAGCACCCACGCATAAATAATGACTAGCCGTGTAACCTTGAGCAAGTTACTTAACCCCAATTGCTTTTAAAAAAAAAAAGGATTGGGCATGGGAGAGTATATGAAGGATATAGAGAGATTGTTCTAGTGACTGAGCTGATAGAACAGTGGAACTGATGGGTAAGAGTATTAGTCATAGGAAGACCACCAAGAGAAAGAAGTATGATTTTGAACTTTTTTTTTTCTGTCAAGGGAAAATCATGAATAGAAGGGACTTTTGAGGCTATTTAATGCCCAATAGTTGGTGTCCTTCCCACTCCCAAAAGGGTTTTCACACAATAAAGGTTGATAGCATCTGTCTGTCATACATATAGGAACTGCAGAGAGGGAACTTTAATAAATGACTATATTGACATTCTAGGATGGTTAATTATGAAGGTCAAAAGAAGTCACCAAAGTAACTCACACATAGCAGATACTCAACAAGTATTTGGTGAATAGGTAAGTTCAGTATATGAAAGCATGACAACTGTAGGGGATACCAAACAAATCACAAATTTTAATGAAATGGGAAGGTGGATATATAAAGATGTGACTAGTGTCAAAGGTGGTTTATAGTAATGTTTCAAATATTGGCATCTCTTTGAGTGAGAATGTCATTTTTGAGATGATTGACCAGTTTCCTGTTATAGTGGTAATATGCTTGCCAAGTTTCACTTCCTTTCTAGTCCAGATTGAGAGGTATGCAAGCTCTCACATGCCTTTGTGAGTTTCATTTGGTTTTCAGTGTAAGTGTTGAAAAGAAGTAATTTAAGGCCCAATCATATAGCCATCGCATTCTGCTTTGATCTTGATGGGAGTTCTGTTCTATTAAGGGCTGCAGCATCAAATCATCAAATCCTTAGTGATATTCCTGGTATAAAGAGCTGTATTTAGAGGTAAGATTGTGTTTTTTTTTTTTTTTTGATTATGTGAACATCTGGCTTCATTTGAAGTTTGTAAAATTTATTGCATGTGGGTCAAACCTTAGAAACAAAACTGAGTGTGACTTTTCATGTGTTGAGTCTGCTATAGATCCAGACTTTTGTTTTGCTTTGTATGTTTTCTAAGTTTTTTATGTGGTTAATGCTTATAAATTAATACACATAGCAATGGAATCTAATTGTTATATAAGGGAGAGTGCAAAAGGAAGGAAAAGAAAAGGGAAAAGGGAAAGCAAGGCAGAAGGAGAAAAAGATAGAGAGAGACAGAGAGACAGAGACAGACAGACAGTATATCAAAATATATATAAAGAGCTGACCTTGAAGAGCTGGGTTCAAGTTCCACCAGGAAACCATTTTAACTATGTGACCAAGGGCAATTCATTTAACTTTTCAGTGCTTTAGGTGATTCTCTAAGACTGTACAATTCAGAGAAAGTGCTAATTTGCATCACTGGAGGGAGTTTCCTCATTTTCACCAATGAAACTTTAGGGCCTAGGTGTTTTTCTAGTCAAGTATAAAACTACTCATGAAACAAAAGGACTATTTAGAGTTACTTCCCCCTCCTTGTTTTTTTGCAATTTTGATATGAATCAAGATAAGTTTGCATCAAATAAAAATATATAAAATTTCAGAATTTTTGGTTAGAGATATTGTAATTACTGATGAGATTCACATAATGCAACTCATTTCATGTGAACTAGAAAGGAAAAAAACAACAAACCTTCATCCATGTGCACTGAAAGCCTGTTATCTGACGTGTTAATCTCTTTTAAACATAGTGTACTTTTTCATGGCTAGAACAACATTTACAATTGGTTTGCAGAATGAATGCAGTTTTGGTCTGCTATTTACCTAGGTGGGCACTTGTTAGAATACTCTTAAATAATGTAATTTTCCCTTTTTTTGATTATCTCATCTTTGTTCTTTGGATAGATCTTCTGAGGAAGTTTATCATGTTCTTCTCAAGCAGAAAATAAAAGCTTTTTTTTTTTGGTAAAAAAAAAAGAAGAAAGAATAATATACTACTTTCAATAGTGATAATTTTTTGCTTGGGAGTGTGATTCCTTTCTGAATTCTGTTTAAAATAGTTGAGAGGTAGGTATTTATCATACAAATTCATATATTGTCCTAAAATAGTCTCATGTGTTTTTAATTACATTTAAATAATAACTAACGAGTTTTTCAAAATAAATTTATTTGACTGTACTATTCCTCTGTGCCAATGAAGATTATATCATTTAGTACCCTAGAAAGCTTTGGCAGGATATTTAACCACTCTGGGCCTCATTTTGATTGCCTATAAAATGAGGGGTTGGACTAAATGGTCTCTAAGTTTCATTCTAGCTTAAAATCCTATTGATTCGAGGTGCTGATTTAATCTCTGATCCTTGAAACTCCCCCAAAGAGATGAAGGTCACTTTAAAGGAGACTTTAAATTAGATCAACCTCTGGTGAATTCCACTATACACAGGCAGCTGGAAATCAAATGACTAGCAGGCATAATTTAAAACTTCATGTGCACTGGCATTTACAAGAACTGAAAGGGTATTTCCACCTGATTTTGTTGTGCAGTGACTTGAAGATGTTGATAATCCCTGACCTACCAAAAGGCAAAGCTACAAAAAAAGATACTCAAGAGAGAATGTGAAAGATGCTAACTTGTATATGTAGCACCATAATTAAACATCCAGTTTCAAAACACAAAACGGATTTCTTGGGTGATGAGGAATCAATCCCAAGTTTGCTCTGAGGACCTATTTAAACCTTCTAAAGGAGTCCCATATTGAGACAGTGCAGGTGGAGGTTGTGATTTAAACAACCAGAGAGTTGCTGCATCCTTCCGTCTGTCACAGACTACTGAAATGAAAGTGCATAGCTTTCATTTGCCCTGCTAGCATTGAACTCAGCCTGAAAATGGTGTCAGTGATTTGCCCTACCCACAGCACTGTCTTTCTTATGGTAAGTGTGCTGTGCACTCATGCTGGGAGACTTTTATCAAACATATTAGTGTGCATTTGGGGGATGATTAGCCTTCAGTAGCTGAAACATTCCAGGTTTCCTAGCCTAGAAACTGGTGTCTCTGTGGAAAGATTATGCAAAGATCTACTTATTAGGTATAAGACACAAAGAACATATGAGAGAAGAAATTAAAAAAATATTTAAAGTGGCTGAAAAGCTTTCACATGAACAAAATCAATGCAGCGAGGATAAGAAGGGGAACTGTGGATTGGGAAAAATCTTTGCATCAAAAATATCAAGAGATATAGTGGATTCATGCAAAATTATTAGATCAATAGTCATTTCCCAATAGATGGTTTTCAAAAGAACTCCATACTATTACCAACTATATGAGATATTGTTACAAATCACTAATATTAAGATCAATAGAATCTACCTATCAACTAAAACAGCTTTGAGTTATTACCTCACATTCAGCAAATTGCCAGTGGTAATAAGAAGTGGAATTTTTTTCAAAATTGGCAATAATGAAGAGGTTCTCCTCACCCCAAAAAGAACCCTGTTGATTTATTAAAACACTGTTGATGGATTGTTAAATTAGCTCCTAAATTCTAGAAAACAATTTGGAATTAGTAAAACTGATTACAATGACAATACATATTAACTCCCAAATCCTACTCTTATTTGTAATACCCCAAAATGGGCAAAGGTAGGAAGAAAAGTCCCACATACACCAAAATGGTCATTATATCACTTCTTTTGGGAGGAGAGAATTGGAAATTAGTGGAGTATCCACTGTTTGGGGAACACCTAAACAGATTGTGGTACATGAAAGTAATGGGATATTATGTTGGAAAAGTGGTGATTATGAAAGATTCAGAGAACTATGGCAAGTTCTATAGAAGTAGTTGGAGAATGAAATAGAACTCCAAGTATGTATGTGTAAATATATGTCTATACATACACGTGTATGTGTATATATATATATATATATATATATATATATATATATATAAATCTAAGTACACATACACATATGATATCTCTATCTCTATGTCTTTAGATATAGATAGTAATGAGAATAAAATTAAAAAGATCAACAAAACAAAACAAAATAATGGAATAATGATCAGAGAAATTATGAGAAAATACACTTTCCTGTATTGAAAAATAGGAACTATAATATATAATATTGCATATGCTATAGGATATAGTTGTATCGTTTCATTTTGCTAACCTACTTTAAAAAAAAAGACTTTTGTTACTAAAGAAGACTCACTGAAATGACATACAAAGAAAAAAAGACCAATGAAATTGTGTTTTCTACATGTATAAGTATAAGAGAATCTCCTATGTAATATAAAGCTTGAAAGGAGAAAAGAAAAAAAAATAATCCCCATACAGTTTTTCTTTCTTGGCCCTCTTTTGAAATTTTCCTTTCTTTTGGTATAATGTCTTTTATTTAATTTGGAGCTAAAAAAATCAGGTTACTTAGTTTCTCTTCAAAAAAGAGTCAGTTTTGAACATATGAAAAACATCTGACTTTCAGTGCATTATATGGTAATTACAATTTGACAGATGTTTTGAAGTTGTAATGTATTCATCAGAAAGCATGAAGAGCATCAGTTGTTTGAAGATGGTATTTAATCTAAACTGGCAAAAAGAAATAATGCTAGTTGGAGTTTAGGGATGTTTTGATTTAGAAATAGGACAGATTTGGAATTCATTTTTTTGAGGGGGAAGAAGACAGGGCTTCTTTGAATTGAACATAGGAATATATATAACTTTACCTTTGCTTTCTCAAATGATATAAACTATTTGAAAAACAAAACAAAATAAACTGCCATATGCTGGCACTTTTCCTTTTGAATGCTTTTCTATAAGGAAAGTTGTATGGCTACACCTACATTTGCCTATAACCTTACTTTAAGTTTAAACCTTCTGACCTTACCAATCCTGAACTCCTATTCGATTTGATAAACTTTTTAAGTCCACAGTGTAAAGGACTTAACCCTTTTAGTCACTTTGCAGCTAGGTGGCACAATAGATAGAGGACTGGGTTTGGAGTCAGAGAGATCTGAGTTCAAATTCAATCTTAGCTATTGGCTGATACTAGCTATGTAGCCCTGGGCAAGTTACTTAACCTCTGTTTACCTCAGTTGCCTCATCTGTAAAAATAGGGATAATAACATCTACCTCCTCAGATTTTTGTGAAGTGTCAATTGTTGTTCAGTCATTTTAGTCATATCTGACTCTTTGTGACCCCATTTGGGGTTTTCTTGGCAAAAATACTAGAGTGGTTTGCCATTTCCTTTTCCAGATCATTTTATAGATAAAGAACTGAGGCAAACAGGATTAAATGACTTGACCAAGGTCATGCAACTAGTAAATGTCTGAGGCCAGATTTGAGAATCTAAGATCTCATCCAAAGGGGAAGTTCCCCAGAGTCTCTAGTACAGCAAACTAAGAATAAGGACCTTATGGAAACTGCCAATTCCTCTCACATTGGTTTCTTTCCAGTCTTTTTCTCCCTTCAGTAACCTAAAGTGGGAAATGAATTTGGCATCATTCATCTTCTCTCTCAAAGCTAAAAGCCAGAAGAATCAAGGAGACTGAAGAACCAGAAAAACCAGGGGAAAGATATTTCTCCTTTCCTTCTTTTGACAACTCTGCCTCACATCTCATGCAAGTGAGCACTGATCTCCACAAGTGAGGGTAGAGTCCCATAACTATGGGTCTTGGGGTTTGAATTATATGACATTTTATTTTAATTGTTACAAATGCTGACAGTCTCAATATTATAAGTAATGTTCCAAAAACCTAAGAGCAGAGTCAAGTACTATTTAAGTCTTGTAAAAAGAGTAACTGGGTAATGCTTCTACTGTCATGATCTTTTGCATAAAAAATACTTCATAAACCTTAAAATACTATATAAACACTAGCTATAATTACAAAGCTTAATTTGTCCCTCCCATTATCCATGTCCTCTGCTAAGCAAGTTAAAAACAAAACAAAACAGACTTTTAAAAAATCCCTTAATACATATCTACATAATCCAGCAAAACAAATTCCTACATTAGTGATGTCTGAAAATGCAGTCTCCCTCTTCATTTTAAGTTCATCACCTGTCAGGAGATGAGTGGTGTTTTTCGTTCTCTCTCTTTTTTTTTGGACTCGTGGTTCATCATTGTGTTGATCAAAATTCTAGTCTTTCAAAGTAGTTTTACTCTATAATGTTGCTATCATTATATAAATTCTTCTCACACTTCTGCTCACCTCATTCTGTATCAGTTCCTAAATGTCTTCTGAAATTTGCTCTGAAGCTATCCATTTCATTGCAGATTATTTAGCCATTTCCTAATAGGAGGAGTTTCCAACTTCTGGCTATCCTCAAAAGAGTTGCTATAGAAATTTTTGTATACATAGATCTTTTTCTTCCTACTTTGCTCTCTGGTATGTAAACCTAAATAGTGGTATCACTGGGTCAACGGGTATATACAGTTTGGAACTTTCTGGGCATAGTTCCAAATTACTTTCCAGAATGGCTGGACGAATTTGCAACCCCAACAATGGTGTAGTAATATACCTGTTTTCCCATCGGTCCCTCTTATATTTGTTATTTTAATAATAATAATAATAATGATAAGTAGCATTTATATAACATCACTTCATATGCTTTGATCATTTATATTTTGTGGAATTGCTTTTATTTTTCTAAATTTGAATTAGTTCTTTGTATATTTTGGAAATGAGATCTTTATCTGAGAAACTTATTGTAAAGATTTTTTTTTTTACCAATTACCTGTTTCCTTTCAGATTTTCACTATATTAGATTTAACTGTGCAATACCTTTTAAGTTTTATAGAATCAAAATTGTCCATTTTATCTGATATTCCCTCTCTACTATTTGTATAATCACAAATTATCCAGATATAGGAAAGGTATTTTTTTTCCCTCCATGCAGGTCAGTATCTTCTCCACCACTTAAAATCTTAGAAAGGTGCCTGGAACCCTAAGAGGTTAAGTCCCTTCATACAACCAGTATGTTCCAGAGGCAGGACTGGAACCAAGGCTCTTAAGCTGACTCTTTATCCACTATGCCACACTGTCTGTCATTGGAGAAGATTAACTAGCTAAATCAAAAGATGTTGAAGTTGGGGAAGCCTAAAAGGGGTATAGAGTGGTGCTTATACTTGGAAAAGTTAGGTGGAATAAAACAAGTCATATTGATCTAACATTTGAAAGGATATTTTTTATGCTCTGACAATGATTAAGGAAATTCATTAATTCAGCTCCATTACCAAATTGTAAAGATGGTTATTCATTGATGCTATTCTGTTTTATCAATGACTTCCAAAGCCAGTGAAGAAAAGCAGAGCTTATTCAAGGATACTAGGGACAGATAACAGCTAATATTAAAAACAAAACTTGCAGAAAAGTTGAGTTCTTGCATTTCTATACTGCCTTTCCAAAGTGCATGCGCATAGATATGCATGCACACTGCAAAGAAGATGTGCAAAATCACTGTATGCAGTTAATGCAGGACTATGCCTGAAATGGGAAAACTATATAGTGATAGTCCAAGCTTTTTATTGGCAGTCTAGAGCAAAAGCTAATACATCTACACTAATTGCCCTAACATGAAGGTAATGTGAAAGAATTTAGAAAAAATAAAAATAATTTAAAAATGACACCGTGTCCTTTGGATACATTAACAAGCAAAATATGTCATCAATATGAAATCAAGCAAAGCTTAAACCTGTTGTGAGATGTGACATTTAGTCTTAGCTAATTTTCTTCCTTGTAATTCCTCAATAGAATTTAAGCTCCTAGAGTAGCATCTTGTACAAAGAAGATGCTTAACAAAAATTTTTTAAATTTAATTTCATCACAGAATCACAGGAGGGAAACTTAGAGATTATCTGGCTTCTCACTTCCAAATTAAATTTAGCATTAAGTAGCAAGAAAGCATGATCAACAGCCAGTCTTACAGATTTTATTCTTTTGCAATTGTTGCATAGTGAAATGGGGGGTGGGTGAGGGTTTTATATAACTTTAAATAATGCAACATAACTGTGTTCCTACATTGGTAGAAAGGCCAGCTCAGTGTGAAGTTGTAATGTGTACCTCAGTTGAGCAAAAGGCCAGTACCTAAGGCAGAGTCACAAATAATGTTGGTCTAACAAATCAAAGCACAGTCTGCACAACACCAATACATATCAAGTCTTTTTATAAGGAAAAACTGTTCAATTCACTTTAGCCTTTTCACATATATCTACAAATATGAGGAAAAAAGAAAGGAGACAAAATTTAGACATTAAAAAAAAATATTAACTACCCAGAGAGAGTAGTCAGTATATTTTATAATTGAAAAAATAAGTATTTTAAATTCAGTCTTTCCTATTCAAAGAACAGAAAGATGTATTTTACAAAATTCTTTTAGAATCATTGTTCAATGTAATGAAATTTGACCTTTCATTTTTCTGTACAGTGATAGAGTGAAAGCAGTGTTATATTTGTTAATTAAATAGATTACAGTGTTTTTTTTAAATATTTTAATTGGAGGATATTTTTTTGGGTAGTTTTATTTTGCTTATTTCAAAATTTCAGGGTCATTTTCAATTGCCCTATTAAACTGTATACATTTTCCTGAATTACAACTGATTACATTTGAGTCAAATTCCACATAACACACCTCTTGCCCTTATTTAGCTGTTTACAAGGAAAAAATGTTAAAGCTGATGGAACCAAGAAAATCCTTTCTGTGAGCAAGAAAAGATCTTATTAAGAGTTTGGCCCCCCTGTAGCTGTTCACTGTTTGAGACTTTTATAGATTTTCTCATGTGCCATGATCATAGCATTGTTTGGAGCCAAACCTCTATTCTGATCATGCTCTCTCAACACAGTTTGTATCAGTTCTGCTTACTGATGAAGGTGGTTGAGTTGGATTGCTGTGTTCTGAATTTCCACAGCTGAATTGGTGAACTTGGGCAGCTAGAGATGAATCAGCCCTGTTTCCCAAGGAAAAAAAAAAGAAAAAAGAAAAGCTTCACAATGGCTTCTTCACTGTTCAACTTTGAAGATTCGGGCCTCAATATTTGATAGTGTGTGTTCAGCAACTTTTTTTCTCAGGGAGAATCTGAGTTTTGGCTTTTTATGTCTGACTGTATGCACATTTTCCCTTTTTTGTATAAGAAAATAATGCGTGCACTAAGGATAACCCTCCCCTCCTCCTAAATCCTTCCACAAAAAGATACTTATTAAGGCTGGCATTATGAAGCCCTAAATGCTTCTTTAACTTGCTTTATCTGCTTCAGTGAACACTGTGTACAGAATCTGGGGAAATTCACACTGCGGACCTTGAGCAAGCCCTTTCTATTCTCTGGAGCTCTTTGGGCACAAAAATAATCCTTTCCTAGAATCTTTTGAAAAAGCAACTCAACTATGCAGGCTAATCAACTGTAAATCTTTGCCATCTAGAAAGCATTTGATTAAGTAGTATCGAATGGTGGGCCAATCATTACTGAGGCTGGGTTGATCAGTCTCTTAGAAGACAGACACTTAATTCTGAGATGTGGCACAAATTAGCAGCAAATCTTTTCCCCTCCTTCTTTCTCTGTACTTTGAAATCTTCAGAATGTTGTCCCAGGTCTCTGACCATGCACCTCTCCTTAACCCCATACATACTCTGTATGTTTCATTATGCCCTTTTTTTGAGGTTTGGAAACAAAATGCTGATAACACCTCAAAAACTTTCATTTTTAAACTATGTGCATAGAATAATACAAGTGAGTTTGCTACAGTGATTGAAATGGTAAATTAATTACTTTGGGAACTGTGTCTATTACTGTTTAAATCATTTGTATGCACAGGATGGGCCTTACAAATAGACAGACTAGGCAGTTGCTGATTTAAATACTCTGTGTCCCCTTCAAAAATCTTCCTTACTAGTTTGCCAATGTGCCTCAAACCCTCAGCATGAAAGAGTAATTCCTTGGGGTACTACACGTTTTGACATACTTGTTGATAATGAAAATACCACAGGAGAGGTAGTACATTAAGGCATAATCAACCTTGAGCACGTTTTGGAATATTAACACTAGCATTGATTTAAAGTACATAGATGGTTCTAGATGCATGGGTAATTGTACTAAGAACAAATGCGTGGATACATATGACTGTATATAAATATTTACATACAAGTAAACATTTTTGTCTCAAAATTGAGGAACAAAGTGTTATGGGGGTAGCATTCATAGAGAAGGAGAGAGAAAAACCAACCTATTAAGGGATCTGGAAGGAATTAGGATTTTAAGAATTGCTTGAATTTTAAGAGTGATTTGGGAGAGAGTGTTTTAAGCATACATAGAAGAGGCTTGGTAGTGGATTAGGAATTAAGAAGGAGGGGCCCTGATGAGATCTGATGTTAGAATTATAGAACAGGAAATGAGTCTGGAGATTGTCCAAGCCAACTCCTTCGTTTTATAGATGAGGAAGCTGGGGTTGAGCGGTGTTAAAAGATATTGTGGGACTTGAACTTGGTTCTCCCACTTTCCAGTTCAGTGTTCTTTCCACTGTTCTCAACTGAGTCTCTGTTGTAGAGGAGACCCTCTTTCATGATTTATTTTCTTTCCCTCACATTGTGCCAGTATTCTACGATCTTTTTAAATGGCGGCGAGATCCAAGGTACAAAGATCAATCTTATGTCATGATAACATGACTCACTTTACTCTTGGATCAAAGTGTTCTTTTTTTTTTTTTTTGAGGGGGGGAAGGCAGGGCAATTGGGGTTAAGTGACTTGCCCAAGGTCATACAACTAGTAAGTATCAAGCATCTGAGGCTGGATTTAAACTCAGATCCTCTGGACCCCAGGGCGGGTGCTCTGTTCCCTGAAGGATGCACATATTCTTAACTTGCTCATCAGTTTCTATGCCAACTTCCAGATGACTCTGCCCTGAGGCCTGCTTACTGATTGGTGACACCCTTCTCAGGAATGCTATTTTTTTAAGAACCTTGGCTATGACATTCCCTTCATTCCCAGTTCATTTCACTTTCTGGACTGCAGTTTCTCTTTGGGTTTTGCCTTTTCCTATTAGAAATAAACTCATTTGGCAGTAGGGATCATTTTGTTTTCTAATATTTGCATTCCATGTGCTTTAGACAAAACCTGATACTGTATGTTTTAATAAATGATATATCTATTATTTCATCTGTCTGTGATAAATATATGTAAACAAATACATACATACATGTGTGTGTATGTGTTCTGGAGGCACCTGGGTGGCACAGTGGGTATAGTCCTGGGTCTGGAACCAGGAGGATCAGAGATAAAATCCTTCATCAGACAGGATTACTAGATGTGTGACCCTAGGTAAGTCACTTAAACTCTGTTTTCCTCAGTTTCTTGGGTGTAATAAAAATGTTCATCTCATAGAGTTGTTGTGAGGTTTAAATGAGACAATATTTGTTAAGTGCCTGTCACATAATAGTAACTAATGAAATGTTTAGTCTCTCCTGTCCATCCATCTATCAATTTATATCTTCCTTCCTGTCTATCATAGTAGGACTTCTAGCCTTTTCTGGAATTTGGAAGCATCAAGAAATTCATCCATGGGGGTGGCTAGGTGGCACAGTGAATAGAGCACCAGCCTTGGAGTTAGGAGGACCTGAGTTCAAATCCAGCCTCAGCCACTTAACACTTACTAGTTGTGTGACCTTGGGCAAGTCACTTAACCCCAATTGCCCTGCCTTCCCCCCCCAAAAAAATGGGGAAAAAAAGAAATTCATCCAAGGAGACTAAAACTAAATTATATTTTATTCTTTTCATTTCTGCAAATATTGTTGAAAATTATACCAGAGCTGCAGAACATATGATAAAATTGTGGCAAGTAAAATAACATTATTTATTAGTTATTTAAATAGCTGTCTCATATTAAAATATTTTTAAGGTTCCCAGTTTTGTACTTTTTCACATTTAGTTTTGGTAGACAAAAAAATTGTGAAGAATACTGTCAGCATATTAAACTACACATGCAAAAATTTTTTTCTTAGTAACAAATATTATATTTTAATGTTGTTTTAAAGGTATATGAAAATATTTAATATTTTAAAAGAGACATTTAAACATATTTTCATTAATTAAAATGAAACTATTTCTAGGTTCTTAGTTGGCTTCTGAATTGCCAACTTAAGAAATGTCACTTTAAATAATTTCCAGTTGTGAGTACCTTGCTTTAAGAAAATTTACTATCTATAGAAATGTAATCTAGAACACATCATTTTCATAGTATATTTAATTGGTAAAATTAAGCCCCAAAAGTTCAATTCTAATGCTTTACTGTGCCAGAAGATTAGGGACATTGGAAGATTTAACCAGCGGAACACAAACTCTGGAAGATATCACCAAGCCAGACTTAGCCACAGATCATATGTATGTTTAGCCTAATTTTATTTGGCAATACTCATCACTGGAAGACTGACTCCTAGTTAATGAATTTTTCATCTATGCAAAGCATGAGAAGTGGATAGACTATGTTCAATCTTGGTAATCATGGATTTTTCAAAATATCATGATGAAAATGACTTATCTATCATTCACAATTTTATTTCTATGTTGAATAAAACAGAGACCGTTTATTGAAAAGATTAACAATTTCAATAATATTTAATGAACTAAATGTTAAACAGATAGGATCTTGGCATTTTAGATTGGAGAGGAGCCTCAGAAATTATTGAGCTAAATCCAGAAGAATCTGAAGTCCAGAAAGGGTGACTTACTCAAGCAGTTTGAGATAATTTGTTAATTCTGTGCAGGTCCCTCCCCCAGCCTTAATCTTTTGGGAGTAGGAAGGTAGGTGGAGGGAGGGGCAGGGGTGAGCTTGGTTGCCTGCTATTTGTCCTTCATTCTTGGAGGGGACCATGACATCAGGGAGGTGATGCCATGACATGCAATGAATTGGATTTAAGTGAGGGAGGGCTGTGCAAAATTACCAGCCTCACTTTCTCCTCCAGAGTCATCTGGTTCCAGTGACTGGATGTGGATCAGGGCAACAGGAGATGGGCCAGGATGCCATGGGGAACCTTGGCCTTTCAAAGCTAAAGTCTTTTAACAGGTCTCAGTTTGACTTGTGGTAGCACCCATTCTGTGCGGTGCCCCCCATAATCTTGTTGCCATCATAATGATCAAGTCTCCTGAATCCCAGTTAGGGCCCTGCCTTATTTATTTATTTTTAGTGAAAAGCTACTCTTTTTTTCTGTAATCGTCATCACTGACAATAACAATAAATCTCTTTTCATATTTCTCTTTATGACACTTCATGTATAACAACAACCCTGTGATGGAGGTGATGTGAGCATTATTACCTCCACTTCCAGAGACATTAAGTGTCTCACCAATGGTCATGCACTGTATGCAGTAACAGCCATGTTGCTTCTAATCCAGGAAGCTTTCCACTGGACCTATGGTCAGTGTGTAAACTAGAGATTAGTGCTGTTATTATTTATATTTTACAGTTGAGTAAACTGAGGCACAGAGAAGTGAAGTGACTTGACCATGGTCACTAGCCTCAATATTTGAGGCTAGATTTGAATTCTGCTTTTCCTGACTCCAGGTCTAATGCTCTATCTACTACTACATTACAAATCATGTCCCATAATTTGTTTTGCTACTTCCTAATGGAGGGACACATACTTTATTTCCATTTATTTTGCCACCACAAAAATTGTTGTAATAAATTTTTTGTGTATATAGAGTCTTTTTGCCAATGGCCTCCTTAGGTGTATCATGACTAGAAGCAAAATCTTTGAATTAAAGGGTTTGGATATTTTAGTTACTTTATTTATGTAATTCTATATTGCTTTCCAGAATGGTTGTACCAATTCAAACCTCCACCAATGATTTAGTGTGCAATTTTTCCTATGGTTCCTTTAACAATCCCATCTTTTCTTAGCTTTGCCAATTTTCTGGTTATGTAGTGAAACTTCAAGGTTGTTTTGATTTGTTTTTCTCTTCTTATAAGTAATTTGGACTATTTGGTTGTTAACAGTTTGTAATTCTTGGGGAACTTTGTTCAGATCCTTTGACTACTTCTCTATTGGAAAATGGCCTTTCACCATAAATATTTCTGTTAGTTATCTATATATTTCGAATAACAAAGACATTAGAAATATTTGATACAAGATTTTTTTCTCCTAGTTAAATGGTTCCTTTTATATCTCAATGCATTAATTTTATTTGTGCCAAAAAATTTCAATTTAATATAATTAAAACTATCAATTCTATTTTTAAATTTTATTTTTAATTTATGGAATAAAACAAGCATTTCCACAATATAGTACAATAAAAAATATTGCACATGAAATTCCCTTTAAATATACAACACAATTATCATGTAAAGTTCTTTTGTTCCCTTTCCTTTCTTTACTCCCTGCCCTAGAAACGGCTATCATTAGTCACAGATAACATATGTGTATATACGTATAGACACACACACACACACACACACACACACACACACAAACAGACAAATTTATATGTAAAAGTATTCTGCAAATACTTCTATTTAGCAGTGCTTTCTCTAGGTGCTGATAATATCTTTCTTCATTATGCCCTTTATAGTTAATTTGGATATATATCAAAATAACTTACTTGCTCAAAGTTGTTCTTGAAACAATATTGCTGTTACTGCATACAATGCTCTTTTCTGCCAATTTTACTTTTCATTATTTCATGCAAGCCTTTCCTTGTTTTTCTAAACTCACTGAGCTCATCATTTCCCAGTAGTATTTTGTCACAATCCTATACCACAACTTGTTCATCCATTTCTCAAATGATGGGCATCCCTGCAATTTCTAGTTCTTTACCTCCACAAAGAGGACTGTTACAACCATTTTAGAACTTATAGGTTCTTTCCTTTTCCCCTAATAATCTTCAGAAATAGACTAAGTAGTGGTATTGCTGGGTCAAAGGGCATAGGTAGTTTAATAACTCTTCGGGCATAATTTCAGATTGCTTTCCAAAATGGGTGGATAAATTCACAATTATATCAACAATGAATTTGTGTTCTAATTTTTCCACATCCCCTCCAATATTTGTCACTTCCCCCTTCTATCATTTTAGCCAATTTGGTAGGTATAAAATGATATCTCAAATTTGTTTTAATTTGCATTTCTGTAATCAATAATGATTTAGAGCATTTTTCATATGGCTATATGTTGTTGTGGTTTTTTTTTTCTTTTATCATTGACTCAAAAATATTTTTGGTTAAGATTTTACCTACTGAGGGGTGGAGCCAAGATGGCGGAGTAGAAACAGCTCATCCAAGCCACTCTGCCCCCAGATTCCCTCCAAACTATGTAAAAGAGAACTCTGAACAACTTCTGGAGCCCCAGCACCCAAAGAATGACACAGAGAAGCTAACCTCCCTCTGAGGACAGCCCAGCAGCCCTGCAGGAAGGACCAGCACAGGCATCTGGGAGCTGGCAGCGCAGTGCCCAGAGTGCAGGGAGCCGAGGCAAGCCACGCCCAGGTCCACTTGAGCTGAGGTTTTAGCCCCAGGGCAGCAGGGCCAGCAGCCCACTGGAGAGACCCCAGAACACCAGCAGCTGTGGCGACTCCAGGATTATCAACATAGACATGCCTAGGACAAAGTGAGAGGTTAGTGCCCTATGGACTTTGGGACCAGTATTTGGGGAATGCATCAGCTTCCTCCCCTGGGGGCTAGAAGCCGCTGAGGAGACACGCCATTTTGTAGTTTTCAGAGGCAGCTCCAGCTCCTGGCCTGCGAACTGTAGGGAGATCCAGCGATCAGTCTTGGGGGGTAATCGCTCTTGCTATAACCTCCCTGGATCTGGATTGTGATCTGGGGTGGAAGTTGTGGGTGGGTTTACAGCTTGCCAGAAACGGAAGTTGCCCCCCACACGTTCGGGACGAAAATTCCTCTATCTGGCCTTAAAGCCATAGTGTGGCAACAAGTCCAAAAGTCAAGTAATTAAGTGGCAACATGCCAAGGCAAAGGAAACAGAAAAATGCAACCCTAGACTCCTATTTTGGGGGCATAGAGGAGGAAAAGGACTGTGAGGTCAGAAGTCCTGCTCCAAAAGTCCCAGGGGAAAACATGAGCGGGTTGCAGGCCATAGAGGCCCTTAAGAAGGACTTTAAAAACCAAATAAGAGAAGTGGAGGAAAAATTGGAAAGAGAAATGAGCAGGATGCAGGAAAAGTATGAAATGAGGGTCAACAGCCTGACTGAGGAAAACAACACCTTAAAAAATAGACTAACTCAAATGGCAAAGGAGGCCCAAAAGGGCAATTAGGAGAAGAATGCCTTAAAAAGTCGAATTTGCCAGATGGAAAAAGAATCTCAAAAGTTCACTGAGGAGATTCATTCCTTCAGAGTTAGACTGGAGCAAATGGAAGCTAATGACTTTATGAGAAATCAAGATGCTCTTAAGCAGATCCAAACAAATGAAAGATTAGAAGGCAATGTGAAATATCTCATGGGAAAAACCACTGACCTGGAAAATAGATCCAGGAAAGACAATTTAAAAATTATTGGACTACCTGAAAGCCATGATCAAAGAAAGAACCTAGAAATCACCCTTCAAGAAATTCTCAAGGAAAATTGCCCTGATGTTTTAGATCCAGAGGGCAAAATAGAGGTTGAAAGAATCCACAGATCACCTCCTGAAAAAGATCCCAAAAAGAAAACTCCCAGGAATATTATAGCCAGGTTCCAGAATCCCCAGATCAAGGAGAAAATACTACAAGCAGCCAGGAAGAAACAATTTCAATATTGTGGAAACACAATCAGAATAGCCCAGGACCTGGCAGCTTCTACACTGAGGGATAGAAGGGCATGGAATATGATATTCCAGAGGGCAAAAGAGCTGGGAATGAACCCAAGGGTCACCTACCCAGCAAAACTGAGTATTTTGTTTCAGGGAAAATATGGTCATTCAGTGGAATAGAGGACTTTCAAGCATTCTTGAGGAAAAAACCAGAGTTGAATAGAAAATTTGACATTCAGACACAAGAAGCAAGAGATGCCTGAGAAGGTAATCAGGGAAAAGAAATCAAAAGGAACTTATCAAAGTTGAACTATTTACATTCCTATATGGAAAAGCAATAACTGTGACTGATGATATCTTTCTCACTATGAAAATAATGGAAGAAGGGTGTGTGGTCATATGAATACATATGTGAATGTGTGTGTATATGGTTATAGTTATATATGGATAGAGGGCATAGGTTGAATTTGTTGGGAAGGGAGAATACTCAAGGGATGAAATTATGAGGTGAGAGAGGAAAGTGGCAAGAGGAGATGGGGAGAGACAGGGTAGGGTAAACTATCCCATGTAGAAGAAGCAAGGGGAAGTGGTTGCAAGGGAGGGGGAGAATAGGAAGGCTAAAAAGGCAAAACCACATTCTCATTGAATTTGGTTCAGGGAGAGAATGACATACATACTAAATGGGATATCTCAACCTGCAGCAGAATAGGGGGAAGGGGGATGAGAGGAGGGATGATGGATGGGAGGGCATCCTTGGGGGGAGGGGAGGTTGGAAGTACCCACTATAGAAGAGGGACAGGATCATGTAGGGAATGGACCAGGTGGGGGGTGGGATGAGTGGGAGGGAATTATAAGCAGCCTTGTACAATATATTTACTATGATAATGTTTTGCATAGCTAGACATGTACAACATATACTGAATTACTTATCTTCCCAGAGGGAATGGGTGACAAGGGAGGAAGGAAATGGATCTGAAATTCAAGGTCTTAAGATTAAATGTTTCAAATATATATAAATACTATTATTAATATTCTTTTGCTTGTAATTGGGAGATAAGATGTGCAGGCATTGGGACACAAAGATTCACCTTCCTCTAATGGAAAAGTCGAAGGGGGTATGGGAGAAGGTATGGGAGAGAGCAGATTGGAGGAAGCGATATCTTATGGGACTGCTCTTCTGGGAGGGTGGGTAGGGGAAAAACGGGGGCGGGGAATGGTTGTAACTCAAAATCTGGCAGAAATGAATGATGTAAAACAGAAGTTAATAAAGCATTTGTTTTAAAAAAAAAAGATTTCACCTACTGAAAGCTATGAAAGGTATATTATCTGCTTCTCTTTTAATTTTTCATGTTGTTATTTTCAATAGCCGGTAATGTAATGGACAGAGCTTAAATATTAGAATGTTTCTCCTGACACTAATTCTATGTCCATTGTATATGCTTTTGCCTTCTGGTCCACATTACAGGTCTCAGACATTATCATGGTCACCTTGATTCTGTTCTCCATGATTAAACATACCCATTTCCTTTAATCAAGATAATATGGCTGATTGTGAATTGTACTGTGTGGGAAAACCCCAACACAGACCACTCCTTAATTGGGAGCTATTGAGGTATGAGTCTGATTTTCTTTGCATATTCTGTACAAATAAGACAAAAGTGATGAATCTATCTCTAATTAACGATAGATCTGACTTGCAAACAGGTATCGTAAACCAAATATTGGGTTAAGTTAGAGAATTTTTACTAGCCTATCATACATTCACCTTTTTTCAGTTACTGCATCCAAGAGTGTGGCACTTGTATATCAATAAATAAACAAATATATGTGTGTATATATATATATATATATATATACATACATATATATATATATATATATATACATATACATATATTGAAAATCAACTATGTGCCAGAAATTGTGCTAAGGACTAAGAATTGGGAAAAAAAAAGAAAAGAATAATGGGTTAGATTTCCATTAGGTAACATCCTTATTTGTTTGTCTCTTTCTCTCTCTGTTTTAGTCACCATGCTTTCAGATTGTCCAGTTATTTTCTAAAATAGGTTCACTGTAAGTGCCATTTCTTACATTATTTGGTGAGGGTGTTGTGCAGTGGAAAGAACATTGGAATGAGAAGGTCTTGGGTCAAACCCAACCTCTGGTATTTGCTACCTGTCACCTTGAGGGAACTGCTTCCTCTTCTTAGGCCTCAATTTCCTCCTTTATAAAATGAGATTGTACTAGATGACCTTTGAAGGACCCTCCACACTAGATTTATGGTGAAGCTATTTTGATTTCTCTAGATGTTAATGTTCTTTTCCCTTGGTTTTTACCTTATGCTGACTTCAAGGTAGATTTCATAAAACAGAGGTAAATTACTTGGAGGCAAGAGCTATTTCTTCTTTTGTATTTTTGTACTCAGCTCCTAGAATAAAGTTTCACATGTATACATACATACATATACAAACACACACACATAGGTAGATATACATGTATATGTATTCATATAGTCTTTATGATAGAGGCTGCAGGTTTACACATAGATACATACAGGGCGTCCAAGAATTCTTAGTGTTGTTTAAAGATCAAAGCTTAAAACTTTATACATGGGCTTACACACACAGTAACACATATGTATATGTGTCCATGTATACATACAACACATATTCACAACCTACATATTTATGTACATCCCTGCGTCCTTGGTGTAGAGAACTCTGGGTGACCCACCTCCCTCTATTTATTAATAGATGAACAACTGCTTTGCATTTTATAGTCTTAGAGAAGTATCTGGGGGCACTGAGAAATTCAGTGATGTTAAACTGAATATTAAAAATTGAATCTTTTCCCAAAACATTGTAAATTGTTTTCCTTTTAAACTATTTTAAGGAATAACCCTACTAGTATGTAACCGAAAGGAAAGTACAAATGTAAAATAAATAGGTCTTTTAAAAAAATTCCTTGCTATGAATACGGAAAAATAAGAATACTTTTAGTAAGTTAAAAACCTTTTCTGACTGAAAATGCTTCCCTCAGCCTCAGCTGATTCCCACTCCCCCAAATGAAATATCAAAATTCTTAAATGGTTGAGTATATTCTGACTAAGCCACATTAAAGTATCTAAAATGGTCTCAGTGTCTGAAGGAGGAAGAAAGAGAGAGGGACTACAAAGTACAGGTTTGTAAAAAAATTACTCAGTCAACCACCGCTGAATAGGATTTAAGCAGACCTGCTTCTGGGTGGCTTGAGTGCTTAGGGGAAGTTTGGCTGGACCCAGCAGGAAGGGTTTGGTCTGGTTACGGTAGTTAATTTTTTGTTTAGTTCTGGACCGTGCTGACTGATATCTGTAGGTCTCATTATTCACTCACTGGGTGGCAGGTATGGATATAAAACTCCTGCTGTGGTTTATTATTATTGTTTTACCATTTTAAATGGGGGTATATTTTCCAGCTGTACTGGGTCAAATTTAGTTGATTTTTTAAAATAAAAAATATGTGAGTATATGAGCAAATAGGGGACAATAGTAAATGAAAACATCATTCCATCCATCACTGGGGTTTTTCACAAATTTCCTTATGAAAAGAAGCATTTCTTAAAGAAATGGTGTCTTTATAGAATAATTTTAATAAATTCTTTCATAGAAATGATGAGTTTTATCCTACGCATTTTTCCCCCCATAGGAGGTGGTGGGGGGAGATAATGTATCTGGGACTAGAAGGTGGAATAGTATTTTTAGGCAAAAGATTTGTTTCTTGAAAGACCATTTTCTTCTTGATTTTCTCCAGATCAGTCCTATTCTATCATAATGGCCATAATTATCACTTACTACAATATTTTGACATTAAAAAGGATTAAGTTGACCTTGAAATAGTAAATTCATACTTGATGATCTTTAAGGGTCCTTTTAGCTATATACTTATATTTAAGGATCTTTTTTAAAGCTCATTTTATGATTCAATGAGCTATTAGATACAGATGAACTTTGAGAAATTTGAAATATATTTTGGACATAATTATACCTTCTAAGGTTATTCACATATTGCCATCATAATGTCCATGGCCTAATTTTTCCTTGGTCTAGACATTTTAATGATATGATTTCTTTACACATTTATAATCTTCACACACAAATGTGCTGTTATGAAAAATAAATAACATGCAATAACAACCCCAGGGCAACCTCATTCTTTTGGGATTTTTTCTTTTGTTATTGAGCTATATAAAAAATACAGCTTTATTTAGACTATGAAGTAACGGTTGAAGATGGGTCGTTAACATGACTCTTGTGAAAAATAAATCTTGTCATTAAAGCTTATGGCATTTAATACTAGAGGCCATGCATAAATTATGATACCCAAAGGAAGTTTTTTTCCTTTACCTTTTATAAACTATTGACACTTTGGCCTTAATAAGACAGATTATTATTTTTAAATTTCGGTTGACTGACCAATGGAATGCTGAACACATATAATTTTGAATATACATACGCATAAATTTATTTTCATCATCTTTATTTTGGCACTGATTATAGGCTATATCTATAACTTCTGGTATTCCTAGATAGTATTTTATACTGTCAACACAGAAAAGGTTATCATTGGTGGAATGGTCACTATTACTATAAGCTAAAGTACGTAGAGGAAATCCTTTTGCAATGCAGCATTTCCATTTTGATAGTTTCTGGCTGCATATGATGATAATATGCATGTACCATATGTTTTGGCCTGAAATGAAGTTTCTGGAAATGTGGAATACATTATGTTACAAAGCACTGGACGGTTCTTTTCCATATTTTTTTCCAGAAAATTTGTGCTGGTGAAAGAATGCCAGATCCATAGCTTTTGGATTTACAAATGTTCTATTCCTGTAGAGGATATACAGTAGCATAAGAAATGGAAGAATAGATTTCTGGGCGTTGCATATGTATTTCAGATTAGAACAGGTGGGAATAGCTTCATGCATGAGAATAGCAGAATACTATTACCAAGCAAAAGACTTGTAAATTTGACTTACCACTGAGATGAAGATGATCCTGTAGAAGAAAGGACCATCAGCTCTTGGATATTTCTACCTTCCTCAATGACTGTTGCACTTTATAGACCTATCCTTTACCCTGCAATCACCTTCCAAGATTGGGTGTCCATATTCTTCTGATATCTTGACCTTTTTTTCCCCTTAACACCAACTATTATGCGCACTCTACTTCAGGCACCCATTGGGATGTGATCCCAGGTTAGAATAAACGTAGAAAATACTTAGCCTCCAAAATTTGACTGTAGACTGTTTTCCTTCTACTTTTCCCACACTTCTTCTATATCTGTTTTCTAGACATATTATAGCTCCTTGGTTCCTTGTTCTCCACATTCACACCTGTTCTGGCTTGATTTTTCCGTCCTCTGGAGAGTCATATTGATGATACAAGAGGCAACACATTATAATGGAAACATTTCAGGCCCATAGTGAATAAAAAAAAAAAAATCAAAACAGCTTTAGAATAAGGGAGATCTGGGTTTGTCTCATCTCTGGCATGTACTGACAGAGTTATTATGAGTAAGTCATATACCCAATCAATGCTCCTAGAGAGCAGTCTGAACCCGGCCTACACCACCTGTAGCCCACCAAAGGATTTTAGACTCCTGTAAAAGATGGAGAGGGTGTTTTCCTTTTCTTTGGTGTGCCCATGGGCTGCTTAAGGCTCACAGGCCGCAGATTGTACAGACCTTCTCTAAAGTCTAAATTGCAGAGTAGAGACCATTTTTGTACTGCAATAGGAATTTCCTTTCTAGAACTTTGTATCAGTGAAATTACAGACCCAAGTTAAAAACCAGCTCTTTATTCTCAATAGTTCTCATACATAATAATAATCTCTCCCTCTCCTCCATTTTCCCTTGGGAAATATCCACCCTTTCCCTTCTTTACAGGAAAGCTGTAATGAAAAAGTCATATAAATCCTCACTTCTTGTGAACTTCCTAATTATTTCTGAGTATACTACAATCTTCTCAGTCACCCTGGCTCACAACCTACATGACATCCTCAATTTCTCTCTCTTACCCCTCCATATCCTATTAGCTATCAAGTCCTGTCATTTCTACCATCTTTAATAGATGCTCCTTTCCCTATTCTGACATAGTCACCTCCCTGGTACAGGCCTTTATAACCCAACACCTATCCTCTTAAAACAACCTACTGATTGGTCTCCTTCCCATTAGTCTCTCCCCACTCCAATCCCTCTTCCTCTTAATTGTCAAATTGATCTTCTTAAAATACTGTTTTGACCATATCAGTATCTTAGTCAATAAACTCTAGTGGTTCCCTCTCATCTTGAGAATTAAATATAAAATTCTCTGTTTGGCTTGTCAAGTTCTTCATAACCTGGCCCTTTCCTATATTTCTACTCTTCTAATATGCTTACTCCTTTCCACATACTCTGTGATCTTATGACATTGACTTCTTTGCTGTTCCATCTTCCTAATTCGAACCTTTCCCCTGGCTGTCTCCTATGCCTGGAATTCTCTCCATCTTTCATGTCCATCCTCTGGCTTTAATGACTCCTTCAAAATCCAGCTAAAAGTCTGCCTTCTGAAAGATTTTTCCAGACCTCCTTAATTTTAGTTTCTTCCCTTTGAGACTCCCTCAACCCCTTCCATTTATCTTGTTTATTTCTTTTTTCTTTTCCTCTTTTTTTTTTACTTAGTTGTTTGCATGTTTTCTCGTATATTAGATTGAGAGTGAAGGTTGTCTTTTTCCTTTCTTTGTATCCTCTGCACTTATCACAATACCTGGCACATAGCACTGAATGCTACTGTTTACTGACTCATTGACTCTGGGTGCATCTGCAACAAGTTAATGCTACCTGAGCTTCATTAGGTCTTTCTATTAGGTTTTCACTTATTCTGTGACTGCCTATGATTTTTTTTTCTAATATGGCTGTTCTAATTTTAGTATTTTTTATGTCTTTTTTTGGAGGGGGGAGGGCAGGACATTTGGGGTTCAGTGACTTTCCCAAGGTCACACAGCTACATATTAAGTGTCTGAGGCTAGATTTGAACTCAGGTCCTCCTGATTCCATGGCCAGTGCTCCATTCTCTGTGCCCCCTAGCTGCCCCTAATATGGCTGTTCTAAATGATCTCCTCCCTACTTAAGTATAGCTTTGTGTGGCTGATGAAAATGCCTCTTTTACTTCATACTTTATTTTTGCCTTAGTTTTCCATTCTCATGCTACCGGCATCTCCTATCACTGTTCATTTGCATATACAGTTTCTACATGCTTGACATCCATTAACCTGCTATTTCTTCCAGTTAAAGTAATGCAATATAGTAGTAGTGCTGGTTTTGGAATCATCAGATGTGGTTTCAAAACTTGGCTCTGATGCTAACATATGACCTTGCACAATTCACTTACCTATTGTGGCTTGGGCTTCCTTGTCTGTAAAATTAAGGGTTTGAGTCTAAGGTCACTTCTTACTTTGGGATCTAGGATTGGTCAAAATACTTGGCTTTCTTAATGGAATTATGATGTTGTGGATTGTGCACTTGTCATTAATGGATTTGGAAGATCTGCCTGTGTGACCACATGTGTACTCTTTCCCCTTGCTCCTAGGTCTAAAGATACACAAGTATTATAATCATACATGTCTTGCTGCTTTCACAGCTGTGGTATATCCTGAGTCATATAGAGCCCATTGCGGGAGGAACTTACCACCTTTTAGTACTAAGCTAATTAGGCACTGAGACACAAGGGTTGTGGTGCCGTCTGGCTCTGAGCCTATTAGTTTAAAACTATAGATACTGGGAGGTTGATATCTCACTTTGGGGGCTCACTCATGAGAAAGACCTTTTGATTCTCTGGATCCCCCCCACACCTCAACTACTCAGTCGGGTGGTATATGTAGGTGGTTGTATTACTTTGTTTGGGCAGTTGGAGCCCTGTCCATCTTTCTTGGATACTCACTTCTTTCTACTTATCCGTAATTAAAGTGAGATTGTTGACCCTTTAAAACGTTTTCTTTCCTTTAGGAAAGCGGATCAAAGAGCCTGTGCTAGCAGGCCATTCTGGGTGTGCTGGGGTGCTGCTAGTTGTGTGATTAGTCACTTCCCTTTGTTGTGCCTCCACTTCCTTATCTGTGAAATGAAGGAACTAGTCTCACTGGCTCCTTGGGTCCCTTCTGGGTCTAAATCTAGGATTCAGCAATCCTCTATAAAGCCTAGTCAGAGCCTTTTTATTTTACCTTCACAGTATACCTAGCATCCTTGCACCCCTTCTCCCTCCCCTCCAAACCCATTCAGGTCCCAGTTTTCTCTCAGTTGAATTCTTGCCAGCTTCCTCTATTACACCTTTCTTTATCTCTCCATGGACAAATGATTATTCCTTCTTCTGATCCCTGATACCTTTTATGCACTTAATGTTATTAACTCATCTATATCTATATATGTATATGTATATTTATTTACACATATACACTACACACACACACACACACACAAACACATATATTTTGCTCTTCAGTCATGTCTGACTCTTCATGACCCCATTTGGGAATTTCTTGACAGAGATACTGGAGTGGTTTGCCATTTCCTTCTCCAGCTCATTTTATAGATGAGGAAACTGAGGCAAACAGGGTGAAATGACCTGCTCAGGGTCACACAACTGAGGTTGGATTTGAACTCATGTCTTACTGACTCCAGGCTCAGTGCTTTATCCACTGTGCCTGCTAACTGCTCATATTACATATTTACTTATAATAATATTAACTCATGTTATAGTTATTTGCATAGATATTTATTGTTTCTAGGAGATTATAAGCTCCTTGATGATAAGGATCATGTTTTTCTTTCCCCCCTTTTTATATAATCACCTCTCATACATACTTTGGATGTAGTAGGCACCTAATAATTATTTGTCATTGCAGAATTGAAGCAGTAACTAGAAACTGCCTAGTATACAATCTTTGTAATAGCACTTACCAAGCTTGCAAGTATTCTCTTTAGAATGAATATTAGTTCAAGTGATCATATGCACCAAGAAAAGATTTAATTTTAGTCTTTTATAATAAATTCCCACTAAAGCAGAATTCCTAACCTGGTTCATAAACCATTTAAAAAATTTGAAAACTGTGCTTCAATATAATTGATTTTCTTTGTAATCCTATGTATTTTTATTTATATATTTAAAAACACTATTGAGAGAAGGAATCTACAGCCTGGTGAAGATCGACAAAAGTGTCCATAACACCGAAAAAGGTTAAGAATGCTTTAAGTTATAATTTTTAACATTTTGAGATTTTTCAGCCATGTATTTTGTCTTTATTATATTAAAAAGTTAATGATTTAAGCTAAGTTTGTAATATTTGATTTTTTAAGAGAAAAATCTTTATTTTCTTCAGGAAAATATTATCAGAATATAAACTTACTGGAAAAAATATGAACAACAAAATAGGGAGGATTATTTTTTAAAAAAGACATTTTAATCAAAATCTCCTTTCACAAAGTTGCTAGTTCTTAGAAGTATTGTAATTGGAAAGATTTTTGTAAAATATAAATTATGACTACAGAGAAAATTTTGTTTGCTTAGTTCTGATTTACATTGTGGTCCTTCCACTTTATTTTCTACTACATAAAACTGAAAACGGCCTCATAAATTTTTTTTTCAGGCAAAGAAAAATTCAAACCACAAGTTTCTTTCTATAAAATAAGAAAATCAGCCCAGAAGTTTTTAATTTGGTTTATAGGGCCATTCTAGGAAACTTGTGAAGTTTTCTTTGCTCCTCACATTTGGTGGGTGATGACAGGTTATCAAACAATATAGAACTGTTTAACACCTTGGGCAGAGACAATAAAGAAAATCTAGGGGACACAGAAGCTTAGTGTGTGAGAAATCTGTCATTGAGGAGACACGCTTGTAAAGGTGTCAAAGCCACTCTGACCTGCGTCACTCTTTCTGTACCCCCACTGTTTCAGTTTGCAAGTAACTTAACATTTGGTACTTTAACCTCACTTGAAAGTAAACCTCACTTAGCCTGAAAGTAAATTAAATGTCTAAGTGGTGATTTTGGAACAAAACTATTTTTGAAACATTGCCTTTATAGTTGTCTGATAAATACTTTATCAAAATAATGGCAGTATAGCCAACATCATTCCTAATCTATAGAATTTATTTTACCTTATTATACTCTGTTTACTTTGCATATACTATATTGAGTTCTGAAAAAATTGGGGGGGAAATAAACCTCTCTGTCTTTTTCTTATTAAGAATCTCATTTGTGGGGGCGGCTAGGTGGGCACAGTAAATAGAGCATAGGCCCTGGAGTCAGGAGGACTTGAGTTCAAATTCAGCCTCAGACTCTTAACACAAAAATTAGCTATATGACCTTGGGCAAGTCACTTAACCCCCAAATGTCCTCCAAAAAGAAAAAAAAAAGAGAGAATCTCATCTGTTCTGAAGTCTGTAATAATGGTAAATAGATTTTGTTAAACATGGCAAACAGAGCTAGAACTACTGCATTGAAGTGTACTTTTCAACAAATCATAATTTTATATCACGTGTCATAATTTTATGTCACATGTGTCATTTAGAGAGACAAAAATGAAACTTTTTCTCCCTCAGATAGATGATAATATATTTTTTTCCTAATATAGAAAATTGAATTTTTTTATTTTATTCAACTTATTTCATTTAAATGTACATGGGATATATGGTTAAGCCAAAAGGTGATTAGGTGAAGAAATACACACCAATGTAGGGAGCAAATACTGTAGTAACTGCCTGGGAGTAGGGTTTCCTGAACTCATTGATAGGCAAGGTCAGAATGAGGGGGCCATCTAATTGCCTAAGGAAGGTATAACTAGCCCAGGTTGAAAACAGTAAAGTTCATCATACATTCAGACTAAGTTAAGCCCTTCCTCTCCTGCTCCTAGGCTCATCATATTGGTGAAATAAGGTACCTCTGCTCCAAGGTTCACCTTACTGGTGTCTGATGTCAGTTTGAGTACTGAACTGATATAACCCACTGAAACTCAGAACGCCTGAGTTCAAAGATCCACCTAATAGAGATCATAGGCAGCTGCTATATACATATATATTTTTTAAAATTTTCCTGTTGTGTGCCATTTTAATGTTAAATTAAACAGTGTATTTACAGTCATTTAAATAAAATAATCATGTTTTGCACCAGTCCCATCAGATACTATACCATAATAAATTACATCTTTATGAATTGCATCTAGTATTCAGTAATAGATTCATGTCCAGTATTTACTGACATGTTTAGAATGGTCAATATAATAACACTGTTCCCTTGCTCTTTAATAAAAATACAAAGCGATAACCAGAGAATACAAAGAGATATTGAAAGACATTTGTCAGAAGAACAATTTAGATATTAACTGTAACACATAAAGAAAAAAAAGCAGCAAAACTTTTTTTTTTTTTTTGGAGTGGGGCGGGCAGGGCAATTGGGGTTAAGTGACTTGCCCAAGGTCACATGGCTAGTAAGTGTTAAGTATCTGAGACTGAATTTGAACTCAGGTCCTCCTCACTCCAGGGCCAGTGCTCTATTCACTGCACCACCTAGCCTCCCCAACAGTAGAACTTTTTAAGTCAAAAGAGACATGTAAAGTGAAAGCCATAACAAATGCCTTGCAGTTTTGATCTAGATTAAATTTATATTGTATGATTATTTTTTTACAAAACAAAATGTCTCCAGTGTGAATTTTAAAGTTTTGTTTGATGATTTACCTGATCCTTTGTTGTTTGAGAATTTTGTTTGCAATAAATTTTTAAATGATAGCATTCATATCTGAATGAGAAAAAGTGTGATTTCTTTTAGTTTCATTTTTTATTTTTTTCTTAGAGTGTTTGCAAAAAATACTCTTTTCATTCTAGTCTTTCCAGCTTAGAGTGAGGGGTATGTTTAATGGAGATGGAATCCTAGTACAATGAATGATATATGCTCTAATTGATAATGGTTCCCTTGATTTTAGAACCAGGATATCTTCAGGGTTCAGGTTGAAGAATCCTGTTTACTAATTAACAAATTAGTTAAGATTCTTGGTTAGTCAGTTAAATACTGAACATGTCTCATTCTTGATACTTTATCTGGCTGACAGGAGATAAGCTTCCATACCCATCCCTCCCAGCTCTTTCAAAGTGCACTGAAGCTTGTTATAAATGAATGACTCATACATAGTGTGGAACAAATGCACCATTGGTTGCCTACAGAGATAATAACACTGACCTCCGGTCATTTTACAAGAGAACTCTCTTGCGTAGGTCGACTTCCCACTGTTTTAAACCAAACCTAAATAGACTATTCATGGGGAACTGGATTGACAGATTAGAGATTTATATGCACAAATATGGGCATTAGCAGCAGGGTTTCTTCATTTTGGGGCACAAGAGACAGTTTAAATGGTGTGACCACTAAGAACATGACATTTTCCTGGTATAAAAGTAGGTTTGTAAACTCACATCTGCTTGACTGGGTGGGTTAGGCGTTTAATTCTCTCTGATGTCAAGAGACTGATGTGCTGTAAACAGGGCTTAGGGGATGTTTGCCCACCAGCCTAATTCTAATTATTTTTTTCCTTTTCTTATTCTGTGATTGCTCTGCTAGTTAAATAATGTATATAAAGTCCTTTGCAAATCTTAAAGCATTACATGAATGTCCATTATTAATTAGTTGTTTAAGAAAGGCACCATGGATTGGAAATAAACAACACTACAGGTCTTGCCCTGGTTCTGTTATTATACTTCAGGGACCTTCTTCTTTAGGAATTTCATTTTCCTGAACCAGTTTTTCCATGTAGGAATGTAGAATGGTATTCAGTAAAATCACTTAGCTACTAATTTGCTCTGGAGGGATAGGGAGAAAGGATGTACTAATTAGAATCAAATCAAAGGTCACTGGTTATCAACCACTGGCATATTTTTTATCCTACTGTTTGTGTAAAGCAGATGGATGCCTTTGAAATACTAGTACTGCTTTTATTTTTCTAGTATTAGCACCTTTCTGTGGTAGGATGCCTTCAGTACTTCAAAGATCTCCAAAACTCTTCATCAATAGTCCACTGAAGTTACGATAGGAGGCTGAATTGATCAGAGTTTTGACGTCTTTACCTTTGTTTTCCTTTTCATTATTGGGATCATCGTATACATAACCTCCCCTAGCTTCTGTTTATTTGCTTAGCTTCAGTTTATATTCTTCTTTCCAAATTTCTCTGCATTCTTTGTATTCAGTTTTTATTATGGCGCAATTCTATCCCATTTCATTGTTCAACACTTCCTCATTTCCTTCTAGTACTTTGCTACTACAAAAAATTCTGATATAAATATTACTGTATATGTGGGACTTTTCTCTTTGTTGTTGACCTTCTGGGTGTACATGGACATCACTAGATAAAAGTGTATGTACATTTTAGTGATATTTTTAGTATAATTCACAAAATGTTTTCTAGAACATTTAAATTTATTCACAATTCCACCAAAAATTGCATCAACACAACTATGCTTACATGCCCCCTCCAACATTTTCTATGTTTGTCTTTTATCATCTTTGCCAGTCTTCTGGTTTTTGAGGTGAAATTTCAAAGTATTTAACTGGCATTTCTTTTATTGTTAATGGTAGCCTCAATGGTTTCTAGTGTCCCTTCCAGCTCTAAATCTAAATCTGTGAAATTATGGAGTATATTTTCATAATGTTATTGATAATTTGAATACCTTCTTTTGAAAACAGCCCATTTGTATCATTTGACAACTTATCTTTTGGGGATTCCTCTTTTTGCTTTGAACTAGATAATCACCTCAGTCCCTTCTGACTGACAAATTTTATAAATGACTCTAATCTTATGTATTTGTATCACATCTATTTTGGGAACTCACTTGATTTCCAGGCCACAGCAATGAAGCATTATTAATTTTGTTGTCAAAACAGAACTTTTCCTTAAGTTAAAGGGTCATGGAAACAAGCAAATATTAACATCTTTGCTAATTACTCACTATAATTATCCACTGTCTTGGCTGTTTAGAATTTCTTCTGAGGGTGTGTTTATATTTTTTCATTAGTATATTTTTTTGTCTGCTAATGTGCTTCTCTAGTATTGCTAGTATTTCACTAGTATTGTTCTTTTCCTCATAAAATACGGATCTTCAAAGTTTCACTTACGCAAATATAATAATAGTGAACATTTATATAGTGCTTACAATGTACCACATGTTGTGCTAAGCATTTTACAATTATTGTCTTATTTGATCCTCATAACAACCCTAGGAACTATCTCAGTTTTATAGATGAGGAAACAGAGTCCACCTGAGTCCACCAGCAATGACTTGCTCAGAGTCACACATAGCTAGGAAATTTATGAGGACAAATCTGAACTCAGGTCTGGAGTTCTGTTCTCAGCATCATCTCTCATCATCAGTGGTCACTGTCATCATCATCACCACCATCAACCATCAGAAAGACTTAAGTTTAGGAAGGATAAAGGCACAATCTTACAGGGAGCTCCTAGGTGAAGAAACTCACTCTACCAATACAGACTGATAGCTTCTGTACCACTTCAGAGTTGGATAAGCTGCCCAGAGCGCTGAGAGTTCAAGTGATTTGATTAGGATCACGTAACCAGCCGCTAGGGGGAGCAGTGGATAGAGCTCTGGCCTTGGAGTCAGGAGGACCTGAGTTCAAATCCACCTTCAGACATGTACTAGCTGTGTGAACCTGGCCCAGTCACTTGACCCTGTTTGCCTTAATATCTTCATCTGTAAAATGAGCTGGAGAAGGAAATGTAAACCACTCCAGTATCCAGGACCCCAAATAGGGTCATGAAGAGTTGGAATAACTGACTGAACAACAAAATATAGCCAGAATATATCAGAAGTAGGATTTGTGTCCAGGTCTTTCTGGCTCTTTGTCCATTTTGCCATTCTGCTTATCCATATTGAAAGACTCTGCATTAATATATTTCTTCTTATTGATTAATGTATTATTAAATGTATTATTATTATGTTTTCTTTTCTTTTTTGTTTTGTTTTGTTTTGGAGGGGGGAAGGTGGGGCAATTGGGGTTAAGTGACTTGCCCAAGGTCACACAGCTAGTAAGTGTGTCAAGTGTCTGAGGCCAGATTTGAACTCAGGTCCTCCTGACTCCAGGGCTGGTCCTCTATTCCCTCACCACCTAGTCACCCCTTATTAATTTTCTTATTACTATTTCTTATTTATTCTTATTATTTCTTATTTTTCTTATGTAACCAATTTGTCTTTATATCACATAAGGAATAGAACTAGGAACACAATGAAACAGTCCTTCCCATTCTGCTACATAATACACAACAACTTAGAATACTCCAGTTACTAGGAAGCACATTTTATTTCTTCTGACCTCCAGGATGAAGAGGATTGTGTGGTGTCAGAGTCTGTGTGATATCTATTTATAAGAAGAGAGAGATGAAAATAGAATAATATCAGGCTGTTAGCTGAATACAGAGGACTAGTCTATTGACTCCTCCCCTACTCCCTTCTCCCTCAAGTCTTTGGACCAAGGTTTTTGAGAACAAATTTTCAAAATAATTCTCTAGAAATAATGGTGAGAACTAATGCTAGTAACTCAGATCATTTTTTTGATGATAGTCTGGAAGATTTTAGAATTGTCTATAGGATGCCTCTTTTTGCCAATTTGGTGTTTGGCTCCAAATGTCATCTGACTCAAGATGTACAAATATAATGTGAAAGTACTATATTGAGACTACTTTGTAGAATCCTTCTTTAGATAGTTCAGTAACTAAAATATTTTTGGAGTGTAAGACTGACCTACCCTACTCTGGGAAAAAACATTGGAGTGAATTTTCTGTAAATTTTCATTCTAGAAATGTCCCAGCTCCAACATATTACAATTGTTGCTAAATTGCTTTTATAGACATTGAGCTTGAATTTTATTGTGAATCTGATCCCTTTCTGAAAGTGATAAATCCACAAACTCTGAGGATTCTTAACTTGGGGTCTGTGAACATTCTTTATAACTATGCTTCAATATGTTATTTTTTAATCACATATTTTATTCATCTAAAAACATTATTCTGAAGTTGATAGGCTTCACCAGATTGTCATAAGGGTCCATGATACAAAAAAGGCTAAGCATTTCTAATTAGTCAGAACTCTGTGGATGTAAAAAGTTGGTCCTCAGATCCTCTGGGAAAGGCCATGTGTTACTGACTGATTTATGCCTCTCTTCATTCCTGAACTGATCCATAGCATTATGACATGTTTGTTTCCAGACTGTTTGTATTGTTGTTATTTTTTTTTTTTGATGCATGGGTGAATTTGTTTGGGGTTGGAACAAAAGGGGTTGTTGGCAGATGGGGTGTGATTTTCTGTCTGCACTTTAGTAGCCTGGGCCACATTCCAGAGCATGTATGGCCAATCCTGCTCTAGGCTAGGTCTGAATTTTCTCAATTACTCAGAGGGCTGGGAATTGGGAAGAAAGAAAGGAATTAATATTGCTTATCATAGGTGATAGAAATCTGCAAATATTTTTTGCCAGAATGTTTTGTTTCAAAACCAGTTTTGTGCATCTCTAGTTTCCGGAACTTTTGGAGAATGTAGAATATTTCCTTTTAATATATCAGTGTTTGATTAAAAAACTATTTTTTCCTCTTTGAAATCTGCAAAGTTAAGCTTTATAAATTAGCTTGCAATGTATCATCCACACTAAATATTCCATTAGCTTGTATCAATATTTTAAGGTTCAAGTCATTGAAGTATAATTAACATTTTTCTAGTTTTCCTTATGTATAACTTCTTTCTATCACAGTAATTTTCTCCTCCAGTTTATTAAATGTGATTTTATATTTTCAAAATATGGTTAAAATTATAATAGTTTATATGACATAGTGCTTTATATTTTACAAAACATTTTCAAATGCCTTATATCACTTTATTTTCATAAAAACTGTATGGGTATTATTACCACTAGCTTGGTGGTACAGTGTATAGAGCATTGGGCTGGAGTCAGGAAGACCCGAGTTCAAATATTCCCTCACACACTTACTGGCTGTTTGATCCTGGGCAAGTCACTTAACCTCTGCCTTAGTCTTTTAACTATAAAATGGGGATAATAATAGCACCTATATCACAAAGTTGTTGTGAGGATCAAATGAGGCATTTGGAAAGCACTTGGTAAAATTCTTGGCACAGAGTAGATGCTAATCCCTTTTCCTTCTCTTCCAATTTACAGATAAAAAAAAAACACTGAAATTCAAAGAGTTTAGGATTTGCCAGGATTACATAATTATTAAATGCTGGTAACAGTACCCAAACTCAAGTCTTCTGAATCTAAGTCCAGTGCTCTTCTCATTACACCATGTTGTAGAACGGTGATTTTTTAAAAATAAATGAAATAAACTTGATGTATGCCCAAGTTTTATTCCTTTTTGTATCACCAATTATACTAAACCCTTAACCATATGCACCAAAGGAGATTCTTCTTCCTAGCAAATATGCTTTGAAGGTTACGTGTCTAACTGATGTATAGTATATAATGGTGTTATGTGGAGTTTTTATCAGATGAGTTGTAGTGAATCAAAGTAAATACCTTCAACTTTAGTGGGTCTAAAGAAAGACAATGTGTGTATAGGAGATATTTCCAGGGTTCATGAGTTAGATTGTTGAGGTGTATTTTTTAAGAAGTAAAGAATATTTGGTTTTCAATAGAACTAATTTGTGTGAGGAAGAATCTTCATAATGTTTTTGTGATTTATCCTTGAGACCAAGATATTTCAGCTACCAAAAGGAAGATGGAAGCTTAAAACATTAAATAAATAATTAATTAAGCCAAGCATTACTTAAGTGCTTGCTCTGTGCCAGACACTGTATGAAGCACACAGCATATAGAGGAAGGCAAAACATGGTCCTTGCCTTCAGGATACTCAAATTCTAATGGAGGAGACAACAAGCAAACTATGTGTATAGAAGATGGAATTTGAGCTAAGTCTTAAAGGAATTCAAGGATGTTAAGAGATAAGGAAAGATATCATTCTAGGCATGAGGAGCAGCCATTTAAAAGCCTCAAGAGTTGGGAAGTGGAGTGTTGTGGGGGTGGGGGGAACAAGAAGGCCATTGTCACTGGATCACAAAGTCCATGTAGATGTAAAAAGATCGAGAAAATAGGAAGGGGCCACATTTTGAAGGACTTTAACTGGAAAATAAAAGATTTTATATTTTGATCCTAGAGGTAATGGGAGACACTAGAGTTTATTGATTGCAGTGTGTATGTGTTGTGTATGCGTGTGTGTGTGTGTGTGTGTGTGTGTGTGTACATGCCTGTGTGTGTGTGCTTCATGGTGGTCACTTAAAGAAAGTCACTTAGCAGCAGAGTGGAGAATAGATTTAGAGAGAGACTTGCACCAAGAAAACAAGCCAGAAGGCAATTCTGATAGTCCAGATATGAAATGAGAGCCTGAACTAAGGTGGAAGTTATGTGAGTGAATAAAGGAGGCATCATCAAGAGCTGTTGTAAGGTAGAAATGACAAGATGCATCAAATGACAGGAACATATCTAACATAGCAGTGAGTGTAAGAGGTGTTGAGGATAACACCCAGAATGAAAGTGTGGGTTATTGGGAGGATGCTTGTAAGCTCCATTAGTAGGAAAATGGGGAAGAGGAAGAGGGAAGATAATAAGTTTCATTTTAAACATATTGAATGGGAGGACTCTATAGGACATCCAATTTGAGATAGCTGATGATATAAAGTTGAACCATAGGAAGGAGGTTAGGGCTGGATTTATAGATCTGGGAATCATCTATGTAGAGATGATAATTGCAATCATGAATAGTAGCAATATTACCATGGGAGCTGAGGGAGGTGAGAAGAGGGAGCAGAGAAAAGGGACCAAAACAAAGCCTTGGGGGACACCCTCAGGGAGTGGTTGAGTTGGCTTTAAATATAGAATAGGGAACTAAGGAGTGGTGAAAGAGGTAGGAGTAGAATCAGGAGACAGCAGGGTCATGACAACTTAGAGAGGAGACAGTAACCAGGAGAAAAGGGTGATTGACAATGTAAAGTGCTACAGAAAGGTCAAGGAGGATGAGGATTGAGAAAAGGCCATTAGATTTGCCAATGAAGAAATCATTAATTAAATAATGAGGTCAGAAGCCAGGTTTCACTGCATTTGGAAGCAAAAGAGAAGAGAGAAAGTGGAGGTGAAGATTGCATCTGACTTCCTAAATGAGTTTAGCTGAAAAGGGTAGAAGTAAAATAGGACAGTAATGAGTAGGAATGGTAATATCAAGTGAGGGTTAGTAATTTAATAGTTTATTATCATAAGTGTCAGTATAAATAGTCAGAATGTGTTAGAGGATGTGTCAGATACTTTAGAAAACACAGAGAAGATGGGTTTTTTTGACTCTTTATAAGTTTGCATTTGAAAAGAATAATAAAAAATAATATAGAAATCAAACATTTAGATGGGCTGATTTAAATAATGTGAGGATTTTTGAAATCCTAACAATTTCCCTGTTTTCTTTGCTTAAATAAGACTGTGTTTGTTCAGCATTTAAAAATTACTGCCTACCCCATTAACTAAAACATGGCTACTAACTAAGGAAGTAGGTGAGGCATACTCAAAAGGGAACTGGATTTAGAAACAGAAAATTTATTTCAAATCCCATTTCAAATACTATTTTGTTGTCATTTCATTTGTGTCTTAGGATTTTCCTGGCAAAGATATTAGAGTTGTTTGCAATTTCCTTCTCCAGTTCATTTTATAGATGATGAAAGTGAGTTAAACAAGGTGAAGTGACTTGCCCAGGGTTACAAGGCCCCTAAGTATCTGAAACTGAATTTGAACTCCTGGTCTTAACTCTAGGTCTGGTGCTCTATCCATTGCCCTTTCTAGCTGCTCAAATATCATAGTAGGTAGTTAATAAAAGCTAGATGACTGACTAGTTAACTAATAACCCTTATGTGCCTCTGTTTCCTTTTCTGTAAAATGATGGGGCTAGAAGTGAGGAATTGGGTCTTTTTAAAATAATTTTCATCAAAAAAGTGACTCCTTCATTAATTTGTGCCTTTCAGTTTACCTAATAGTGCTCTATTACATTCAGTTTGCTTCTGGCTCTTTGGTACTTAATCTGGTCCATTGATAAACTTTTCTATTTTTTAAACAATACCAAATAGTTTCAATGTAAAATAGTTTACTACTTTGCAGTAAACTTTAAGAGTTGGCCAAGCTCCCTTTCTTTTTACTCTTTAAAAAATTATTTCTTTTGAGATTCTTGATTTATCTTTTCTTCATATCTATGTTATTGTGTTGTTGTTGTTTTCTAGTTCTATGAAGTAATCTTTTGGTAACTAGAATAATAGAACATTACATCTTTAAATTCACCTCCCTCAAGCTGTTCTATTCTCTTAACTGTAAGTCCCTAAATCTTAGGAACATTTGAACAAAAGAGATCATCACTTCAGCCTTCTCCTTTTACAGATCAGAAAACTCAGACATTAAGTGGCCTCTCTAAGGTTATACAAGTTAGTATGAGTGGTAGAGCCAAGCTCTCCAAAGCCAAATTCAACACTTTTCACTTTATAGATAAAAAAAAGTTAATATATTTTCGAAACCATCATAAATAGAACCAAACACGAAGCATGCAAAATTACGTGTCTGCCACATTCCAATTTCCTCTTCCTTGTTTGTTCACTAACATTCAAGTACCATGGCGTTTCACATTGTTCCAGACAAATTCATTTACTTTTCCCCAGGCTCCCCATCCTCCACCATGTCTGTACTCCTTAGGTGTTATCTCATAGTCTACATTCCCCTTCTCTCCCTTCTCCTCTGCTATTGACTCCTGTCATTTTAAGAGAGTCATTCTGATTAACTAATTCACGGCAAGGTGCTAATGATGGATAACTGTTAGCCTTCCTTCAGATAACCAGATTTTACCTCAAAGCTTAAACCTCCAAATGGCATGCTATAAAGCACTATTTTGAGGAAAGAGTTTTTTCTAAATGTCCCCAAATCATCTTAGTAGATGGCTACCATCTGTCTACATAACTAGTAACATCAACTCTCCCATGTAATCACATTCAGAGAGGCAATCCCCTACAAAATATTTAGACGTCTAGTAAATTGACAGGTTTCTAAGTTACCATTTTCGTCATTAAACCAACCCTAGTAATAGAAAATCAGGAAAGAAATAGCTAACTGAAGAGATGTAAAATTTGATAATGCCACAAGGAGAACTACAAACCCCTTTCCCCCCAATATTTTAAAAATTTTCTATCTGGAAGACACCTTAGAAGTCTGTCCTTCCCATTTCATAAGTGAGGAAACTGAAGCCTAGGCTATATTAACAGATCAAGGACTGAAATATAAATCTTCTGACCAATATTCTTTCCACTACATCATGTCTTTATGTTCTAGCATAGTACACAGCAGGTGCTTAATAAATCGCATTAATTGGTTGACTGATAGTCTCTTCACAAGGAGAAAAAATCTAGCAGTTAACTTTGGGAATAAAACATTCCAAATTACATTTAGCAAACTTTTGGAGAATTCTTATGTTACTCTATTCAATTAAATTAATTTTTGATTATCTATATGTCCAACACTGACTTGGCTTTTATAGGATATTAAAAAAAAGGAATATAAGCTATCTGTGTGCTGAAGGAATTTACAATCTAGTTGAAGATTATTCATATGCGTGAAGCAATTAGAGGAAAATATAAGAAAGAAATGATTAAGTATTCTTTGGAAATGTAAAAAGGAAATGATTGAGGTCAGCCAAAATTGCAGAGAACATGGAACTTAAGCTCTGCTTTAAAGATATATAATATGTAGACTATTGAAAGACACAAAAAAGAATTCTAGGTTAAGTACCAAAGAAGCAAACTGAATGTAATAGAGCACTATTAGGTAAACTGAAAGGCACAAATTAATGAAGGAGTCACTTTTTTGATGAAAATTATTTTAAAAAGACCCAATTCCTCACTTCTAGCCCCATCATTTTACAGAAAAGGAAACAGAGGCACATAGGGGTTATTAGTTAACTAGTCAGTCATCTAGCTTTTATTAACTACCTACTATGATATTTGAGCAGCTAGAAAGGGCAATGGATAGAGCACCAGACCTGGAGATAAGACCTGGAGTTCAAATTCAGTTTCAGATACTTAGGGGCCTTGTAACCCTGGGCAAGTCACTTCACCTTGTTTAACTCACTTTCATCATCTATAAAATGAACTGGAGAAGGAAATTGCAAACAACTCTAATATTAATCTTTGCCAGGAAAATCCTAAGACACAAATGAAATGACAACAAAATAGTATTTGAAATAAATTTTCTGTTTCTAAATCCAGTTCCCTATTGAGTATGTCATATTGACTTATCTCACATGTCATGCTAGATAGCACAATATGCTCTACATGGATATACAATTTAGATAAGGTCATGTTACCAAAAATCATAAGAGAATATAATAATATAGTTTAATAAAGAATAGAAGAGTTATTAACCAAAGAAGGGATAGCTCCTAAAATGTGTTCAATAGGTCACATTGTATAGAAAATTTTGATTATATAAAACTGAAAAACTTTTAAAAATTAATTTATTTTTAGTTTTCTTTTTCTTTTATTTTTTTGGATGGAGGAAGGCAGGGAAATTGGGGTTAAGCGACTTGCCCAAGGTCACAGGGCTAGTAAGTGTTAAGTGTCTGAGGCTGAATTTGAACTCAGGTCCTCCTGACTCCAGAAACGTGCTCTATTCACTGCACCACCTAGCCGCCCCCTATTTTTAGTTTTCAAAATTCACTTCCATAAGTTTTAAATTTTCTCCCCCTCCCTTCCCAAAATATGCAGTCTGATATAGACTCTACATATACATTCCTATTAAACATTCCTATTTTCATATTAATCATGTTGTATAGAATTATACCAAATGGGAAAAACCATGAGAAAGAAAAACAAAAGAAAGAATAGTCTGCTTCACTTTGCATTTAGACTTCATAGTTCTTTCTCTGGATGTGGATGTCATTTTCCATCATTAGTCCTTTGGAATTGTTTTAGGTCCTTGCATTGCTGAGAAAGGACTAAGAATATCAAAATCAGTCATCTCACCTGTGGCTATACTATGTACAATGTTCTCCTGCTTCTGCTCACTTCACTCAGTATCAGTTTATATAAATCTTTCCAGGTTTTTCTGAAGTCTACCTATTCAGCATTATAGTTCAGCTTATAGTATATCTTATATGTCTTATATCTCATAGTATTCTATTAAATTCATGTACCATGACTTGCTCAGCCATTCCCCAATTGATGGGCATCCCCTCAATTTCCAATTCTTAGCAACCACAAAAAGAGCTGATCTAAATATTTTTGTACATGTAGGTCCATTTCCCAATTTTTATGATCTCTTTGGGATGCAGTCCTAGAAGTGGTATATATACCTAGAAGGGTATGCACATTTTTTTCCTATTAAACAAATGCTTTATTAACATCTGGTTTACATCATTCATTTACACCAGATTTTGAGATACAATTTTTTTCACCCATTTTTTCCCTACCCACCACCCCAGAATAGCAGTCCCACTAGATATCCCCTCATCCAATCTGCTCTCTCCCATATCTTCTCCCATACCCCCTTTGATTTTGCCATTAGGGCAAGGTGAATCTCTGAGCCCCAATGCCTGGACATCTTATGAAACTTAATTTTAAAACTTCGATTTTCAGATCCATTCCCTTCCTCCTTTGTCGCCCACTCCCTCTGAGAAGATAAGCAATTCAGTATGTGTTGTACATGTATAGCTATGCAAAACATTACCATAGTAGATATATTGTAAAAGACTGCTTATATTTCCCTCCCATCCATCTCACCTCCCACCTGGTCCATTCCCTACTTTGATCCTGTCCCTCTTTGATAGTGGGTACTTCCAACCTCCCCTCTCCCCAGAATGCCCTCCCCTCCATCATCCCCCCTCTCATCCCCCTTTCCACTACTCTCCTGCAAGATGAGATATCCCATTTAGTATGTATGTGATTCTCTCCTTGAGCCAACTTCAAAGAGAATATGCTTTTGCCTTTATGCTTTCCTGTTCTTCCCCTCCCCTGCAACTACTTCCCCTTGCCTCTTCTACATGAGATAGTTTACCCTACCCTGTCTCTCCCCATCTCCTCTTGCCACTTTCCTCTCTCACCTCTTAACTTTACCCCTTAAAAATCATCCCTTCCTGGGGTGGCTAGGTGGCACAGTGAGTAAGAGCGCCGGCCTCGGATTTGGGATGACCCGAGATCAAATCTGGCCTCAGAAAATGAGCACCCACACATAAATAATGACTAGCTGTGTAACCTTGAGCAAGTTACTTAACCCCAATTGCTTATTAAAAAAAAAAAAAAGAATCATCCCTTCCCATCAAATTCAGCCTGTGCCCTCTATCCATGTATACCTGTGAACATATGCCATGTACCCTTCTTCAATTATTTCCATAATGAGAAAGGTTTCATCAGATACAGTTATTGTTTTTCCATGTAGGAATGTAAATAGTTCAACTTTGATAAGTTCCTTTGATAAGTTTCTTTTCCTTGATTGCCTTCTCAAGCATTTCTTGCTTCTTGTGTCTGAATGTCAAATTTTCTATTCAACTCTGGTTTTTCTATCAAGAATGCTTGAAAGTCCTCTATTCCACTGAATGACCATATTTCCCCTGAAACAAGATACTCAGTTTTACTGGGTAGGTGACCCTTGGCTTCAATCCCAGCTCTTTTGCCCTCTGGAATATCATATTCCATGCCATTCTATCCCTCAGTGTAGAAGCTGCCAGGTCCTGTGCTATTCTGATTGTGTTTCCACAATATTGAAATTGTTTCTTCCTGGCTGCTTGTAGTATTTTCTCCTTGATCTGGGAGTTCTGCAACCTGGCTATAATATTCCTAGGAGTTTTCTTTTTGGGATCTTTTTCACGAGGGTATTGGTGGCTTCTTTCAACCTCTATTTTGCCCTCTGGGTCTAAAACATCAGGGCAATTTTCCTTGGGAATTTCTTTAAGGATGATTTCTAGGTTCTTTCTTTGATCATGACTTTCAGGTAGTCCAATAATTTTTAAATTATCTCTCCTGGATCTATTTTCCAGGTCAGTGGTTTTTCCCATGAGGTATTTCACATTGCCTTCTATTCTTTCATTTGTTTGGGTCTGTTTAACAGCATCTTGATTTCTCATAAAGTCACTAGCTTCCATTTGCTCCAGTCTAACTCTGAAGGAATGAATCTCTCAGTGAGCTTTTGAGATTCTTTTTCCATCTGGCAAATTCGACTTTTTAAGGCATTCTTCTCCTCATTGCCTTTCTGAGCCTCTTTTGCCATTTGAGTTAGTCTATTTTTTAAGGTGTTATTTTCCTCAGTCAGGCTGTTGACTGTCATTTCATACTTTTCTTGCATCTTTTTCATTTCTCTTCCCAAATTTTCCCCCACTCCTCTTATCTGCTTCTTAAGGTCCTCTATGGCCTGTAGCCAGCTTGTATTTTCATTTGGGGCTTTTGGTGCAGGAGTTCTGACCTCACAGTCCTCCTCCATGCTTTGAGCCTCTTTGCCCCTAAAATAGGAGTTCAATGTTGAACTTTTCTGTTTATTTTGTTTCGTTTGCCTAGGCATATTGCCACTTAATTACTTGTTTTTGGGGCTTGTTGCCATAGTAGGACTCTGCCACCAGACAGGGGAGCTTTCGCCCAAACGTGGGGTCTTCACAACTTCAGCCAGTTGTGTGGCCTCTGTAAAGCCTCTACCCACTCTGGCAAGTTGGATACCCACCCCAAACTTCCCCCCCAGACCACAATCCAGATCCAGGCAGTTTAAAGCAAAAGCGATTAACCCCCAGACTGATTGCTGGATCTTCCTACAGTTCGCAGACCAGGAGCTAGAGCCACTACTGACTCTGCAAAATGGCTTCTGTGCAGCTGTTTCTTCAGCAGCTTTTTGCCCCCAGGGGAGGAAGCCAAGTGTTCCCCAAATACTGGTCCCAAATCCATAGGGCACTAACCTCTTACTTTGTCCTAGGCATATCTGTGCTGAAAATTCTGGAGTTGCCAAGGCTGCTGGTGTTCTGGGGTACCTCCAGCCGGCTGCTGGCCCAGCTGCCCTAGGGCTAAAACTATGGCTCACATGGGTCTGGGCTCAGCTCCCAGAGTGCTTCGCTGTTGGTTCCCAGCGCGCTGTGCTGCGTGCTCTCAGAGCGCTTTGCTTGGCGTTCCCTGCAGGGCTGCTGGGTTGTCCTTATCGGGAGGTTAGCTTCTCTTTGTAGTTCTGTGGGTGCTGGGGCTCCAGAAGTTGTTCAGAGTCCCCTTTTACATGGTTTGGAAGTTGTGTGGGGCAGAGCACATTGGAAGTGCTGTTTCTACTCCCCCATCTGGCTCCACCCCTCAGGTATGCACATTTTTATAGTCCTTTGGGCATAATTCCAAATTACTCTCCAGAATGGTTGGATCAGCTTATAGCTCCACCAACAATGGATTCGTGTTCCAACTTTCCCACATCTTCTTCATTTATCATTTTCCTGTTTTGTCATATTAGACAATCTGATAGATGTGCTGTGGTATCTCAGAGATGCTTTAATTTGCATCTCTTGAATCAATAGTGATTTAGAACATTTTTTTCATATGACTGCAGATAGCTTTAATTCCTTCCTCTGAAAACTTCCTATTCATATCCTTTGACCATTTATCAAATGAGGAATGACTTGCATTCTTGTAAATTTGACTCAGTTCACTATATATTTTAGAAATTATGCCTGTATCAGAGACACTAATTATAAAACTTCTTTCCAGTTTTAAAATCTTTTGCAGTGAAGTTAAAATTATAAGAGAAACAGCTCGTGAAAAAAAATTTGTGATAACTTTCTCCAACAATGATCTCCATTTCTATGATATAAGGAACTAATTCAAATTTATAAAGATAAGAGCCATTCCCCAATAGGCAAATGATAGAAGGATAAGAACAGGAAAAGTTTTAGGGAGAAATTTACGCTATCAACAATCATATGAAAAAAATATCTCAAATCTCTAATAATTAGATACATGCAAATTAAAGCAGCTCTGAGGTTCCACCCATCAGACTGGCAAAACTGACTAAAAATATGGAAAATATAAAATGTTAGAGGGGCTACAGGAAAATGGGCATATTGATGCTCTGCTGGTAGAACTCTGAATTGCTCTAGATATTCTGAAAAGGAAC